>SJXO01002883.1:124750-142437 GCA_006408615.1 Connochaetes taurinus | reverse complement strand
TCAGTTTTCATTCCAATCTCAAAGAAAGGCAATGCCAAAGAATGCTCAAACTACTGCACAGTTGCACTCATCTCACATGCTAGTAAAGTAATGCTCAAAATTCTCCAAGCCAGGCTTCAGCAATATGTGAACTGTGAACTTCCAGATGTTCAAGCTGGTTCTAGAAAAGGCAGAGGAACCGGAAATCAAATTGCCAACATCTGCTGGATCATGGAAAAAGCAAGAGAGTTCCAGAAAAACATCTATTTCTGCTTTATTGACTATGCCAAAGTCTTTGACTGTGTGGATCACAATAAACTGGAAAATTCTGAAAGAGATGGGAATACCAGACCACCTGACCTGCCTCTTGAGAAACCTGTATGCAGGTCAGGAAGCAACAGTTAGAACTGGACATGGAACAACAGACTGGTTTCATGTATGGCTAGAGCCCATACATTTCCCAGAGGGTGCTTATGGACTGGTTAGACAATCGACAGTAGAAATGTACTCATGTCATCTTCCTTTTACTTCTAACAATTCCTAGAATCTTGTCTTGAGATGGATTCTGATATAAATTTTCACCTGGGTCAAAGAGTGACATGATTAGTTGTGATGTTGGCCAGACCCAAGGAGTTGGAGAAGACAAGATAAAGGAAATTTAACAGTGAAAATTTAAAGATGTCATTTGAGAACACTGTTCATCCAACGTAGTCCAAAATGAGTAACTGATTTAGTTAATAAGCGCTATCCAGAGGAAAGATTTGTCTTTGAGTTGGATGTGATGCAGTATTATAGTTTTTCTATACCTCTGTGTTTATGTGAATTTCATCACTGCCTCTCCACTTTTAAGAATATTATTATACCCTGAGATAAGCCATAATGGAAAAGAATAAAAGAAGGTATATGTTTGTATAAATGAGTCACTTTGCTCTTTATGAGAGATTAACACAACATTGTAAATCAACTATACTTTGGTTTAATCAATTAAAAAATATAGTAAAGGCTCTCAATTCTTAAAATAATTGTATTAATGAATGCACATACAAATGCAAATTAAAATGACAAACCATTTCATTGTTATGTTGATTTACATAGATTGACAATCTGGAAAGAAAAAGCTCTTCCATACTCAAGTGTCATCAGATTTGAAAACTGTTGCCTGCATGTATAGCTGACATTTGCCTTTATACCTGTCAAACTTAATATGCATTTAAGAAAACGGCTTATTCCACATTGCCACAAAATGACAGCAAAGTTGAACGTTGACTATTCCGTGATAATTCTGGGAATTAAATTTCTCCCTTTAAAGAGTAGCCTGACATTCTTGTTTAGGGCTGGGAATTTGCTGCCAATTCTTCAAGAAGATATTATCTAAGGAGTAAGACTAGTCTTAGAAAAATACATGTAACAAAGCTAATCTAAGCTTTTCCCAAAGGAAGGTTTTGCACTGAGGTCTCTGGTATCTCTTGTCTGGTTAACTTCCACTCCAGGGTAGCTGGGATTATTCTAGGGATATTTGATTTAAAGACAAGAGACACAGTGAACGCTTGAGCCCTAGAGAGCAGTTCCATCTTTCATGGGAAGGAAAGGAAATGCATGGTGTATGTATATACATATATGTACATGCACTTTGATGATGTTCATTGTGCTGTTAGGAACTTTCACGTATGAGAGCTTCTGTAATCAAATTCATTATTTTGAGAACAACAAATAATGGTAATTTTTTGTATTTGGAGAGGTTATGATTGGGCTTACCTGGTGGCTCAGATGGTGCAGGAGACCCAGGTTCAATCTCTGGGTCAGGAAGATCCCTTGGAGAAGGGAAAGGCAACTCACTCCAGTATTCTTGCCTGGAGAATCCCATGGACAGAGAAGCCTGGTGGGCTACAGTTCATAGGGTCACAAAGAGTCAGACATGAACTGAGAGACTACCACTGGTTATGACTAGCAGATTTACACAGAATTATATGATAAAATCTTCTCTTTCCTGTTGTTTCCCTCGTTAGTGTCAATTCTTCAGTTGCTTTCTAAAATCAAAAGTTATGCCATTTTTCCACTTAGAATTTTGTATTTTAGACTTTTAAATGTAGACTCCTAAGGCCTTTCAAGTGTAACTTTTGAATTCCTTTTGAGAAAACAGATTCCATTTTCAAGGTTAAATTTAGTAGCTTGCTAAGTGATTCTTGTGTATAGACAGATATTTAATGTGTAGTGGTTAAACAGTCCATTTCTCTAGAGGTGAGTTTAAGTCAGCTCACTGCAGCTTAATGTGTAATGCACAATGGTGAAAGATATATGTTAAATGTGTAACTCTTAGGGTATAGTGCTATCTTGAATTTCTGGAAAATACAGATTTCCTTCAGTCCTCTCATAGTTTTGTTAGGAAAATCAAACATATTACACATAATTTGCTACTTCATTTTAAGGTTTTATTTAAATTGTTCAGATTGTAACTGTTGTATTTACTTTATAACACGCCCTTCCAAATGACCCTACATTTTAACAGAAAAGATTCTTTGCTAGTTTTTCTAAATATTCTGTTTATCATGAAAAAGTTCAGCTTTGAACTTGTAAGGCAAAATGGAAGGGTAGGTGCTCAGATTCTGCATATTGCTTCCTTTTCCAGTTCTGCCAACCATTCAGCATGGACAGCAGATCCTCAGTACCATTGAAGGCATTCCAGTAACTTTACCGTGCAAAGCAAGTGGAATTCCCAAACCGTCTATTGCCTGGTCCAAGGTAAGGGATGCATTTAGTGGTGTTTGTTGTGACATGTGCTGTAACAACAGCATTTGAATATTTTTAGTCATATGTGGAACTTGCCACTTTCGTATAGGACCTTACAGAAAGGAAAAACCACGCAGTCTTACGTCTTGGAAGGGACCTTAAAAATGTCCTTAGTGCACTCACCTGTTTGATCCTTAAGTAGTAAAGATCTGTTTCTGTTTTGTAAATGAGTTCATTTGTATCATTTCTTTTTCATATTCTTCATATAAGGGATATCACACAATAATTCTCTTTGACTTACTTCGTTCACTATGACAGTTTCTAGGTTGACCGATGTTGTAAATGGCATCAGTTCGCAGTCTTACGTCTTGGAAGGGACCTTAAAAATGTCCTTAGTGTACTCACCTGTTTGATCCTTAAGTAGTAAAGATCTGTTTCTGTTTTGTAAATGAGTTCATTTGTATCATTTCTTTTTCATATTCTTCATATAAGGGATATCACACAATAATTCTCTTTGACTTACTTCGTTCACTATGACAGTTTCTAGGTTGACCCATGTTGTAAATGGCATCAGTTCATTCTTTTTAATGGCTGAGTATTATTCCATTGGGAGAAGGCAATGGCACCCCACTCCAGTACTCTTGCCTGGAAAATCCCACGGATAAAGGAGCCTGGTGGGCTGCAGTCCATGGGGTCGCGAAGAGTCGGACATGACTGAGCGACTTCACTTTCACTTTTCACTTTCATGCATTGGAGAAGGAAATGGCAACCCACTCCAGTGTTCTTGCCTGGAGAATCCCAGGGATGGGAGCCTTGGTGGGCTGCCATCTATGGGGTCGCACAGAGTCGGACACGACTGAAGCGACTTAGCAGCAGCAGCAACAATATTCCATTGTATATATTTATCACATCATTTTTATCGATCCAAGACATTTAGGTTGCTTTCATGTCTTGGCTATTGTAAACAGTGCTGCAGTGAATGTTGGGGTACGTGTATCCTTTTGGACCGTATTTTTCTCCAGATAGCCGTAACATCTAATTTTATCCTTCTAAAAGTCTCTGAAATATGAAAGAAGTTGGTTTTGATATCTGTAAATTAAATTGGAAGGCTCGGATTCCTGCACACAAGTATGGTGGTGAAGCTGACTCCACAAACTAAACGTGTCTGGTACTGAGTAGAAGTTTAATTCGTTTTAGGGAAATATAAAAATAAAAACTTTCCTGAATGGCCTTTGTTCTGTGATAATACAATGGAGGTGAAGAGTTTGGCCTCCTGAGTGTGCCTGCCCAGGTTCTATTTCTAGTTCTACCAATGACTGACTCTTTCACCTTGGGCAAGTTATCCCACCAAGCTCCCAGACTTAATACTTTCATCTGTAAAATAGGGATTGTTGTAATTACTACTCATAAGATTGTTGTAAGCGTTGCCATAGTTAATTCATGTAAAGTGTTCAAAATGGTGCCTGTCTTAGCACATGCACCCATCCCATTTGCTACTTCCTCATCCTCTCCAGTTTTGTTAGTTCTAGAATGAAGGGGACCTGGTTTAGTAGGGAGAAATATCACCTTGGCATTATTTGTTCTTCTTACAAGGAACTTTCTTTAAATTAGCCTCCTTTCAGTCTAGTATTTTCTCCTTCAGAGATTCCTTTTTCTCCCTCTCTTCCTCTTCCAGACATTAAGTCACTCCTTTATTACCTTAAAAAACACTTCACTGTGTCGTTTTGCAGAAGGGCGAGCTGATCTCCACCAGCAGTGCTAAGGTTTCCGCAGGGGCTGATGGAAGTCTGTACATGGTGTCCCCCGGGGGTGAGGAGAGTGGGGAGTATGTGTGCACCGCCACCAATGCAGCTGGCTACGCCAAAAGGAAAGTGCAGCTGACTGTTTATGGTGAGAGCCCCCGTGGATGACTGTTCTCCTCTGATGCTGTGTGTCTGTGCCAAAACTCACATTTCTCTCCCAAATAATGTTACCAGAGGCCTGAACCCCTAAAGTGAACCACTCCCCCAAGTTTATAGTTTTTTTACAAAAAAAAATGTACTTCTCCTACCAACCTACATCTCCTCTCTTTAGATTCTGATTTAAAGGGAGAGAAACGGTATAGCCTTTTGGAAAAAATTTAATGGTGTTTTTCCAAGGAGTATGCTTATGGCACCCAACCCTCTTTAGAAACACCACATAGTTAAGGCTCCTAGCAAAGCCAAACCTCAGCTATGTCTTGGTTAGCGCTCTGCCTTGAGGGGTTACTTGACATATAGCAGATTCTGAAAGGGCATTTGGCGGAGCTTTTCATTGTGTTCTGAAAGGAAGAGCTGAAAAGGAAAATGTTCTAGTCATTTTCCGTTAAGCTCTCACAGTAAATGTTTATGGAAAGCTTTAGATATGTCCCCAAACTTTGAAATTAACAGAATCTTTTTGAGAATTATTTAAGAATGTTAGTGGTCCTGTTTTTAGCTTGCAGTGTGCTTTGTTTCAATGTACTCTTTCCCTTCCCAAACTTGTGTTTGTTTTAGTAAGGCCTAGAGTGTTCGGAGACCAAAGGGGACCATCCCAGGATAAGCCTGTTGAGATCTCAGGCCTTGCGGGAGAAGAGGTGACCCTTCCATGTGAAGTGAAGAGTTTACCCCCACCCGTCATTACCTGGGCCAAAGAAACCCAGCTCATCTCTCCATTCTCTCCAAGGTAGGAGACCTGGGATGAATTGCGACGTGTGAAACAATCTCTTGGGACAGACGGCTGTTCAGGTTTTCAAATGTCTCAAAAAAAAAGAACAACCAAACTTTTATTTTTATTTTTTATTAATTTTTATTGGAGTAGTTACTTTACAATATTTTGTTAGTTTCTACTGTACAGCAAAGTGAATCAATTTTAAGTATACATCTATCCCCTCTTTTTTAGATTTCCTTCCCATTTAGATCATCACAGAACACAGAGTAGAATTCTCTGTGCTATACAGTAGGTTCTCTTTAGTTATCTGTTTTATGCACAGCATCAGGAGTGTACGTGTGTCAATATTAATCTCCCGGTTCATCCCATCCCCACTTTTCCCGTTGGTATCCATAAGTTCTCTACATCTGTGTCTCTATTTCTGCTTTGCAAATATGTTCATCTGTACCATTCTTCTAGATTCCACATATAAGCAGTATTATATGATATTTGATGCTACTGTTTTTCTTTCTTACTTCAATCTATATGATAATCTCTGGGTCTATCCACATCTCTGCAAATGGCACTATTTTGTTCCTTTTTATTGCTGAATAACATTTCGTTGTATGTAAGTACCACATCTTTATCCATTTCTCTGTCGGTGGATATTTAGGTTGGTTCCATGCCCTGACTGTTGTAAATAGTGCCACAGTGAACAGTGGGGAACATGTATCTTTTTGAACTACGGTTTTCTCTGAGTATCTGCCCAGGAGTGGGATTGCTGGGTCATATGGTAATTCCATTTTTAGTTTTTTGAGGAACCTCCATACTGTTCTCCATAGTGGCTATACCAGTTTACATTCCCAGCAACAGTGTAGGAGGGTTCTCTTTTCTCCAGACTTTGTCCAGCATTTATTGTTTCTAGATTTTTTTTAATGATGGCCATTCTGACCAGAGTGACGTGATACCTCATTGTAATTTTGATGTGCATTTCTCTAATAATTGGTGATGTTAAGCATCTTTTCATGAGTGTGTTGGCCATCTTTGTGTCATCTTTGGAGAAATATCCATTAGATCTTCCCCTCAGAATGGGAGAAAATATTTTCAAACAAAACAACTGATAAGGATTAATCTCCAAAATATACAAGCAGCTCATGCAGCTCAGTATCAAAAAAAACCAACCCAATCAAGAAGCCCAGTTTTAAAATTTGAGATAATTTATATTACACTGAGCCTACAGGAAACATGTAAACCATCTAAATCATTCTTTAAGAGCAGAAATGCTAAAACTGTGCTTTGACATAACTTCCCACTGTACATTCTACAAGGCAGTTATGGAAATGGTTTGGATGTAGATTTGTATGTAGATTCTTGTTAGTGCAAAGTGCGTCTTATCTATAAAACTGCATTATTCCCAGAGAAGCAATAAAGCACAATAGTTCTCTAATGTCAAGGTTTTGACTTTCATTAGGTAGTTTTGTACAAATCTTCTTGATTAAAGCCCCTAAACAAACAAAGGTCCACTGAAAAAACATTTGATAGGCTAAGAGTAATGGAAAGCAGAATGCCAGAGACTTTCAGAGCACAACTTTTGTTGCCATGCAGGTATGAGTTTAAATTTACCTCCACTACATAAAGCTTCTCTGAAACTTTGGCAGTTTTTTCAATGGGTCTCTTTGAACCTCGGCTTTTTGTTTATAGAATGAGGATAATTCCTGAAAGGATGATATAATGTACATTCCATATTTCTCCTCTTGTTCTCAAAGAATGGTATCAATTACTGTTTTAACTTGATATCATGCCAGAAGTTACCGGAAGAATAAGAACTATAATCTCTAGCTATCTTCTCTTAGCCTTGTTGATGGGTGTAGTTTTGAAGCTATAAATTCATGCCGCTCTAGTTTCCCTACCACTCTTGAGGGAAAAAAATAAACAGTGAAGAACTACATTATTATGTCTTTGAAGAAAATAAGTGCCTCGCCATTTTTGAATAGCAGACATACCTTATTTCAGATGATGCTGAAGTTTCATTGTTCCCCTTGCCAGTCTCTCTCTCCTCTCTTCTCAGAGGCAAACTGCCACAGACTTGATGTGTTCCTACACATACATCCTTAGATAGTACAGAATATTTTCTCTCCTTTTAATTTTTTTTCATGTACTTGTTTTCAGTTTACCATTGTAGCATGTTACTTATTATCCTACTGCTTGCTTTACTGAGTCAACTTTTATCCATTTTTACGCATGTCGATTCAGTTTATTCATTTTCATTACCATAAACATTTTCTCCATTTAGACAAATTTCTCTCTTTATGCTCTGGTTTGTGTTTCTACATTTTATTCTTCGTTTTTTTTCCCCTTGGCTGTAGAAACAAAACTTTTCAGGGAATATCTTTTTATGTCTCTCCTTGTATGCAGCTACATGAGTTTCTTTGAGACTTGTACCTAGAACCACAATTCCTAATTAGAATGAATAACTATTTTGAGTTTTGTAGACATTGCTTAATTGCCTTCTGAAGGGGATAGTCCTGATTTACCTCCCACCAGCAGAATATATATGTACCTGTTGCCACATTATCCACAATGCGTGGTGTTGACTGACTGAAAAGTTTTTGCCATTCATATAGGTGTGAAATGGTATCTTGCAACTATCTTACTTTTCACATGACTGAATTCCAGTGAGCCTAGAATGCTTTCTCATGTTTGTTGGCCATTTTGTTGTCTGTGAATTGCATCTTTAAACCTGCTCCAGTGTTCTGGTGACTTGTTTTTCTTTTATTATTGAATGTAGAAATTTGGGTTTTGTTCTTAATAGCAATCCTTTGTCTCTTACATGTGTTGAAAATATCTCAGAATACTCCTAGCCTTTCGTTAATTTATATATGGTGTCTAGTTCCATCCCTGGGTCAGGAAGATCCCCTGGAGGAGGAAATGACAACTCACTCCAGTTTTCTTGCCTGGAGAATCCCATGGACTCAGGAGCCTGGTGGGCTAAAGTCCATGGCGTTGCTAAGAGTTGTACTGAGCATGACTGAGCACGCTAGCACTCACATACTGGTTGTACAGAATTTTAAAATTTGCATGTAGCTCGAGATGTTTGTTTAGATTAGTAGATCATAAATAAAACTGCAACGTTTTATTGCAGTATTTTAAGTTTGTTTTCACTGTTTGGATTTTAATACTTCTGAATTTTTATTTTGTGTATAGTACTAGTTTGTTTTCTAATTTTATTTATTTTCCCATGTGGAGAGCCACTTGCCCAACACTATTTTTGAATAGTCCGTCCTTTCCTAACTTTCTGTAACATCACCTCTGATATTACATATTACATGTTGAGTTCTCATATATGCTTAAGTCTTCTGGTGGGAATGAGGAGATCTTATCTTTAACTCTTCATCCATTTGTCAGTCTCTGGGCCAATAGTACACTTTATCTGTCTTAAGTTATAGAAACCTTGATAGTAGGTAGGTCTATTTGGCCCCCTCCCTCGTAAAGCTATTTTAGTAAAGTGAACATGATAACATTTTATGTGTAGATCTGGTTTACCTAACTACATAAGGGGAGTGTGTGTGTGTATTCTCGATATATATTTGAGAACTTCATGTGTACCTTCTTTTGTCTTTATTTTAGCACATAAAAATTTTAATGAAGCATTGGAGAAAAACTATAATGTGTTTGAAGTATCTTCAAAGTTTATTAAAACATATTTGCTTTGTAAAGCTATACTTAGTAAAGCAAAGAGATGTACAATTACTCGACAATGTCACACCCTTAGATTAAATGTGAAAGCAAATTAATTTGGTGTTTGTGAGAATATCATACAGAATACATAGGATAATTATGAAAATTCCTGACTTTTAAGGTGCATAGAAATGACATTATAGATTGGAGAATGGTTTCAAAAACTGTTTGCAAAGTAATAATTTCGTAGTGAACTGCAGTTGCTTAGGGGATATTTAAAGTCTCCTATTTTATGGTTGCCCTGTGGTTTCCTTCTCTTAGACACACGTTCCTCCCTTCTGGTTCAATGAAGATCACTGAGACCCGTGTTTCAGATAGTGGGATGTATCTTTGCGTCGCTACCAATATTGCAGGGAATGTGACTCAGTCTGTTAAATTAAACGTCCATGGTGAGTTTCGAAATGAAAGTATATGCTATCTGTGGACTAGCCACCAGCAAACCTGTTGTCCCACTTTCTCTGATAGTTATCCTCAAATTATATATGGAGTAATTATACAAAAATTTTCTAAAATCTGAGACTCACAACTTTCTTTCATTTACTTTGAAAATGTTATCTCCTATCCATAAACAACTTTCCCCTTTTTCCTCAGGTGAACAGTATTAAAATTTTGGATCTCAGTTTTACTAGATGTCTATCCACAGGTCATTTATAAGTATTGTTGATACACTGTAAAAAAAAGAAATATGTGTAGGAACTTCCCTGATGGTCCAGTGGTTAAGAAACCACCTCCTAATGCACAGGACATGGGTTCAGTCCCTTTTTGGGGGACTAAGATTCCACCCACTGCAGGGCAACTGAGACCCCCCGCTTTAGAGCCTATGCTCTGCAGCTAGAGAATGCCCACATGATGCAATGAAGACCCAGTACAGCCAAAATAAAAAATAAATAAGTAAAAATAAGTATATTCATTCTAATGCTAAAGCATACTTTAAGAAAAAGAAAGAAATGCATTTAGACTGGTAGCCTTTTGTGGAAGCAAATGCTCAAGGAAGGATATAATAGCATTTAAACGGTCATTTTCAATGTTTATGGAGCTTAGTCACTGAAAACATTCTGCTCCTGGGGTTCTTTAACTACTTTACAAAATTTTCTTGGTAGTCTGCTTTCTTCCCCCAATTTGCCATAGTCTTAATTACTCATTCATTCAACATATGCTTAGTGAGCACATATTCTAAGCCATACATTCAAATAAGAGAAGAAATTTTCTCACATGGTCTTGACCTGATTTCACTCTCAGATCAGTCACTACACTACTGTCCTCTTGACTGTGGGATATAAAATCCAGAGAGTTCTGTTATTCACTAGTTCTAGGGCGTTAGGTAAAACCTACCCTCTTTTATCTTTAATGTTTTTTTCATAAAATGATGATGATAATACAGACATGTCTTGGAGATATTATGGGTTTGGTTCCACAGCATCTCAGTAAAATGAATACAGCAATCAAGTGAGTCACATGGATTTTTTTTGGTTTCCCAGTGCCGATAAAAATTATGTTTACACTATATTATAGTCCACTAAGTGTGCAATAGCATTATGGCCTTAAAAACAATGTACATGCATTGAGCATAATGCATACAGTGTTAATTTTAAAAATATCTTATTGCTAAAAATGCTAAACATCATTTGACAATGTAGGGTTGCCATAAAACTTCCATTTGTAAGAACTGCATTATCTGTAAAGTGCAATAAAGCAAAGCACAGTAAAAGTAAAATGAAGTATGCCTGTACTATCAACTTGAAAGATTGTTGCAAATGAAACCCTTAGAATTTCTTGGTTAAATATTAAGTTTTAACAAAAGGACAGAGGAATCGGGTTTTTCAGGGATGTAAAGTACATAAATTCTAATCATATCTTTAGGAATCAATTTGATTTTATAGTTCACAATGGGTATATGTGGAAGCTAACACTACTTTTATAAATTATCTCATTTACTTTTCTGAAGGAAGGTAGATAAAGGGAAATAATAGAAGTTCTATCTTGATTTTCTTCTCTGAAATAAGTGAAAGCTATGATGAGAAATAGTTCTTACTGTCTGGTTAAATCTTCCACAAAGAGAACAGAAGCTAAGAATCCATGGAGAGAAACACTTTTGTTTTACTCTATTACAGAAATCAACTGGATTGCCATTTTAGAGGCTTTTTAAACCTTACGTTATTTGTGTAAGAAATCTGACATCCTTAAATGCTTAGTATTCCTCAAGTTTGGAATGAGAAGTTTAAATTCATTCTTTCCCATAATCCTTGCAGTGCATTGGTACTGAAGAGTTTATTTTGCCTGGATTAGCAAGGAAACAGGCCTCACACAGTATACTGAATCGCCCTCGATCACACAGCTAGTAAGTGGCCTGAGCCTGGGTCCCCATCCTGAGATGATTCTACTTTCCCATGCTGCGTCTTGGTGAGGAGGTCTCATTTAAAGTGAAAAAAGGAAGGAAGTTTTTAAAACTTGGATTATTAATACTCAATCATTGTTTCCAGTGCCTCCAAAGATACAGCGTGGCCCTAAAGTTATGAAAATCCAAGTTGGTCAAAGAGTGGACATTCCGTGCGGTGCTCAAGGGACACCTCTTCCTGTTATCACCTGGTTCAAAGGTGGAAGTGCCGTGCTGGTTGATGGACTGCAGCATATTAGCCACCCAGATGGGACATTAAGCATCAAACAAGCAGTGCTCTCAGATGCTGGCATATATACATGTGTAGCTACTAATATAGCAGGCAGTGATGAGACGGAGATAACACTACACGTTCAAGGTGATTTGGGTCCTAGGAAAATATATGTATGGTGGGGTGGGGAGTGGGGGAAAAACCCTGGAGTCTATGCAGAAGATATAGTCTTGCTTAGTCTTGGATCACTTTCAGAAGACTTCTGTATAGATTTATGACTCTAGTTATCTTTGAAAGGAAAATGATTCCAGAAATGAAATGAAGCTGTATGTTAGTAAACTGTTTACCTTTGAAAATGGAGTTGCCAAGGATGATGGAGATAGTGCAAACAATCCTAGATAAGTACCCCACCCACTATTTTTGGTTTGGAAGAAATTGTGGGCACAGTTGATTGGAGTAGGATTTACCTTAGAGTAGTAAGGTGCACTCAACATTAATCCCTAGAAAGTCCAGGTCCATTGTTCCTCTAATGATGGCCTATGTTGAGGGTTTAAAGATTAATCTTTGGGGAATTCCCTGGTGATCCAGTAGCTGGGCTCCACGTTTCCACTGTAGAGGGCATGAGTTCGATCCCTAGTTGGGAAACTAAGATCCCACATGCCACATGGTGCACGCCCCCCAAATTGATTAATCTTTATTCCTTTAAGCAACAAGTGTTTATCAAGTTCCTGCCAGGGGTCTGTCGTGATCTAGGCAGTGAGGAGAAGACAGTGACAGAGGTAAAACCCCTGCTCTCATGACCAGTTCTTTAAGTAGGCAGAAAGCAAGCAGGCAAGGAAATAAGAAATAACAGATTGTGAGATGCGCTTTGTAGAAATTTAAAATAGTTTTTATTAGACAGCTCCCAGCAGTTGGCTACCGTAGACTGAATTGTCATGAGGACTTCTCTGAGGTGATGATATGTATAGTGAAATCTTGTTGACTAGAAGGAGCCAGACATGTCCAATTAGGAGGAAAAGCATTCCAGTCAGGGAGACTACCAGTGCAAAGGCAGGAAAAGAGAAGCAGGTGTCATACGTAGCCTCAGAAGAATTCAGCATTGCCCAAGGAAAGCCTGTGATAATGCATTAATTTTTCTAATAGAACCACCTGTTCTGGAAGACCTAGAGCCTCCATACAACACTCCATTTCAAGAAAGAGTGGCCCACCAACGCATTGCATTTCCATGTCCTGCAAAAGGTGTGTATGACTTGGTCACATGGGCATTGGCATAATGTATTGTTCTAGAATTCTGTATTGAACCCCAGGCATCATTAAATTCTACTCGTCAGTCCTTATTATAACATTTGTGCAAAATGGAAACTAACACTTCTTTCAAATAAGAACTCTTTAAATTAGGTAGTCTTCCCTCCAGGTATTTGTTTCCTTCACTGGAAATACCTTCTGTTCTTTCAGACTTGCCTAATCCGGTATGTTTTCCAGTTCATTCATGCTCCTTCCTGTTACTTAGTTCATTTTATTTCTGACAAGATTTCTCTTTATAATGTGACAGAGCTATTCAAAATATTGCATATTTATCTCAGTCAGGGGTATATATTAGGACCATCCCCTTGTTACTCTTCTTTTCTAAAAACTCCTTTCTAGATTTATCCTCTACTGGTAATTCTGGAGCCAGGTAGTAACTTGGCTCTCTGATGCTTGTCCAAACTCCTCCTTTCCCTGAATTTCTGGGCTTTCTATCCCATCATATTTCTTGGCAGGAGATGGTTATTCTTTCTCCTCCAAAGCCTATAAAAAGGGTCCCTATCGCCTTACCCTGGATGCCCAATAGGTGGCCCAAAATATTCTCTTTCACATAATGTTCATCTGCAGTGACTCAAATGAGTCTGTACTAATTCTGGCAAAAACCAAGCAGTATCCTTTCCATCGTCTCCTGGAGGAATCCATGCTCCCACATGAGCCTCTTAGTCGTTGTTCCTGGAGACAGTGGAAGTTGAAGGACCTTACAGCTCTCTCTGTTTCTATAGCAAGATTTTGCATCTCTTAACAATATCTCTCTCATCAATGATTATTTTCTACCAGCATTCAAAAAAAGGTAACTCTAATAAGCTCTTCAGATATGTAAAGAGTTGTCAGTAACTGTTCCTAGGGTCAATGATGGTTTCCCTGATGGCTTCCAGTGGGAAAGAATCTGCTTGCTATGCAGGAGACATGGATTCAGTTGCTGGGTTGGGAAGATCCCCTGGAGAAGGAAATGGCAAACCTTTCCAGTATTCTTGTCTGGAGAATCCCCACGGACAGAGAGCTTGCCAGACTATAGTCCATGGGGTCTCAAGAGTCAGACACAACTTAGCAGCTACACCACCAACACCATTCCTAGGGTCAGTGAGTGGTGGTGGTAGACAAGGCTGGAGAAGAATCCTTGAGAAAGGTAGGTTCAAGTAAGTTCTGTGGGCGCTCACTCCCAAGGAAGCCCTGCTCGTGGTACTATTGCTGAGTACTCTCCGCTGCATCCCTAACTTACAAGCTGACTTGAATGTCCCTTTTCCAGTTTGATATACTACCTCTTCCTAGTTTCCTAGTTCACCTGGGATAGAATTCTTGTGTTAATTTAAAATTGCTGTGTTCAGTCGCTCAGTCATGTCTGACTCTTTGAGACCCCACAGACTGCAGCATGCCCAGGCTTCCCTGTCCTCCATTTACCGGAGTTTGTTCAAACTCATGTCCATTGACTCAATGATGCCATCCAGCCATCTCGTCCTCTGTCATCCCCTTCTAGCTTAGTGCCTTTCAGTATCTTTGCCATGAATTTCATCTTGACCTGGTTGTTCTACCATCGAGAAAGTAAAGATATTGCAATTTATTTCTTTAGTTCAGTTCAGTTCAGTTGCTCAGTCGTGTCCTACTCTTTGCTACCCGATGAATTGCAGCATGCCAGGCCTCCCTGTCCATCACCATCTCCCAGAGTTCACTCAAACTCATGTCCATTGAGTCAGTGATGCCATCCAGCCATCTCATCCTCTGTCGTCCCCTTCTCCTCCTGCCCCCAATCTCTCCCAGTCTTTTCCAGTGAGTCAGCTCTTCGCCTGAGGTGGCCAAAGTACTGGAGTTTCAGCTTTAGCATCATTGCCTCCAAAGAACACCCAGGACTGATCTCCTTCAGAATGGACTGGTTGGATCTCCTTGCAGTCCAAGGGACTCTCAAGAGTCTTCTCCAACACCACAGTTCAAACGCATCAATTCTTTGGCGCTCAGCTTTCTTCACAGTCCAACTCTCACATCCATACATGACCATTGGAAAAACCATAGCCTTGACTAGATGGACCTTTGTTGGCAAAGTAATGTCTCTGCTTTTGAATATGCTATCCAGGTTGGTCATAACTTTCCTTCCAAGGAGTAAACGTCTTTTAATTTCATGGCTGCAGTCACCATCTGCAGTGATTTTAGAGCCCCCAAAAATAAAGTCTGACACTGTTTCCATGTTTCCCCATCTATTTCCCATGAAGTGATGGGACCAGATGCCGTGATCTTCGTTTTCTGAATGTTGAGCTTTAAGCCAACTTTTTCACTCTCCTCTTTCACTTTCATCAAGAGGCTTGTTAGTTCTTCACTTTCTGCCATAAGGGTGGTGTCATCTGCATATCTGAGGTTATTGATATTTCTCCCGGCAATCTTGATTCCAGCTTGTGCTTCTGCCAGCCCAGCATTTCTTAATTTGCTTTTTCATTTATTAGCTTAACAAATATTAGTTAAGAAGTTTGTGAAGTCCATTAAGGAATAAGTAGAATATAAGGAAATGATTATAACCCACTTTTATCCTTGGCAACATGTGCAATTGTAGTCCATCAGTTTTATATTCTCTTCATCAGTCAGCATCTTACAGTGAAATATGCCACTATTTTTGTTTTAGTTTTTCCCATAAATAGTCATTTTTATAATTCAATCATTAATAGTCAAAGTCAGTTTTATAATACTTTGACTCAATTTGAGTTTAATCTTAATGATACATTCTGTGTATTCCTGCCTTTTGTGTACTTGTCTTTGATATATGACCATTCTCCATTCTTTGATATTTTTATTATGCTTTAAGAGTATTAGCCATGTCTCATACAATATATTGATTTTATTTAATGTGCTTTATTTTTTATATAAATTAAGTAAAATGTGAAAGTGCTTAGGATAGTGCCTGGCACATTCTTTGCTGTATAAATAGATTCATATTATAGAGTTAATCTTTGTCTGTTTCCAGTATGTCCTTTTGGCTCCATTATGCATTTTAAGATTTATTTTTTTTTAATCACTTTTATTCATATAACTTCCATTCACTCTGTTGGTCATAAATAAATCCAGGAAAGCTGTTCTGCTCACTGCTTTCTCAACTTTATTTTCAGTATAAAAACTCAAGAATCAATCTATACCCTCTCTTTAACAGAATGGGATCCCCACAAGATGTGTGAGTTGCAGATGTTCCTCATCTCTGCTCTATCAGGACTGTTTCAAATGTGAATGATGAAGCGTAATTTCTGTACATCATTCCTTTCCTCTTTGTGTTTGCATAATCTTCCTCTGAGAGTATCTTATTTTTGCTCTTCCTTTATTATCACCCCAAAGCTCTGCCTATTTGTAGTCTTTTTAACTAAAATAGCTTTTTCCCTCATTAATACCATGAACTCACTCAAGAAAATGTTTTGCTTATTATCATCTGAATGTCTTGATAAAAACAACTTTGATCAAATTCTACACTGGAGACCTTAGATCTTTTAAAACCAGTCAGGAAATAGAGAGATGATATACCATAATCTCTGCAAAATTCCGTATCTTGAAAGTACCTAAGGATACATGGTATAATGATGAGAAACTTTATTTCTCCTCAAGATAGTTGATATTTAATAGTGATTTCAAATTTTGTTGTAAAATATCACAAAGCTTTAATTTCTTTCTTAGGTACCCCCAAACCAACCATCAAATGGTTGCGGAATGGTAGAGAGCTGACAGGCCAAGAGCCTGGTATTTCTATATTAGAAGACGGCACATTGTTGGTTATTGCTTCTGTTACACCATATGACAACGGGGAGTATATTTGTGTGGCAGTCAATGAAGCTGGAACTACAGAAAGAAGATATAACCTCAAAGTCCATGGTAAATACAGATAAAATCATATAACTGAATATGTAACATGTTCAAATTCCTATATGTTTTTCTTATGCCAAAGCCTTGACTGTGTGGATCATAATAAACTGTGGAAAATTCTGAAAGAGATGGGAATACCAGAGCACCTGACCTACCTCTTGAGAAACCTATATACAGGTCAGGAAGCAACAGTTAGAATTGGACGTGGAACAACAGACTGGTTCCAAATAGGACAAGGAGTACGTAAAGGCTGTATATTGTCACCCTGTTTATTTAACTTATATGCAGAGTACATCATGAGAAATGCTGGGCTGGAAGAAGCACAAGCTGAAATCAAGATTGCTGGGTTTAGAAATATCAATAACCTCAGATATGCAGATGACACCACCCTTATGGCAGAAAGTGAAGAGGAACTAACAAGCCTCTTGATGAAAGTGAAAGAGGAGAGTGAAAAAGTTGGCTTAAAGCTCAACATTCAGAAAACGAAGATCATGGCATCTGGTCCCATCACTTCATGGGAAATAGATGGGGAAACAGTGGAAACAGTGTCAGACTTTATTTTTTTGGGCTCCAAAATCACTGCAGATGGTGACTGCAGCCATGAAATTAAAAGACGCTTACTCCTTGGAAGGAAAGTTATGACCAACTTAGATAGCATATTGAAACAGAGACATTTCTTTGCCAACAAAGGTCTAGTCAAGGCTATGGTTTTTCCAATGGTCATGTATGGATGTGAGAGTTGGACTGTGAGGAAAGCTGAGAGCCGAAGAATTGATGCTTTTGAACTGTGGTGTTGGAGAAGACTCTTGAGAGTCCCTTGGACTGCAAGGAGATCCAACCAGTCCATTCTGAAGGAGATCA
>SJXO01002883.1:0-120169 GCA_006408615.1 Connochaetes taurinus | reverse complement strand
CCCAAAAAATAAAGTCTGACACTGTTTCCACTGTTTCCCCATCTATTTCCCATGAAGTGATGGGACCGGATGCCATGATCTTCGTTTTCTAACTGTTGAGCTTTAAGCCAACTTTTTCACTCTCCTCTTTCACTTTCATCAAGAGGCTTTTTAGCTGCTCTTCACTTTCTGCCATAAGGGTGGTGTCACCTGCATATCTGAGGTTCTTGATATTTCTCCCAGCAATCTTGATTCCAGCTTGTGTTTCTTCCAGTCCAGCATTTCTCATGATGGCAACCTGGCACCGATTCTTCCTAACTCCCTCTTCCCAACTCTGTGAATTTGTCTACATCCTGTTAAGTCTGCTTCTTAATCCCATGTCAATTATAAACTGAATTAATGTAATAGCCTCCTAACAAGTCCACTTCATCCACTCTTTGCCACTGGAATCTGATCTTCATTTGGAAGCCAGCATGGTCTTAAAACAAATCTGATTACCACCCGCCCCTCCTGGCATTGATCCTTTTAGTGGCTGATCATTCCTTGGAGCCTCAGATGGTAAAAAGAAAAATCCTCCTGCAGTGCCAGAGACCTGGGTTTAATCCCTGGGTTGGGAAGATCCCCTGGAAGAAGACATGGTTACCTGCTCCAGTATTCTTGCCTGGAGAATTCCCATAGACAGAGGAGCCTGGCAAGCTACAGTTCCTGGGGTCCCAAAGAGTCAGACATGACTGAGCGGCTAAGCACAGCACAACACGTGGCTCTGCAGTTGAAGGTTAATCACCATAGCATGATGTGAAGGGAGAGGATTTGAAGTTCAGGGAAGTTTAGGGGAGCTCTTTAATATGCTTGATAATTCTAAGAATAAAAACTAGCACCTTTTCACATGAGATACAACGTGAATCTTTTCACACTATATCTGACATGCAATTTTAGCATAGGACGCCTTTAAAAGAGACAAGGGTAGTATATTTCAACCAGCACTATGGTATAATATGTAGAATTTGAACATTATCAGATTGTCGCTGACTATGTCGTTCATTATTTAAAATGGATAGCCATAGTAAATTTAATTATATGAGTTTCACTGCTCATTTATATTCTAAACTCCTTTTGTGTGTTGATTTAATGTTGCTCAAAATGAATTCTTTATTACCACAATTCCTCCAAGTAATTTTCTGCTGTCAGATCTTTCATGAATGTGTTCCTATATTTAAATTTGATATTTGGGTCTACAGATGTGATATGAAAACAGATTATTGCATAATATTTTCTTTTTGACAAAAACTTGTTGAAATATTATAGAAATCATTATCTTCTCTCCCCTCTCTACTCTTTTTGCTAAGTTGTAGATTTTCATGACAAAATATCTTTGTTTAAGTCCCGCCCACCATAATAGGTGCTGGTTCCCCTGGTGAAGTCTCAGTTGTCCTGAACCAGGATACCACCCTTGAATGCCAGGTGAAAGGCACCCCCTTTCCCGTTATTCACTGGTTCAAAGATGGCAAGTGAGTACTTTTTCTATATTTGTTGCCAGGGTCCAACTGTTTGTAAATAGATGTGGATTTTCTCCCTCTTAATTATCTTACCACCTAGAGTGTTATTAAGTGAACATGAAGGAAAAGCAATATTCAAAAATGGTCTCAAATTTATGATTTATAAGATGCTTTATAAATGCTAGGAATTTATTTTAGAGACATGGAGAAATTCAATTTGTTATACACTGAATATATGCAAGGGCTTTCCTGGTAGCTCAGCTGGTAAAGAATCTGCCTGTAAGGCAGGAGCACCTGGTTCGATTCCTGGGTCGGGAAGATCCCCTAGTAGAGGGCATGGTAACCCACTCCAGTGTTCTTGCCTGGAGAGTCCCAATGGACAAAGGAGCCTGGCAGGATACCGTCCATAGAGTTGCATAGAGTTGAACACAACTGAAGCAACTAAGCACAAATATATATTAAGAGCAATAAAGGAAAAAATGCAAGATCCAAATAAAGAACTAATCTTGTGTTTACATGGAATTTTGTGCATTAACTAAAAAATGAAATTTGCTTATGACATCAAGATAAATACTTAAGCTAGTTTACAATATGGGCAAAAAGAACACCCCCTAAAGAGCAATTAAATGTTTCCTAGACTTCAAGTCAAGGGCTGCTGAGGTTTGCCCACATTGATAATAGGTGCAATGATGTGTATTGCTCATGAGAGCTTATCTGTTACAGCATTGCCACAGTTTGTGTAGTTTTATAATATCTGAAAGTAGGTATCTAAGACTTAAGTAGCAAAAAGTAAAGATTCACAGTGTATGAAACAAAGGATTGTATGAAAAGTTTTTATATATTAAGAAAGACAACATAGGAAAATGTGTGGAGGGTATAAACAGGCAATTAGAAAGTTATAAAGTTAAGCAATAAATGTTTTAAAAGATGCTCACCTTCAATAATTTGGAGAAGGCAAGCAAAAATAACATGACTGTTTTTGATAGATCAGTTTGGCAAAAAAGTAGAAGTTTGAAAAATATCAGTTGTTGTCTTAGAGTTTGGTAGGTTCGGATATAATACTCTGATGGAACAAGGTATTAATAAATTAGTACTCTGAAAGCCAATTTGTTGATATCTATTAAGATTTAAATGTTCATATGCTCTAATACAGCAGTTATACTTCCAGTGTCTAGGAGAGGGAAGTCAATTGTCTGTTCCACAGGAAGGCTTGTATGTTAATTCTCTCTGAAACAGTGATGGCAGAAAAGTGAAAACTGCTTAAAGCTTGACCTTGGGAGAATGGATAGGTGACATACAGCATTGTCATATTGTGAAACACTGAACAGCAATTAAAAAGAAAATTAAGCTGTAGGCACCAAAATTATCTCCACAGCTATTGTCAAGTTAAAAATAGAACAATAAGACAAGGCCATTTATGTATAACAACTTGAGATTCCTCTAGCAATATGCTTCTGAGTGGAAATGTTTAGAAAAATGTGTGCAAGAACACAAACTGATAATGGTAAGAGGAAAGAATCACGTTGCGGCAATAAACCAAGAAGACCTTTTCTTATTATAATGCTTTTCTTGTTTCAATTTTTATGAAACTTGCATAGTGAGCAATCAGTGAAAGTTTTAAAGTTGCTTAAATTTGAGTAGCATTATCAAGTATTCCACTTCTTTAAACAGAATACATTTAAGTAAGGAACTTTATTCTGTCAGTTTTAGGGAACTTCAAACAAAGTGTCATACCAAGGAATAGTAAGGGATGCTGTCGCAGAAAATTAAATGTGTTTTCTTTAATCTTGTAGTCTTAGTACTGACTTTTAATAAAGCACTGCATTCATTTATCATGTGGCAAATTCCCTGCAGCTTTTTAAAAACAAGATATAGGTCTTCCTGAAAGAATATCAATGGGATTTTAAAGGTATGACTCTTAGGATATCATAGACTTTAATAAACATGATGTTTTAAGTATTAAATAAAGCTGCTACCAAACATAAAGCAGTCACATAATAGTAGTTGGTAAATGACTGAATAGTGGAAAAAGACTCCTTGACAAATATATATGAACTACCTTTGGGATAAATATCTTTCAGTATTTCAGTATTATGAAAGCATTCATATTTATTATAATATCTACTTATTAGGAGAGTTGACATCGTCTTTAGTTAGTAATAACTATGTATTATGAATATTTTTCCAGGTATTGTAATATTAGTTTACAAATAATATTGCTTGGCTTGAAGCTCCTGTACACTTAAATTTTCTACCATCATTCAGAAAAGAAAAACTATCTATATAAATTTTAAAAAGGGGGGTGGTGAATGAATGAAATAAAATGTTTTATTATTACTGTTCAACAATTTAAGTTTAAAAGGAAGAATCTTTCATCTCAAAGTGATAATTAACTTTCATTAATAAAGTGATTTAATAATCCCACTCTTCTGAACAGGAGTACTTAATCATATCATTGCATTTTTTAGATTCCAACTAAAAAATTCAACTTTGATCCATATTTTTAAACTTGTACAACTTAATGATTTCTGTTGTGATTAATAAAACAGAAAATGTTTAGGAAAATGAAAATGGAGCCATAGAATAAAATTGTATTTTTTCTAGGCCTTTATTTTTGGGAGACCCTAATATTGAAATTCTAGACAGAGGACAAGTTTTACATTTAAAGAATGCACGAAGAAGTGACAAGGGACGGTACCAGTGTACTGTGTCTAATGCAGCTGGCAAACAAGCCAAGGATGTAAAACTGACAATCCTTGGTAAGTGTGACTTTCTTATGCTTTTTACTGTTATTATCAGTTCTCATTATACATTGAAAATCAGGGTTGCTCTTTTATTCAATGCAAAATAATTTTAAATGGTACTTACTTCAAGGGAAAAAGCCTATCTTCTTCTGTTTTAAGCTAGAACATTGTATCCAATTTTAATGCATTTTATCATTGAGTATGTATTTCTTCAGGGTCTAGTGATTTTCATATGATCTCACTTAAGAGGTCAGGTATTCCCTTATTTGTTAGTGGAACATAAGTTAAATGTCTGTATACCTAGAGAGGTTTTTAAAGAGCTCTAAAAAGAGTAGAGATGCATGAAATAAAATGAAGTTGATAGTATGCAACCAAGTCAGTTATTCTGTTTTCATTCTATCTTGGTCTTTCTTCAGACCACATGATAATAATTTAAATATTTTAAACAGTGCTGTTATTTTCTTTCAGTTAAGTCCCCATCAGAGGTATGTAGCCCTTGTTTCACTAAAACTTTCAATATCCTCTGAGGAAGATGACCACTAAAGTCATTTTATTTTTATGCTAGGAGCCATGGAAGGTATTTGATTACTCTGTTGTAGGCACAAAGAATTACACCATAGAAAGGAGTAGAACTCATCAGGTCAGTCAGGCTTATTGGTGGCTCTGCTCCCTGCATTGTCTTCTTTCTGTAGCATATGACACTCAGGAAAAGTTCAGATAGCTCAGAAACTTCTGCAGGATCTTCCCAATCCAGAGTGATCACATAATGACTCTATTCCATTGTCCTAGTTTTCCTTACAGCACGGATCACTGTCTGATAGTTTAATTGCTTAATTATGGGTTTATTTACTTATTTGCTGTTTCTCTCCAAGGAAAGTAACTTCAGAAGGACCTTGCTTTGCATATTCACTAATGTCTGATAGCATGCACACAGGCATTCAGTAGCTCTCAAGAAATATTTGCTCAGTGAATAAATTATCTAGTGACAAACTTTTCAGTATGGTAACCATCAGCTATAGTTGACTGCTGAGCACTGGAAATGTGGCTAGTTCAAATTGAGACAGGCTGTAAATATAGAATGTTGTGGAGTCACAAAGTTGTGTCTGACTCTTCTGCAACCCCATGGACTGTAGCCTGCCAGGCTCCTTTGTCCACGGGATTTCCCAGGCAGCAATACTGGAATGGGTTGCCATTCCCTTCTCCAGCGGATCTTCCTGACACAGAGATCAAACCCACATGTCCTCCAGTGCAGGCAGATTCTTTACTGCTAAGCTACCAGGAAAGATCTCAAAGACAAACCTAATATGAAAATATAATGGGCAATAATTTTATCATCTGAAATGATGATATTTTAGATATATTGAACTAAGTAAAATGTGTCATTTTCATGTTTTTAATGTGACTATTGGAAAATTTTAAATTATATATATGGTCATTATATTTCTGTTGGACAGTGATTGTTTGGTCATCAATAAGAACTTGGGCTTCTGAGTTAAGCCAGCTTGGGTTCAGATCCCACTTACGCCACTTACTAGCTTTGCAATTTTGAACAAATTGTCTAACCCTTCTGAGCTTCAGTGCCTCATTTCTAAAATGGGGATAATAATAGCACCTGGGCAGGAAGAGAAGGGGACGACAGAGGATGAGATGGCTGGATGGCATCACCGACTCGATGGACGTTGGTGATGGACAGGGAGACCTGGTGTGCTACAATTCATGGGGTCGCAAAGAGTCGGACACGACTGAGTGACTGAACTGAACTAAACTGAAACACGACTGTAGACAACCTGGCATTATGTATTAACTCTCTTGAATCAAAGATTTTGCTTAATACAGGCTTTTAAATCATTTCTGTCTATAAATAGAAGCGTGTGAAAGAAATTAGTCTTGAATAGACATGTCCTCCAAAGCACAGTAATGTTACTGAAAAATTAGCTATATAGGCATCCAAGTTAAACAAAAGTACTATTGCTACCGTTGGCTTCCTACCAGAACCAGGCTTTTAAACAGTAGGTGCAATATTTCCCTTAAGCTGTTGAGTAGTCTTCTCTACATTGTTGCATTGTTGCCAAAGTCTGTGATGAATACTTGTGGTGATTCAATGAGACTCCTACTTCCATAGGACTTGGGTTCTTTCATTTCAGATCCTCTTGTTCATTCAGTATCATGCCCTCAGGCACGCAGAAGAGAGGACTCTAATGAATGATTAAACCTGAGATTGTCAGAGATGAAAGGCGTTGTAACACTGAAATTTTAAGTATAATAATTCAGGAAATAATACCATTTCTTCTCAGGCAAGCTTGTGTACACCTCTGAGTGTGTAATCTTAAGCTTATTTTATTTCACTTGCAAAAATGCTTTTGTTTATAGGAATAAATGAAACATATAGCATACTTGGATGAACTAGGAGAAATACTAATATAGATCTCAGGTTGAGAATATGTTTCTCACTGCAGCTGATTCATTCATTTTCTTTCTTTATGTGAGGATAAAGCAGGTGGATCTGATGCACCTGAAAGGCAGAAATGCACAGTTTGCTTGAATAAGGAAAGAAATGGAGAGAACATATGAGTGAAAAATAAAAGATATGGAGGGAAAGTAGGGGGAAAAGGAAAAGGAAATAAATGAACATTTAATAACCTATGGGGAGATCATGCAAATTCATAGCTAGTAGTTTGAGGTAAAGATTTTTAACTTAATCATGGATAAGTTTCTGATCTGAGAATTTCCCCAAATGGTATAAAAGTTTTTGAGTATATATAAAAGTTTTGAGTGATACATTTTAATGTACAATGAATTCATAGCATTTACCAGTAACACCTTTCCTCAAACAGAAGTACAGGACTCAGAAAAGTATATGTGAATTAAATTGAAGCAGGAAGAAATATTTATCTGGGAAATTTAAACAGTAGATGGTATATTGTTCTGCTGTCAGCTAGAAATGTTTTTTGAGTAATTTTTCTCAATTCATGAATACAAACTTTTTAAACAAACCCTTTTCAGTACAAGTGATATTCCTTTGTAAAACATTCATGGAAGGTAAGGGGCTGTTTGAACTTATGTTCTTGACTTCATTAATGTATCATCCTACTAATTAGGCTAGCCAGTTTATTTAGACACTTTGAGCCATAAAGTTGATAAACATTTCCAGATTAATGTCAATAGGCTGAAATCAAAATTAAAATTTAAAAGTCTGAGTAAATATTCTTTCTTAAGATTTAAAAATGGTGGCTTGAATTTATATTAACCAATTATTAAGGGAAAGATGGTAAATAGGTAGGTTTACCTATTGATGATTAGATTGAAAGAATTAAATCTAATAGACAGAATGCCTGAAAAAACTATGGACAGAGTTTTGTAACATTGTACAAGAGGCAGTGACCAAAACCATCCCAAGAAAAAGAAATGTAAGAAGGCAAAGTGGTTGTCGGAGGAGGCTTTTAAGGCAGAAATGCACAGTTTGCTTGAATAAGGAAAGAAATGGAGAGAACATATGAGTGAAAAATAAAAGATATGGAGGGAAAGTGGGGGGAAAAGGAAAAGGAAATAAATGAACATTTAATAACCTATGGGGAGATCATGCAAATTCATAGCTAGTAGTTTGAGGTAAAGATTTTTAACTTAATCATGGATAAGTTTCTGATCTGAGAATTTCCCCAAATGGTATAAAAGTTTTTGAGTATATATAAAAGTTTTGAGTGATACATTTTAATGTACAATGAATTCATAGCATTTACCAGTAACACCTTTCCTCAAACAGAAGTACAGGACTCAGAAAAGTATATGTGAATTAAATTGAAGCAGGAAGAAATATTTATCTGGGAAATTTAAACAGTAGATGGTATATTGTTCTGCTGTCAGCTAGAAATGTTTTTTGAGTAATTTTTCTCAATTCATGAATACAAACTTTTTAAACAAACCCTTTTCAGTACAAGTGATATTCCTTTGTAAAACATTCATGGAAGGTAAGGGGCTGTTTGAACTTATGTTCTTGACTTCATTAATGTATCATCCTACTAATTAGGCTGGCCAGTTTATTTAGACACTTTGAGCCATAAAGTTGATAAACATTTCCAGATTAATGTCAATAGGCTGAAATCAAAATTAAAATTTAAAAGTCTGAGTAAATATTCTTTCTTAAGATTTAAAAATGGTGGCTTGAATTTATATTAACCAATTATTAAGGGAAAGATGGTAAATAGGTAGGTTTACCTATTGATGATTAGATTGAAAGAATTAAATCTAATAGACAGAATGCCTGAAAAAACTATGGACAGAGTTTTGTAACATTGTACAAGAGGCAGTGACCAAAACCATCCCAAGAAAAAGAAATGTAAGAAGGCAAAGTGGTTGTCGGAGGAGGCTTTTCAAATAGCTGAGGAAATAAGAGAAGCTAAAAAGCAAGGGAGAAATGGAACTATATATGCAACTCAATGAATGCAGAGTTCCAAAGAATTTCAAGAAGAGATAAGAAGGCCTTCTTCAATAAACAGTGCAAAGGAATAGAGGAAAACAACAGAATGGCAAAGACTAGAGATCTCTTCAAGAAAATTTCATGTAAGAATGTGCACAATAAATGATAGAAACAGTAAGGACCTAACAGAGGCAGAAGAGATTAAGAAGAGCTGGCAAGAATGCACAGAAGAACTATACATTAAAAAGGTCTTAATGACTGGGCTAACCATGATGGTATGGTCACTCACCTAGAGCCAGATATCCTGGAGTGTGAAGTCAAGTGGGCCTTAGGAAACATCACTATAAACAAAGCTAGTGGGGGGTGATGGAATTCCAGCTGAGCTGTTTGAAATCCTAAAAGATGATGCTGTTAAACTTCTGCATTCCATATGCCAGCAAATTTGGAAACTCAGCAATGGCCACAGGACTGGAAAAGGTCAGTTTTCATCCCGATAGCAAAGAAGAGCAGTGCTAAAGAATGTTCATACTACCATACAATTGCATTCATTTTCCATACTAGTAGGATTATGCTCAAAATCCTTCAAGCTGGGCCTAAGCATTACTTGAATTGAGAACGTCTAGATGTACAGGCTGGGTTTAGAAAAAGCAGAGAAACTCAAGATCAAATTGCCAACATTCGTTGGATCATAGAGAAAGCAAGGGAATTCCAGAGAAATATCTACATCTGCTTCATCAACTATGCCAAAGCCTTTGACTGTGTGGATCACAGGAAACTGTGGAAAATTCTGAAAGAGATGGGAATACCAGACCACCTTACCTGCCTTGTGAGAAATCTATCTGCAGGTCAAGAAGCAACAGTTAGAACTTTATGTGGAACAACTAACTGGTTCAAAATTGGGAAAGGAGTATGTCAAGGCTGTAAATTGTCACCCTGTTTATTTAACTTATATGCAAAGTACATCATGCAAAATGCCAAACCGAATGAGTTACAAGCAAAGACATTACTTTGCCAACAATGGTCCATATAGTCAAAGCTATAGTCTTTTCAGTAGTCATGTATGGTTGTGAGAGTTGGACCATAAAGAAGGCTGAGCACTGAAGAATTAATTGATGCTTTTGAATTGTGGTGCTAGAGAAGACTCTTAAGAGTCCCTTGGACTGCAGGGAGTTTCAACCAGTCAGTCCTAAAGGAAATTGATCAACCCTGGATACTCATTGGAAAGACTGAGCTCCAATACTTTGGCCACCTGATATGAACAGCTGACTCATTGAAAAAGACCCTGATGCTGGGAAAGATAGAAGGCAAAAGGAGAAGAGGGCAGCAGAGGATGAGATCTTTAGATAGCATCAGTGACTCAGTGGACATGAACTTGGGCAAACTCCAGGAGATAGTGAGGGACAAGGAGGCCTGGCATGCTGCAGTCCATGGGGTTGCAAAGAATCGGACACAACTGAGCAACTGAACAACAACAAAGTTGGAAACTATTTTAGGTTTTTCAGACTGTGAGAAAATCAATGATATTATGTAGGTATTTACATAAAAAATAGAAATAAATGTCTACCAATTGTTTGGTATTCTGTCTTTCTGATAATTATAAAAATTGTAAAATATGTTGTAATACAAGTCTACTAACGAGAATGGAGTTCCTTTGGAAGGATAACATTTTACTAAGAGTTCAAAGTTAATGGTTACTATCACCAAAGTTGAATTCAGATGTTCATCTGTTAATACTGATCTGTAATGAGATTTTATGTATTTCATCTTTGAAAATGTCTTTTCACGAAAATAGATATTCAAATACTAATGTCATTTCACAAACATGATTTTAATTGATTATATTCATTACTTGAAAGGCATTTGTAGAATTCTGTTATATTCTCTTGATATTTGACTTTCACCCTGCCATTCTGCTAACCAGCTAATCAATTACAATTGACGGAAGGACCTCATTTTCAGAGATAGATGGACTTTAAATGTGGAAGGTTATTCTGCATTTGCATCAAAGTCTGACAAATGTTATTGAAACTGAATGTTGAGTTCAGAAAATATATTCACTGCAAATCTGTAGGGAAATCAAGATCTAAGTTTTGTTTGACAGAGTGGAAAATGCGTAGAGCAACTTGTGATGACTTGTGATTCAAACAACAGAGTGACTATCAGCAATATAGATTTTGTATTTAAGAGCTGATTTTGTCTGGTAATTTGAAGTTGAATTTATTAAGAAACCTTGTCAAGTTTGTAGTAAAACTAAGTTCCACAGCCATTCAGTAGGCAATCATGGTGTTTGAGAACAATTCTCATTCAAAGAAAATTCAGTCTTAGTACTAAGCTCAAAAAATTAAAATGTAACTTTTCCACCATCAAGACATTAAACTAAGTTAGGATAATTCAGTATATTCACCTTTTAATTCTGACAAAAATTCATGAAACTGATTGTATTTAAGTCCATAAGAGCAAGTGAGATACACCATGGCCAGTACTGGCTCAGTAACTCATGAATGTTTTACACAAGTGCTTGCTGATTAATACTGCAAATAATAAAGATAGACTTTTAAAACCTTACATTTTAATAAGCCTTGTCAATTTCTCTAAACTAATGGCATTTTCTATCACCATCAGTTATAGCACATCTTTACAGATTCCACTTCAGACTGTAATCAATTAATGTTTTTTCAACTTCTTTGAAAATATTTTCGTCTGCAGTTGTTCCATGCAGGCTTTTCTTAGGGGCCAATTCTTCAGTATATTCAAACATGGCATTGACTCATCAAATAAAAGACAACTAACCAGTATCAACAACATCTGTCACTGTGTTAAGAGCCAAGATATTGTTCAGAAAAGCCCCTTTAAATAAAATTATTAATGTTGTCAATGTTCTCAATTCTTCAAGCAATTATTCTTATGGAAAAGCTAATAGTCTTAAACAAACTGATTAGATACAGTTCTTTGCTAATGCAATCATTCTTGATTTATTATACTTAAATCACTCTTAAAGGCTTTCCTTCCTTGGCTAACAAATGAGCCACTAAGAAACTTAAATTGTAGGCTCATTTTGACTTTTTATCTTTGTGAAGAAATTCTGCTTAAGGAAACATTCCATTTTTTATTAACTTATCTGTTTTTCTTTGAGTGGGAAATATTGTGATGAGTGCTTAGTTTTGTAAAGTTAGTATACACTGATTTTAATAACACTATATTTTTTCAAGACAGCTATACTGTTATTAAAAAATAAACTGAGTTCTTTGCTATTGACCTTAATAACAGAATAATCCACAATGTGCTGCGCTTTAAAAATGTTGCATTTTAAAGCCCATTTTTCTCCCGTTTATTTTCAATGTTTTGATATGAGATGTATACACTGGTAATAAAGGTAAAATAAAATATCATGGCATGGTGATATTTATGGCACTTCAATTGCTATTGCGTTATAACTGTGTCACTGAAATTTATGGGGAGCTGAACAACAGTGAGAAGCAATGAAAACACCATATTTGGTATCTATTGCAACAGTTAAACTTGGTCATTGTAGAAGTAAAGTAGTCATAGACAGTACCCAAACAAAGGAACGTGACTGTGTTCCAATAAAACTTACTGGGTGTTGAAGTTGGAATTTCATATAATTTTTAAATGTCACAAAATATTATTATTTTGCTTTTTTTCCAATTGTTTAAAAATGTAAAAACTACACTTGATTCAGCATCTCCATGCTTGGCCTGTGAGCTGCTGCCCTGATCTATATAGTAAATTACCTAATAGAAAAAATATTCTACCATCAAATTCACCTCACAATGCAGGTATACATCTGAGATATTGCATGTTTAGTTCCAGACCACCAAAATAAATATTGCAATAAAGTGAGTCACACACATTTTAGTTTCCCTGTCTATTAGATATACAAAAATATTATGTCTTAAAACTTAATTTAAAAAAATACTTTATTGGTAAAAAATTCTATCATCTGAGTCTTTAGCAAGTCATAGTAGTAACATTAAAATCACTGATCAAAGCTCTCCACAACAAACATAATAGTAATGAAAAGGCTTGAAATATTGATAGAACTACCAAAATGTGATGGAGATGGCAAGTAAGCAAATGCTTTTGGAAAAATAGTGCCAATACACTTATTCAATGCAGGGTTGCCGCAGACCTTCAGTTTGTGAAAAATGCAATGTCTGCAAAGCACAGTAAGTCAAAGTGCAATAAAATGAGGTGTGCTTGTATAGTAAATCTTGCCTTCATTTATGTGTGAGGAAAAAAAGGTGTATATGAATGTTTGTCACTATGAACTGGCTCTAAGAACAATTATCAGAAAACATTAAGGAATTTCACTTAGATTCAGATATTGTTTTCTAATATTCTTTTCCACTAAAAAGAACCAGAGCTTCTAGGAGAAATAGTTACTTCTAGAACTGGGGCAGATTAGCCTGGAGCCTGTAATAAGAGCAGAAAACAAGAAAGTACTGAAATAATGTGATGTGTGTCAAAGGGGCATTCTTGCTTGGAGAATCCCATGGAAAGGGGAGCCTGGTGGGCTACAGTCCACAGGGTCACAGAGTCGGACATGACTGAGCGACTTCACTTTCACTTTCATGTCAAAGGGGCTTCAGTTCAGTTCAGTCGCTCAGTTGTGTCCGACTCTTTGCGACCCCATGAATCGCGGCACGCCAGGCCTCCCTGTCCATCACTAAACTCCCAGAGTTCACTCAGACTCACGTCCATCGAGTCAGGGATGCCATCCAGCCATCTCATCCTCTGTCGTCCCCTTCTCCTGCCCCCAATCCCTCCCAGCATCAGAGTCTTTTCCAATGAGTCAACTCTTCGCATGAGGTGGCCAAAGTACTGGAGTCTCAGCTTCAGCATCATTCCCTCCAAAGAAATCCCAGGGCTGATCTCCTTCAGAATAGACTGGTTGGATCTCCTTGCAGTCCAAGGGACTCGCAAGAGTCTTCTCCAACACCACAGTTCAAAAGCATCAATTCTTCAGCGCTCAGCCTTCTTCACAGTCCAACTCTCACATCCATACATGACCACTGGAAAAAGCATAACCTTGACTAGATGGACCTTAGTCAGCAAAGTAATGTCTGCTTTTGCATATGCTGTCTAGGTTGATCATAACTTTTCTTCCAAGGAGTAAGCGTCTTTTAATTTCATGGCCGCAATCACCATCTGCAGTGATTTTGGAGCCCCAAAAAATAAAGTCTGACAGTTTTTCCACTGTTTCCCCATCTATTTCCCATGAAGTGATGAGACCAGATGCCATGATCTTCATTTTCTGAATGTTGAGCTTTAGGTAGGGTCCATTGAAATTGTTCTCAGTGGCCATAACTGGAAAAATTTGAACAATAAAATAATGTAGTGTTGGATTATATTCAAAGTATAAAAAGTCTCCATGAGTCTATATTGATAGAAACAGATAAAGTGGGGATGAGAGACAAATCTCCCATACAGAAAATTCCCCCCAAAATTATGTAGGTAGTCTCCCCCTCTCAAGAAAGTAGAACATAGCTCCCCACCCAATACCTGTGGGATAGGAAGAGTGATTCTTTTCAAAAGGGCAAAAGAAACTAACTTTCCAGTGGAGACACATAGCAAAATCTACCTCAACCAGGGGATGAAGGTCCACATCATCAGTGATATGCCATGTTGATAGTGTGTACCCTTGATACAGTTGATGAGAATGGCGCTCTATCTCTGTGATTGTGCTTCCAAAACTCATAACTCTCGTCCCATAAGAAAAATGGTCTAATATAAAAGTTTATGTAAAAAAAAAAAAAAAGATAAATTCAGGCACATGCCATTTGATTTTTTTAAACTATTGGAATGATAGCAGAATCTTGGCATGATTGTGTTCAGAGTATATAGCAGGGCTTGAGCCAGTGGCATTGTTTTTCCAGCAGCATAGTCCTCATATGGTGTGAGAGGCCAGGCATGTGGTTGCTGAATTATAGAAGATACACATGCTACCAATTAGATGAGGATAGTTCAGTGAATGAACGCTCTGTGGTTCCAAAAAAAAAAACTAGGCAAAAGTTAGACTCTACAGTTCTTACCAGTAGCTGGGTTCTAAAAGCTCTTAGACCTTTTGTATTTCCTGGGGAAAGGGCATGCCCTTCTACCTCATCTGACACTTTTGCTCTCTCGGCCTGATTTCAAACTTACTGTATTTACTTTGGATTTATTTTTGTTTTGCTTTGTTTGTTAAACATGACTTTCTTAGTTACAGTAACATGATCTATTGGACTTAAATGAACCCCTGAAATGAAAACTGAGTTTCTACTTTTACTGAAATCTGACTTCCAAAAGGAGGGTGATGAAGATTGTTTTGACAAGACAGGCAACTGATGGTTGTTATTATCATTTAGTTGCTAAGTTGTATCTGACTCTGCAACCTCATGGACTGTAGCCCGCCAGGCTGCTCTGTCCATGGGATTCTCGAGGCAAGACTACTGGAATGAGTTGCCATTTCCTACTCCAGGGGATCTTCCAGACTCAGGGATAGATCCTGCATCTCCTGCATTTGCAGGCAGGTTCTTTATCACTGAGCCACCAGGGAATCCCCAGGCAACTAATGATCGGTAGATAAATCACAGAATTCCTAGTTAAGTTGTCTTTAATTCATATTTACTTTACTGCATTATTTAAACATCTGGAGCATTCATTTGAGACTTTTATGCAGATGCTAAAACTTAGAAGGCATGTTTGTGTTCTGAAATCCTTTGTAGTTCCACCTAGTATTAAAGGAGGGAATGTCACCACAGAAGTGTCAGCTTTGATCAACAGCGTAATTAAACTGGAATGTGAAACACGAGGACTTCCAATGCCTGCTATTACTTGGTATAAGGATGGCCAGCCAGTCATATCCAGCTCACAAGCACTTTATGTTGAAAAGGGACAATTTCTTCATATTCCTCGAGCGCAGGTCTCTGATTCAGCGGCATATAAGTGTCTAGTAACCAATGTTGCTGGAACTGCTGAAAAATCATTCCATGTGGACGTCTATGGTAAGGAAAACATGTATGTTTTTATTATGTGCTTTCTGCCTATGCTTCCTAATACACCGACATCCAGTTTGTTCAGTGATAAATCCCTGCTGGGTTGCGTTGTCTTCTGTATTCATGGATTGAAATTGGAAGAATTTGTCCCATGATTTGGAAAAAAAGTTTTAAGAAACTAAGGTTAGTAAGAAGTGCTCATTCATCCAGGCAATCATTTGCCTTTGGCTCCTTGGAATCTAGACTATTCGATTTTTATGGAGAAGGTATAGTAGTTCTTAGGACTAAGATCTTTCTCTCTAGTTTGTCCTTTGTAAACCAGGTATAGAGTAACCCACAATATTTAGAACAGTAGATAAGCAGAAGCAAGAAGTTCTTTCCTCAATAGCTTAGTGGGGGAGGGACACGACTATAGTCTGACTGTAGTTCCTATAGTCCACCTGTATGAGTGAAAAGAAAAATCCTCTTTATTTCATTAGGGTTCCAAAGAATTGCCTGAACTATTTATTCCTTTTTTCTGCCTCTAGTTCCTCCAATGATTGAAGGTGACCTGGCTGCACCTCTGAATAAGCAAGTGATAGTTGCTCATTCACTGACCCTGGAGTGTAAAGCTGCCGGCAACCCTCCTCCAGTTCTAACCTGGTTGAAGGACGGTGTACCTGTGAAAGTCAGTGACAACATCCGCATAGAAGCTGGTGGGAAGAAACTAGAAATCACAAGTGCCCTAGAAGTCGATAGGGGACAGTATATATGTGTGGCTTCGAGTGTGGCAGGAGAAAAGGAAATCAAATACGAAGTTGATGTCTTAGGTAAATGAGAAGGCCACCCCCTGTATTCTCATATTCATAGCACTACCTGTTTTGTTTATGAACTGCTTTTGTGTTTGTGAAATAATCAAACAATCTTAGAGAAGGTTTAGTTATCTGTTCAGGTCTGGGCTACGTATTACTGAATGGTGGATTGACCACCAGAGTCCCAAGATCTAAAAACCTACCTAAATTTTCCATTTATTCTGATAGGTACACTTTTTAAATATATAGGTGCATTTTTACATCTGTGACAATATCGGATTGCAGGGAGTGACAGCATGGTCTCTCACTGTGACCGTGAGTAACATTTTTACATCTGTGACAGTATCTGTGCATTGAGTGACAACGTGTCACGAACACTGTGCTAAACAACAGGAAACAGTCTATGGACCTTGGGAAGTCATCTTGTAGCTTTGAGTCTCTCTTTCTTTATGGGTTGAAACTTTCAATGCAGGCCCAATTTTTGAGGTTCCCTTATTCTTATGACAATAAACAACATAAGATATGAATCAACTATGTTCTCGTAGCATCTGCAGTGCCATAGTGCTAGATTAGCTGAGAAAAATTCACAGTGTGTCGAAAGTATATTTATTGACCCTGGCAAATGCATATTATAAAACGTATCTTAGAGTCCATTTCAAGTATCCTTCATGTACCAAATGACTGTGATACTTACCAGCCTTCTACAGAACAACCTAGTATTGCTTAATGTGATACTATATTTTCTCTTGTATACATTTCTTTGTATGTTTCATCCCTCTTTTTTTCTAGTGCCACCAGCTATAGAAGGAGGAGATGAAACGTCTTACTTCATTGTAATGGTCAATAACTTGCTGGAACTAGAATGTCAAGTGACAGGTTCTCCTCCACCAACTATCATGTAAGGGCTTTGGTATGTCTTCTAAATACCTCCCACTTTTTTATTTGAGAGTTTCAGAGCTATTTTGAGAGAGGTTCTGTGTCACTAAAAAGTGATTGTATAAAGTTATACTGATTATATACCTCTTTTATTAAAAGATGTATTCTCTAATTGAGTTGGCCAAAAATTTCATTTGGCAGAAGAAAGCTAAATAAGCTTTTTGGCTAACTCAATGCAAGGCAACTTTTATCTGATACTCACAGGGCCCATAAATCTGCTCCATTAGAGGAATTCATTATATGCTCTTAAAAATTACATTTTCAGTTCATAGAAACAGAATATTAAGCATTATCTGTCAGATCTTCTTGAAGCACTGAGATGTTTAATGAACAACTAAATTTAAAACAGGGTACCAGAAATATTAGGGAAATAGAGGAACTTAACATGAATATATGACTACCAATTCTTTTTTTCTCATTCCTTCATTCACAAAGTATTCCTTGAATACTTACCTTTCATTTCCAAGGTTCTGTGTGATATGCAAACGAACAGATGCTCAACTAGTTGTTGGAATAAAATAGCTTCACACATGATTATGGGCTTCTCTAGTGCCTCAAACAGTAAAGAATCTGCTTGCAATGATGGAGACCTGGGTTCGATTCCTGGGTTGGGAAGATCCCCTGGAGGAGGTCTTGGCAACCCACTCCAGTATTCTTACCTGGAGAATCCCATGGACAGAGAAGCGTGGTGGACTACAGCCCATGGGGTCACAAGAGTCGGACATGACCGAGCGACTAAGCACACACACGTGACTATAGACTAAATGGAAAGTGATAACTCATGATCAACTAAAACTTATAAAATACCATATGATTCTAGACTTTTGTTTTGCAGGTGTTTCAGGATTGTGTGTGTTTTGCTGGTTAATGTTATCTAAACATTGGAAGTGAGAAACATGTAGGAGCATTGGCTTCTTTCTGTAGCCTGGCATTAATAGAAAAATGAAGACCTGTACACATAGTTCTTCGGTTTCCCTACAATATGCCAACTTCTTTTTAAACTTTTTCTTTTCCTGATTTCCAATTTATTTCATAGAATGAGCAAATGGGAAATTAGGCAAGTACATAATTGAGAATATATATATATATCATGCTCTTCTGTGTTGTCCTAAGTCACTTTAGTTGTATCTGACTCTTTGCAACCCTATGGACTGTAGCCCACCAGGCTCCTCTGTCCATGGGATTCTCCAGGCATGAATACTGGAGTGGGTTGCCATGCCCTTCTCCAGGAAGTCTTCCCAACTCAGGGATTGAACCCATGTCTCTTATATCTACTAATTAGGCAGGCGGATTCTTTACCACTAGTGCCACCCAGGAAGCCCAAATATATGTGTGCTGCTGCTGCTGCTGAGTCGCTTCAGTCGTGTCCGACTCTGTGCGACCCCATAGACGGCAGCCCACCAGGCTCCCCCATCCCTGGGATTCTCCAGGCAAGAACACTGGAGTGGGCTGCCATTTCCTTCTCCAATGCATGAAAGTGAAAAGTGAAAGGGAAGTCACTCAATCTTGTCCGACTCCTAGCGACCCCATGGACTGCAGCCTACCAGGCTCCTCCGCCCATGGGATTGTCCAGGCAAGAGGACTGGAGTGGGGTGCTATTGCCTTCTCCAAAATACACGTGTACACATATATAAATATATAAGTCCAATATATATTGGTTAATATTTCTCCAAGATAGATAGAGTGGTTGATTGATGACTTAGGAATGCAGTTATTTAAAATATATCTCCAGACTTCTTTTTTGGTCTATTTCTATAGGTGGCTGAAGGACAGCCAGCTCATTGATGAAAGAGATGGATTCAAGATCTTACTAAATGGACGCAAACTGGTTATTGCCCAGGCTCAAGTATCAGACACAGGCCTTTATCGGTGTGTAGCAACAAACACTGCTGGCGACCACCAGAAGGAATTTGAAGTAACTGTTCATGGTATGCTGAAGAAGGGACAGGAACTTTTCACGGAAAATTCGTTTACGCATCGTTTCAGTATCTAATTCAGATTGTGACTCATTAATCTGGATAAATCTTGAATTCTGGAAAGTAGTACAAATTTGAATGTGAATTTGGATGAAAATTTGAGTTAAATAATGGAAAATTTTAAGGCACTTTACTAACATGAAAGATTTAACCACGTGATAACTATGTGACTGAATTGAGATGGAATTTAAATGATAGGAGGTATATTCTACATAGCATGCAAGGGTCTGAGCAATGAGATCAAAGAAGATAGAAGAGATAGGTAGCAAATGTCAAATAAAGCAGGGTTATAAGCATTCAATGGGGCTTCCCTGGTGGCTCAGAGGTTAAAGCGTCTGCCTGCAATGCGGGAGACCTGGGTTCCATCCCTGGGTCGGGAAGATCCCCTGGAGAAGGAAATGGCAACCCACTCCAGTATTCTTGCCTGGAGAATCCCATGGATTGAGAAGCCTGGTCGGCTGTAGTCCATGGGGTCGCAAAGAGTCGGACACGACTGAGCGACTTCACTTTCACTTTGACTTTATCAGCATTCAAGCTTTCAGCCAAAACAGAAGGGAATGTGAATAAAGTCATTTCCAGACATGGAGCGTGAGAGTATGATGCGGGAACCAGGGCACATAAGTGCATTCTTGGAACTGGCATAATAGGGTTAGAATCGTTACTCTAATGACAGCAGCAAACCTCTGCCAGGGTATTATGTATCTCATTTGCTAGTCCTTGGGAAGGGAAGGACTGGAATAAGAAACTGGAGAGCCTTTGGAAGCTACAAGCAGAGGTTTCTATGAACATCAGTTTCATTCTTCCCAAGCAGACTTTTTTTTTTCCCCCCACTTTTTCAATCCCATGATAGAATATAGCCAATCCCGTTTCTTACTGTCAATTCCAGTTCTTGAGGGAGGAAATCTGGCAAGCCCAGTTTAAATCAGATTACCATCCTGGATTTAATCAACTGGGGACAGATTCATGTGGTATAAATATGGGTACTGGAAATGCAACCTGATTTAATGAGGCAGTTCTGGAGAAATGGAAAGTCATAATACATTAGGAAAACAGACCAAAAGGTTGTAAGCCAAACATACATGCAGATTGCAGTTGCTGTAAACATGTTTTACTTATTCTTTGGTGAATTAGAGATCCTACCTCAGAAATAAGTAACTCTAAAATTGCTAAAAATGATAAATGAAGTGAATGGGTAAATTTATTTTGTAGTTTGTTATTTTGTCATCTTTTCCTTTCTAAATTTTAAACTTTCAATTTCTGGATCTTTAAGTGTTGAGCCTACTGATTATGGTTTTTGTTCCCTCTCTCCCTCTGTCCCCTCCTCAACTTTCTTTTTTCTTCCTTCTTTCCTTCCTTCCTACTTTTCTCTTTTCCTTAAATCTAGTGCCTCCAACAATCAAATCCTCAGGTCTTTCTGAGAGAGCTGTATTGAAGTACAAGCCCATCGCCTTGCAGTGCATAGCTAATGGCATTCCGAATCCATCCATCACATGGTTGAAAGATGGACAGCCTGTCAACACTGCCCAAGGAAACCTCAAAGTAAGTATGAATATTATTATGTTGAAGATGAGAAAGCTATATAAGGAGCTGTCATATTCTCTTTTCTTAGTTATAGGCTTTCCTGTTGGACAGATTTTGCAGGAAATGCACTAAAATATTATGTGTTGTCCTTAGGCTTGTTTAGAATTTAGCTTAATATTTTGACTCAAAAAATGGAATTAAAGACTAATAACTTTAAGAATGATTGATTTTAACATAGTGGTTGTTCTTTGTATTATCTCAATGTATGCCTGTTTTACTTGTTGAAAAAAACCAGTGTCCCATAGATAAAAAGTTCATCAGTACTAAGTCAGAGTATTCCAAATATGTTCACCTTTGACTAGGATTAAGGTGGAATTATAACTACATAAGCCTAGGTGAAATATGTCTTGGAAAATATAGTTTAGCTTATAATGTTCAAGATGGCAGAGACCAGTCTCTATGAGTAAGTTCATTTCTGTATCTTTCATACTGAGTATAGTCCCTGGCATATAACCATAGTCAGTACATATTTGTTCAGTTAGGAGATGGGTAGATTGTAAACCTGAGTGATTTAAATGATGCATTTAAAATAATAGATTTTGCTTCTAAGATTAGGTTAACTGACTAAAATGGGCTTGCGCTTTGCTTGAGGTACGTTTCAGTAAGGAGGGATATGCAAAGTTCTTTTCCTGGCAGAAGCGTTGGTATCTGTTCATTTATTATTCCTATTCCAAATCTAGTGGAATTAATCTCACACATTTTGTGCTATAAAAGATTTAATATATATCCTTCTAACATAGTGCAGGTAAACAACTGCTTACCTGTGAGACAGATATATATCATATAATCATACAAAAATATAATTGGAGACAGGGATGAGTAATTTTAAGAGAAGAGTTTAGAGAGGTTTAAGAACAGATAAAAAGAAATGCTGCCTTTGAGCATGTGTGGTTTGCAACCCCTGGATCTTCCCGGGTGTAATCTGAAACCACCCCCTATTCAGAGGGGAGAGAGAGAGCTCAGAAAGAGTCACAGCATTCCAGATTGGTAGTGGCAGATTTAATAAGCAAGGCAACTTACTTTCCAGGCTTGTCTTGAATGTCTGTAAGATGAGTACATCTCCTCATCTGCCTACCAAATCTTAAAAGTTTATATAGAGGCCCTAACTAGGTTTAGTCGCATATCCGTTCAGATGGTCTCAACAGCACACTACTATCTCAAGGCTATATCCTTGGGCAGTGTCTAGCACTGGGGAGGCAGATGGAATGCACATTCCAAACATGAGGAGAAGTTCAGGAGCCTGCAAGTGCTTGAGTCCAGCTCACAGGTCATGCAGGCGGTCACATCCTCTCAACGACCTCTTCCAAAAGCATGAGGGTGATTTATGAAGAAAGTCTGTAAGCAGAGATCTGAAGAACATATGGAGTTAAATGGAAAAATTAATAGAAGAGAGCTGAGTAGAATCTTTCAGAGAAGTTATTCGTGGGCAAACAAAGGGCAGTATGACACCTTTTGAGAACCTGAAAGCAAGCCCTTGGCTTAGGGAAGTAAGAGCAAGGGACAAATGATATTAGAGAAGATCAGAGGATGAGTGGAAAGTATTTGAGTAACATTAATGTCTTTATTTTCACTTTAAAGCAATGGGAGATTTTTGAACAGTTTTAAGAGAAAAATATTTCTTTGAGCCCCTCTTTTGGGTGGAGGGGGTTGGGGAGACAAGAATACTGGAGTGGGTTGCCATTCCCTTCTCCAAGAGATCTTCCTGACCCAGGGATTGAACCCAGGTCTCCCACATTGTAGGGAGACACTTTACCGTCTGAGCTACCAGGGAAATATTGGTAGCTCTTACCAGGGAAAGAGCAATATTGCATAGGAGCCTGGAATGTTAGGTCCATGAATCAAGGCAAATTGGAAGTGGTCAAACAGGAGATGGCAAGAGTGAATGTCGACATTCTAGGAATCAGCAAACTAAAGTGGACTGGAATGGGTGAATTTAACTCAGATGACCATTATATCTACTACTGAGGGCAGGAATCCCTTAGAAGAAATGGAGTAGCCATCATGGTCAACAAGAGAGTCCAAAATGCAGTACTCAAATGCAGTCTCAAAAACGACAGAATGGTCTCTGTTCGTTTCCAAAGCAAACCGTTCAGTATCACAGTAATCCAAGTCTATGCCCCGACCAGTAATGCTGAAGAAGCTGAAGTTGAACGGTTCTATGAAGACCTACAAGACCTTTTAGAACTAATGCCCAAAAAAGACGTCCTTTTCATTATAGGGGACTGGAATGCAAAAGTAGAAAGTCAAGAAACACCTGGAGTAACAGGCAAATTTCGCCTTGGAATGTGGAATAAAGCAGGGCAAAGACTAATAGAGTTTTGCCAAGAGAATGCACTGGTCATAGCAAACACCCTCTTCCAACAACACAAGACAAGACTCTACACATGGACATCACCAGATGGTCAATGTCGAAATCAGATTGGTTATATTCTTTGCAGCCAAAGATGGAGAAGCTCTATACAGTCAGCAAAAACAAGACCAGGAGCTGACTGTGGCTCAGATCATGAACTTCTATTGCCAAATTCAGACTTAAATTGAAGAAAGTAGGGAAAACCACTTGGAGAAGGAGATGGCAACCCACTCCAGTATTCTTGCCTGGAGAATCCCAGGGATTGTGGAGCCTGGTGGGCTGCCATCTATGGGGTCACACAGAGTCAGACACGAATGAACTGACTTAGCAGCAGCAGCAGGAAAAACCACTAGACCATTCAGGTATGACCTAAATCAAACCCCTTATGATTATACAGTGGAAGTGAGAAATAGATTTAAGGGTCTAGATCTGATAGAGTGCCTGATGAATTATGGATGGAGATTCGTGACATTGTACAGGAGACAGGGATCAAGACCATCCCCGTGGAAAAGAAGTGCAAAAAAGCAAAATGGCTGTCTGAGGAGGCCTTACAAATAGCTGTGAAAAGAAGAGAAGCGAAAAGCAAAGGAGAAAAGGAAAGCTATAAGCATCTGAATAGAGTTCCAAAGAATAGCAAGAAGAGATAAGAAAGCCTTCCTCAGCGATCAGTGCAAAGAAATAGAGGATAACAACAGAATGGGAAAGACTAGAGATCTCTTTAAGAAAATTAGGGATACCAAGGGAACAGTTCATACAAAGATGGGCTCGATAAAGGACAGAAATGGTCTGGACCTAACAGAAGCAGAAGAGATGGCAAGAATACACAGAAGAACTGTACAAAAAAGATCTTAATGACCAAGATAATCATGATGGTGTGATCATTCACCTAGAGCCAGATATCCTGGAATGTGAAGTCAGGTGGCCTTTGGAAGCATCACTATGAACAAAGCTAGTGGAGGTGATGGAATTCCAGTTGAGCTATTTCAAATCCTGAAAGATGATGTGAAAGTCCTGCACTCAATATGCCAGCAAATTTGGAAAACTCAACGGTGGCCACAGGACTGGAAAAGTTCAGTTTTCATTCCAATCCCAAAGAAAGGCAATGCCAAAGAATGCTCAAACTACCGCACAATTGCACTCATCTCACATGCTAGTAAAGTAATGCTCAAAATTCTCCAAGCCAGGCTTCAGCAATATGTGAACCGTGAACGTCCTGATGTTCAAGCTGGTTTTAGAAAAGACAGAGGAACCAGAGATCAAATTGCCAACATCCGCTGGATCATGGAAAAAGCAAGAGAGTTCCAGAAAAACATCTATTTCTGCTTTATTGACTATGCTAAAGCCTTTGACTGTGTGGATCACAATAAACTGTGGAAAATTCTGAAAGAGATGGGAATACCAGACCACCTGACCTGCCTCTTGAGAAATCTATATGCAGGTCAGGAAGCAACAGTTAGAACTGGACATGAAACAACAGACTGGTTCCAAATAGGAAAAGGAGTGTGTCAAGGCTGTATATTGTCACCTTGCTTATTTAACTTATATGCAGAGTACCTCATGAGAAACACTGGCCTGGAAGAAGCACAAGCTGGAATCAAGATTGCCGGGAGAAATATCAATAACCTCAGATATGCAGATGACACCACCCTTATGGCAGAGAGTGAAGAGGAACTAACAAGCCTCTTGATGAAAGTGAAAGAGGAGAGTGAAAAAGTTGGCTTAAAGTTCAACATTCAGAAAATGAAGATCCTGGCATCTGGTCCTATCACTTCATGGGAAGTAGACGGGGAAACAGTGGAAACAGTGGCTGCCTTTATTTTTGGGCTCCAAAATCACTGCAGATGATAACTGCAGCCATGAAATTAAAAGACGCTTACTCCTTGGAAGGAAAGTTATGACCAACCTAAATAGCATATTGAAGAGCAGAGACATTACTCTGCCAACACAGGTCTGTCTATCAAGGCTATGGTTTCTCCAGTGGTCATGTATGAACGTGAGAGTTGGATTGTGAAGAAAGCTGAGCCCCGTAGAATTGATGCTTTTAAACTGTGGTGTTGGAGAAGACTCTTGAGAGTCCCTTGGATCGCAAGGAGATCCAACCAGTCCATTCTAAAGGAGATCAGTCCTGGCTGTTCTTTGGAAGGAATGATGCTAAAGCTGAAACTCCAATACTTTGGCCACCTCATGCGAAGAGTTGACTCATTGGAAAAGAATCTGATGCTGGGAGGGATTGGGGGCAGGAGGAGAAGGGGATGACCGAGGATGAGATAGCTGGATGGCATCACCGACTCGATGGACATGAGTTTGAGTGAACGCCGGGAGTTGGTGATGGACAGGGATGCCTGGCGTGCTGCAATTCATGAAGTCACAAAGAGTTGGACACAACTGAGCGACTGAACTGAACTGAACTGAAGAGAAAAATGACATGAGCAGGCTTACATTTTCAGGAGTTACCTAGGCCTCTTTGATGAAAGAATTTAAGGAGTCAAGAGTAGATATATGGAAATCAGTTGAACTTATTTGTTTTTGTCTAGGAGAGAAAAGATAGAAATTTGGACTCATATACTGGCCACAGAGTTGAAGATACATGGATATATTTGACAGTTATTTACTGGTTAAATCATTAGGGCTTGATTGTAGATTGTTGATAAAAGGTGAGGGAGTGGGGAATATCAAGAAAAACTAGTAGGAATCTAGTATACAGAAGTGCATAGATAGTGATGCCATCCAGTGAGAAAAATTTTGGAGGCAGACAAGTTTGAGGGGGAAAAACTATGAGTTTTAGACTTCTCAGGTTAAGAAGATCTTGAAATAAATGAGTTGAGATGCTAGGGAAACCATTGAATATATGGTCTTGGAGCTCAAAGTATAGCTGGAGATTTTGATGCATTATGACATTTGAAACTCATGGACAGGGATGACTTAATTCAAGGGCAGCATAAAGTGAGAAGAAGCAGGAGAGAAAACTGATGTAATGCAGTCTTAAGAAATTATGGCACTTTTTAAATGCCACATGTGAACGTCCAGAAGTGAATATAAGTATGTGAATGTGCTGCTTGCCATGTTTAGTACAGTATGGCTGGAGAAGAAGTTATGTGGGAGTGTCCATGGCAGTGTATGGAGAGATCATCTGGGGTCAGAATGTGGTGAGCCTGGAAGACTTTGCTGAGCTCCAGTTTCGTTCTGGGCAAAGTGGTGAGCCATGCATGAGCTTTGAAGGGGGACTGGTAAAAGGATCAAATTTACATTTTAGACAAATTATTCTGGCAATAGTATGCAAGGCAGATTAACAGTTTGGGAGGCTGGAGACACTGGAATATAAATTAAGGAGCTATTATAATCCCACAGTGGCTGTGGGAATGGAGACAAGGGATCTGAGAAACATGCCACTGCCTAATTACTAGGAGAGTCAAAGCAGCCTCTGAAACCCAGAGGACCTGTGCCATTTAACAAGAGTGGAAACATGACCTGAGAATTAGGTTCAGAAATACGGGGAAAACAGTTGTAAGCTTTGTTTTGGATGTGTTACATTTCATATGCTAACTTGTCCAGCAGACAGTTGGAAGCTCAGGAGAGAAGTTGAGGCCAGTGCTGTAAATTTAGGAGCCTGTACAGGATTCTTCATCAAAGACATGGGTTTGGATGAAAACTATCAGAAAGCCAAGTTCCCTGTTTATGGGACAGGAGGAGGAAACAGGTTCTGTAATCTACTAAGAAAGTCAGAGAGTGAGAACTGAGGGAGTACTGTCTCTTCAGCTACCAGAGAGCAGAGTGATTGAGGAGTAGGAAGCCCACAATGCCAAATGCTGTAGTATGAGCTCACTGCCTAGACTGCTGGGTGCTGTGATTAGAAGTTACTAATGGGACTTCCCTGGTGGTCCTATGCTTGGGACTTTGCTTTCCAATGCAGGGGGTTCGGTCTCTAGTTAGGGAGCTATGATCCCGCATGCCTCACGGCTGAAAAAACCAAAACATAAAGCAGAGGCAATCTTGTAACAAATTTAATAAAGACTTTAAAAATGGTCCATGTCAAAAGAAATCTTTAAAAAGGAAGTTACTGCTAACCCCTGAATAATCAGTTTCAATGTATAACCACAGAATCATTAGTTCTAAAATGGTGGAGGCCGGTTGTTATGTGCTTAAGAGGGAAATAAGGAAAACCAGACAGGAGGAAATTTATCTGCATTTCCATTACTCATATTTTATAACTTTTATTGTTTTTCTGGCCCCTGTGACCATTTAATCAAAAAAGATTGTTGTTTTAAAACTATTTATGAAGTGTTATATAAATATAACCATGTTTTTTTTTCGAATAGCTACATTTTCATCACATACCTCATAGTTGCAGTGCTAATGCCTTTTTATTCAGTGGACTTTTATGACTATACCAGCAGGCTGGCCTTAGGTAACTTTGTGTTTTCCAAGGCATAAGAAAAGCTTTTCAATCAAAATAGTCTGTTTTCTTGCGCATGATGAGGTGATCTGGCTCTAATTTGTCAAAAGGTAATTAAGATAGCAGCATAAAAATATAATTAGATATTATAAACTTAAATGAGTTTGTCTCTTCGGCAAATATTTTCAAGTCCACATATAAAGTACAGAATGCTGCCATACTTTCTGATCCCAATTAGATACAGTCTTCTGGTCGACTTCTACAAATTGCCAAAGCCCTGATGGAAGATGCTGGCAGATACACGTGCGTGGCTACCAATGCAGCTGGGGAAACACAGCAGCACATTCAACTGCATGTACATGGTAATGGCACCTCCATGTCTTAACAAAAGAGTGTTTCTGTGGTCTTTCTTAAAAAACATAGTGGGCCCATTTTTATTGAATTGTAATGTAAAAGAAATGAGTGTTTATTTTAGTCTGTATGAGAAAAGTATATAGTTTCCATTATGGCCATTACTCATATTGAACCTCTTCAGTTTTCATGTTCTCAAATAGACATACTAGGGCTCGTAAACAAACACACTACCTTGTGTTTTAATTGTTTGAATTCTATCAGCTGATAGCTTTGTACGGATAACTTTGGTTGAAAGACCAGAAGTTGCAGGTTTTTTCCTTCGCGCTGTATCTGATTATCTTGCCCGCCTAAAAGATGAATTTTTTGAAGCTAGAAGTGAGTAGAAGCTTTCTTTGACTGAGGATCTTCCCTCATGTACTTTAACAAAAAGTCTGAGTGGCCATGGAATGCCTCATGAATATTGCAGCTTCGCAGTAAACTTGAAAGACTCCCTGACTGTCATGGTGAGACTTCAGATCTGTAGAGGTTCATCAGAAAGGACCAAGAATTGAACGTTTGGACTTTCCTAATTCAGCCAAGGATGTTTACAGAGAGCTAGCGAAGATCTCCTTGTACACTTTATTCATTTTCTCTAATTCATGTGATTGCTTGTTAAGCCCTTTATTCATTCATTCCATCCATTCATTCATATATTCACCCCATATTTACTGAGTGATCTTAACCTGAAATAACACCCCAGCATTTAGCTTAACCCAGGTCTATAGTAGGAAGTCAATAAATGTTTGACAAATGAAAGAGTAAATAATAAGTGAATGAAAAAATTGTGTGTGAACATTGAATTCTTCTAATCTGTTTCTTTACATGTTTTCTTTTAATTAAATCACCCAGTTAAAAAATTCAAATGATCAATTCTCAAAATGTTTCCAATAAACCCACTTTATTCTTTCCCCTGTTTTTCAGATATGAATATCTGACTTATGTCATATATACAAACCATATTTCTTAGAGGACCTTTAGTTTTTCGTTGAATAATTAGCTTAATGATCAATATCTGACTGTAACCATCTTGGAATTGTCTCACCACACTTGAGGGTTAGGGGACAGATTGACTGTGCTCTTCCTTAAGTTGCCTTGAATTTACCTCATTCCTTGTGAGGCCTTCTGTATGTTTCCAGTGCTCTTTGCCAGCTGTCTCCAGCATTTACTCAGACCTCAGCTTCCATCTAAGAGTGTCCTTGGGGTGGGCCTGCTCTCCTTCCCCATTTTCCTGCCCTGAGTGTCCTTGTCTCCTTTTTGTACAGATTATTTATCTTCTCTTTTCCAATAGCTTCAATCCTTATCTGGTCTTCCATTGCTGGCTAAGAGGCAGCAGTTGAGTAGGATAGCATGATATGTTGCCATCATCTCAGGCACTGGACTGATGCCAACTTTGGTTTAAATTCTTTGTTAACCATGATTTGTATAACTTTGAGCAAGCCGCTTAATTAATCTCTCTGAGTATCTGACTTGAAGAGTGCTTTTGAGGTTTAAAGGTTTTAGATATACTATTATCTCCCACTTCTACTCTTTTAGAAGCTGTCCAGAAAAGAGAAGTTGTTTATTCTCTAGACTGCTTTAAATTACTTAAATGAAGACTCTGTAGTGAAGACGAGAACATGTCCCCAGAACTGGGAAGAACCAGACCTCAGTATTTGGGGCTCCCAGACTTGTATTCATAAAAATCATATGTATTGCTTTTTAGAAATACATCTTTCTGGACGCTTTCCCACATCTCATGAAACAGCATCTCTCATGCAAGTAATCTGGCCTCTACATGGAGAAACATTGGCCTAGACTGTAACGACTGGTCTAGAACTAGAGACTTGCCAGTGTAGTCAAGACTTACTGAAGACCAGAGTCCGTGAAAGAACTCGAGGATCCCATCAAACACAGGGCAACAACAGAAAAGAAAACAGCAGATCCAATATCTGAGAAAACACAAGTCTATCAACATACTATCTAACTATGGTAACAAAATATATGTTAGCAAGAGATTCAATTAGAGTACACAAGTGGAAAATCATCAGAGACGAGGAGGAGGCTGGAGGATATCTGGGTTAGTGTGAAAAAAGAGAGAAACACAAGGTTGGTGATTGTAAGGATTTTTTAAAAACTACCAGACTAGTCAGAAAATATAAAAGTCTTCTTGATATGAATTACCATAGAATAGAAGTAAGATATATTACTAGCTGAAAATGTTTCCCCTAATAGGATCTTGACTTGTCTGGATAACATTTCATCAGCCTGAAGGAAGAATAAATGATGAAGTGAACTTCTAATCTAATATTGATTGTGATCAACCTGGAGGAAGTAGTTAACATGACATGTGACAGGAATATGAACAGAAAGTGATGTATCATCTTGGCCTTCATGATGGCTGTGTCACATTGGAGGGACATGGTTCCAGACTTGATCCTGTCCTCTTTCATACTTATATTCATAATTTCAGAGAGAATTGGGGATGTTAAAAAAGATGTAGGAATTTCTAAGGGATTAGTTGATGGATTTCACAAAGACCTCAGAGGTTAAAAATGACAAATTAATCTGAGGCAAAAAAATTGCATAAGAATAGGGAAAGAGTGGCTTAAAGATACCACACATTGAATTACTTGAGATATTAATGACTCTCTCTAATTATTAATTTGATAATTCAATTTTGTAATAAAGCTAAGAAGTCAGTAATAGAAGTTTGCAGTAGCCTTTTTATACTCTTGCTTTCTGAGTGCTTCCAAAGTATTATATCTAAGTCTAGTGCTATATATTAAGAGGGACATTGAAAAATCTATAGGCAAGCAACTGTCATTTAATTATTTCTTTTATTGTTTAACCAATCCTATAGCTGTTTTTAAAATTAGAATTTGTTTTAATCCCAGAAGTAACACACTCAGCAAGCGAGTCTTTTTTATCCATACAATTGTCATCCAAAAGTATTCAATCCTAAGAAACTCAGCTTTCAAATTGCTTATTATTTTGCTTTTCTATAAAAAAGGAGTGTAGATGCTTCCATTTTTCTCAAACATGGAAAAAAGTGTTTCCAAAAGGTGAAGTAAGAGTGCGTGGTCTCCTGGACTGGAAATGAAGTCATGATCACAAGAAGGAGAGCATTCTTATGATCCCCTGGGTTTTCCAGGGGAAGTTCTATAATAGACGGCAGAGGCTCTCAGTAGGTGGTCCTTTTGATGATCAAAGTTTTATAATTCTGGAAGTTCTAATTCTCTAGACCAAACTATGAAATTATATTTAAACCTCAGATACTTGCCAAGCGAGACAGATGTTTCCACAAACAAACGATTCTTTGGGGTCTAATGGCTGAAGCATTCATCTGCACGTAATTATTTTCTAGCCAAAATCAACCAAGGTAAAGCACCCAGAAGTGGACTATTGTGGTGAAAAGCTTTGAACTGGGGCTTCTACACTCCAAGTATTATCTGGAGGACAGTGGGCTTAGATGCTAACTTTTTAAAAGCTTGGTTTTCTCATCTGTAACATGGAAAGGATGAAGATAATACCCCAGTCAGGGAAGTTGTTCTGAAGAATCAATGCAAGACTAGACATGAAAAATATAGCCTGCTGTCTGGTTCCTGGTCATCATCTGTAAATAGCAGCTTGATGACTGTTTTGGCCAAACACATATTTGGCTTCTGGCCCTGCTCATTACACCAATATTTTAACAATTATATCTAATGTCCTGCTGTCTTTACTGCTGGCCAGGAACTATTTTGTGTCTGTATTACTTGTCTGGCTAAAACATTAGTAGAGCACCCTTAATTTTATTATTTGGATGTATTTGCTTGGCTAAAATATGCTAACACCCACTTAAATTTTTTTTTCTCTATTGTTTTTGTGTTTTGTGTAATAGCTCACTTGTGGCCTAGAGGAGACTTGAGAATATTGTAGAGAACTTTTCTCTTTTAAAGGATAACTTTAGTTCAGGGCTCTACTATGCTGTTTTCTTGGTATTGGTGAATTTATTATTCATTGTGTTATAATTTTCGTGGTTAGGGAGTCTCCAAGGCACTTTTGATCAGTTATGTATTAATTCAAATTTTACCATGATTTGAAAAAAATGCATTAATATCTCTGAATGATTAAAGTAATAGGCAAAATTTAGACCCACAATACGTTCAGAGGAAGGTATTTTGATTTTGGCATGATACATGCCTGGAGCTTTTAGAAGAAAGAAAACCAGTAAGTCGAATAGAGTTCAATCTTCTACTTAGAGTACACAGTATGCAGACATCTTATTGTTATCACAAAATATTATTACCTTACTAATTCTTCTTCTACAACAGTGTTCACCCAAATTCAAAATTCCAAGACCATCTCTTTGTGCTAGAAGGGAATAATAGTATTTATATTTTTATTTAGTTTTTGTGTTAAGTGAACGAGCACCATTTATTGAAAAGGCTAATCTTTCCCCCACTGAATGGCTTGGCGTGCTTTTTGAAGTCATTTGATTGTACATGTAAGGGTTAAATTTCTCTAAAATCAATTCTGTTCCATTGCCTAATTGTGATTCTTATGACAGTACCACTCTGTCTTTTATTCTTTTTTCCCCAGCTTTATTGAGATATAATTGATGAATAAAATTCTATACATTTAAAGTGTACCATGGGATGTATGTATACTTTGTGAAATATTATTACAATCAAATTAACACATCCACCATTTTACACAGTTACTATTTTTGTGTGTGTAGTGAGAACATTTAAGATCTGCTGTGTTACCAGTACAGTATTTAGTAGTACAATAGTCACCACGGTGTACATTAGACTCCCAGAACTTACTTGATCTTGTAAATGAAGGGTTGTACCTTTTGACCAGTATCTCCCCATTTCCCCACCCCCAGCCCCTGGTACCACCAATCTATTCTCAGATTCTATGAGTTCAACTCTTTTTAAATTCCACATAGAAGTGAGATCATATAGTATTTATCTTTCTCTGTCTGGCTTATTTCACTCAGCATAAGGTCCTATAGTTTCATTCAGGTTGTTTCATTGACAGAATTTCCTGCTTTCTTGTGACTGAGAAGTATTCTGTCTGTCTGTCTGTCTGTCTGTCTCTATCTATCTATCTATCTATCTATCTATGGCAATGGCAACCCACTCCAGTATTCTCGCCTGGAGAATCCCATGGATGGAGGAACCTGGTGGGCTGCAGTCCATGGGGTCGCTGGGAGTCACACACGACTGAGCGACTTCCCTTTCACTTTTCACTTTCATGCATTGGAGAAGGAAATGGCAACCCACTCCAGTGTTCTTGCCTGGAGAATCCCAGGGACGGGGGAGCCTGGTGGGCTGCCGTCTCTGAGGTCGCACAGAGTCGGACACGACTGAAGCAACGTAGCAGTAGCAGCAGCATATATATATATATATATAATGTATGACAGTGCATGTAATAAACACACAGAGGGAATGAGATAGAGAGAAAGACAGCATCTTCATTATCCATTCATCTGTGGACACTTAGATTGTTTCCGTGTCTTGGCTTTTGTAAATAATGCTGCAATGAACATGGGAGTTATAGATATCTTTGAGATACTGATTTTATTTGCTTCAGATATATAACCGAATATGGGATTGCTGGTCCATATGGTAGGTCTATTTTTAACTTTTTTGAGGAAAGTTCATGCTGTTTCCTAGTGGTCATTACCATTTACATTCCTACTGAGAGTGTACGAATTTCTTTTTTTCCACATTCTCACTAACACTTGTTATTGCTTGTATTTTTTATAACCATCCTAACGGGTGTGAGGTGATAATTCACTGTGATTTTGATTTACATTTCCCTGATGAGTAGTGAAGGTGAGGTCCTTTTCATGTACCTGTTGGCCATTTGTATATCTTTGAAAAACTGTCTATTCAGGTCCTTTGCCCATTATATATTTGTATTATTTATTATTTGTTGTTGGTGGTTGTTTTTGTTGTTTTTTTTGCTATTGAGTTGTCTAAGTTTCTTGTATATTTTTATTATTCACTCTTTATTATATCTATGGATATGACACGAAAAGAACAAACAATAAAAGCGAAATAAACAAGGGGAATCACATCAAACTGAAAAGCTTCTGCAAAGTAAAGGAACCCATCAGAAAAATGAAAAGCAACCTACCAAATGGAAGAAAATATTTGCAAACCACATATATATGTGTGTATATATATATATATTTGCATTTATTGTTCATGCTTTTGGTGCCATATCCAAGAAATCATTGCCAAGAACACTGTCAGGGAACTTTATTCTTATGTTTTCTTCTAGGATTTTGTGGTTTCAGGTCTTACATTTAAGTCTTTAATACATTTTGAGTTAATTCCTTAGTATAATACTGAATTGAATACAGTTCTTGATTTTCATATGTCAAGCCAACCCTGCCATTCTGGAATAAATTCCTCTTAGTCATGGTGCACAATATGTTTTACGTGTTGCTGGATTCACGTTACTAGTATTTTTTTTGATGATTTTTGTGTCTCTTTTCATAAGAGATATTGATCATAGTGTCCTTTTATTGACTCTCTCTGTCTGGTTCTGTTATCATGTTACACTGACCTCTTAGAATTATTTAAGAAGTGTTTCACTCATTCTCTGCTTTATTTTGAAAAAGTTTGTGAAGGACTTAGTTTAATTCTTAAATGTTTGGCAGAATTCACTATTAAAGCCATTCTCCAGTTTTGTGAGTATGTATGTGAAGGATTTCTTTTATTATTATTATTAATGCAATTTGTTTTTAAGTGTCTATTCAGATTTTCAGTTTCTTTTTGAGTCTGTGTCAGTAGTTTGTATCTTTCTAAGAAATTATCCATTAAATCTAGGTTATAACCTAATTGTTGGCACAAAACTGTTTATAATATTACTGTATAATTGTAATTCTGTAAGGTTGGTAGCAATGATCCTTGTTTATTTCCTGATCGGAGTAATTTGGTCTCCTCTCTTTTGTTTTGTCTTGGTCAGTTGGGCTAAAATTTTGTCCCTTTTATTGATCTTTCAAAAAACCAGATTTTAGTTTCATTGGTTTTCTCTTTCTTTCTGTTGTCTATTTTTGCTCTGTTCTTTATTATTTCCTTTATTTTGCCTGCTTTGGGTTAGTGTACTCTTCTTTATTATTCTGATTTCTTTAGGTGGAATGTTAGGCTACTGATTTGAGTTTTTAATATAGTTGTTTACAGCTATGAATTTCACTCTTAAGTGTTGCTTTATGTGTATCCCGTAAGTTTTGGTGTGTTGTATTTTTATTTTAAGGGAATTATGTAACATCTTATATGATTTCTTATTTGAGAAACATGTTATTTACGAGTGCGTTATTTCATTTCTACATATTTGTGAATTTCCCAGCTCTTCTCTTATGATTGATTCATAATTTCATTCTGTTGTGGTTTAAAAACACACTTTGTATGATTTAATCCTTTTAAATGTCCTTAGACTTCTCTTATAGCCTAATATATGGTTTATTCTTAAAAATATTCCATGTGCACTTGAGAAGGATGTTGATTTTGCTCTTCTTGTGTGGACTATTCTATGTCTATCTCTTAATTTATAGTGTTGTTCAAGTCTTCTATTATTGATTTTTGTCTAATTGTTATATCCATTATTGAAAGTGGAATATTGATGTCTCTGACTATTATTGTTGAATTGTCTTTCTTCCTTAGATTCTGCAAAATTTTTGTTCCATATATCTAGAGACTCCATTGTTTTGTGAATGTGTACGTTAGTTACTCCATTGTTTCTGACTCTTTGCAACCCCATGGACTGTAGCCCACCAGGCTCCTCTGCCCATGGTATTCTCCAGGCAATAATACTGGAGTGGGTGGCCATTCATTCCCTTCTCCAGGGGTTCTTCCCGACCCCGGGATTGAACCCTGGTCTCCTGCACTGCAGGCAGATTCTTGCCTGGAAAATTCCATGGACAGAGGTGCCTGGCAGGCTACAGTCCATGGGATCACAAAGAGTCAGGCATGGCTGAGTGCCTACACTTTCACTTATGGGCTTCCCTGGTGGCCCAGATGGTAAAAAAATCTGCCTGTTCTGCAGGAGACCTGGGTTCAATCCATGGGTCAGGAAGATCCCCTAGAGAAGGAATGGCTACCCACTCCAGTATTCTTTCTTTGAGAATTCCAAGGATAAAGGAACCTGGTGGGCTAGAGTTCATGGGATTGCCAAGAGTCAGATACCAGTGAATAACTGTTTTGTGAATATGTGATTATAATTGTCATGTATTTTGGATAAATTGATACTTTGTGTCATTTAAAAATATCTTACTTGGTTGCTACTAACAATTTTTCTTTCAAAATCTGTTTTTTTTTTTAATATTGGTATGTATAGCCTCTCCATTTTTATTTGTTTACTGTTTGCATGATATCTTTTCCATCCTTTAACTTTCAACCTATTTGTGTCTTTGAATCTAAAGTGGATCACTTGTAGACAACATATAGTTAGGTCATGTTTTTATTTTTGTTTTGCTTTTTAAATCCATTCTGCTGATCTCTTCTGCCTTTTGCTTAGAGTGTTTAATACATTTGCATTTATTGTAATTACTGAGATGCTAGGATTTATGTCTACCATTTATATGTATGTATGTGTTGTTTTTGTGTTCTTCCATTACTACCTTTTTGTGTTAAATAGATATTTTCTTGTGTACCATTTTGTTTATCTTATTCCTTCTTTTTCCATATTTTTGAGTTCACTTTTAGTGGTTGCCCTAAGGATTACAATTAGCATCTTAATTAATAATGTTAATACTTTGGATTAATACTAATTTAGTTTCTGTATTATAAAAGCTTTGCTCCTATATAGATCCCTTCCCTTTCCCCCCCTTTGTGCTATTATAGTCATACAAATTACATCTTTATTCATCATGTGCCTATCAATATATATTTATAATTATTGATTTATGTTATTGTCTTTTAAATCAGGAAAGAGAAAACAGTGTTATCTGTAAAATATACAGTTTTACTGTCTTTACTATTAGTTACCTCTACCAGTGCTCTTTACTTCTTTATATGTATTAAAGTCACTCTTTTTATGCAGCCTGAAGGACTTCCTTTAGTATTTTTTAAAAATTTAATTTAACGTTGTCAATCAGTGGACATTAAAATAGGGAGATTATCGTGGATTATCTAGATGGACCCAGACACATCATGAAAAGTAGAAATTTAAGGCAGAATTCAGAATGATGAGATGTGAGGTCTTATGACCTTCCCTATTACTAGCTTTGTAGATGGAGGAAGGTGTCCACAACTCAAGGAATATGTGTCTTCTCTAAAAGTTGGAAAGAAAGTGAAGTCGCTCAGTCATGTCCGACTCTTTGCGACCCCATGGACTGTAGCCCGCTAGGCTCCTCTGTCCATGGGATTCTCCAGGCAAGAATACTGGAATGGGTTGCCATTTCCTTCTCCAGGGGATCTTCCCAAACTAGGGATTGAACCCGGGTCCCCTGCATTGCAGGCAGACGCTTTATCCTCTGAATAGGCAAGGAAACAGGTTTTCCTTTGAACCCAGCAGAAAGGAAATGAGTCCTTCTGCAACTTTGATTTTAACCCAGTGAAGCCATGTTGATTTCTGACCCACAAAACTGTAACATAATACACTTGTGTTGTTTAAACTACCAGGTTTGAAATAATTTGTTATGGAAGGCAAAGGAAACTAATATGGTAACTTTCCTGGACAATCTCTGTGAAGTCTGTTTTGATAAACTTTAAAATGCCTCTGGGAAAGGGACTGATTTCACTGAGCAAATTTTGGGTCTGGATAGTTAAAGACAAGTCCTAGGAGTGGAAATTTCCAGAGAAAGGCCAGACAGGTCAAATAGTGAGTTTTCTAGGAATGGGGCTTTTAGGAAGCTCTTCAGTTCAGTTCAATCGCTCAGTCATGTCTGACTCTTTGCGACCCCATGAATCGCAGGCCTCTCTGTCCATCACCAACTCCTGGAGTTCATTCAGACTCATGTCCATCGAGTCCATAATGCCATCCAGCCATCTCATCCTCTGTCATCCCCTTCTCCTCCTGCCCCCAATCCCTCCCAGCATCAGAGTCTTTTCCAATGAGTCAACTCTTCGCATGAGGTGGCCCTCCAATATTTACCATTCTTTTTTCCACTGTGGCTGCAGAGCTGTTTGTTTTCAAGATGACTGCTGAGGTAAGGAAAGAGTGATGGAAAGAGAGTAAGATAAATGTTGTAAAACTCACTCTTCTTAATTGGATTTAGCTCTTTTTCTTGGATAAACACTTCTTGAATTATTGTAAGCATTTGGTTAATTCCCTGAGTAGTAAGAAAGTTGGTTTTGATAATTTTCCAATGTTCTTTTTTTTTTTTTATGGTGGAGTGGATTTTGCGAGTCCTTATTCTGCCGTTCTTGCTGACATCTAATCTTTTCTCTTCAAGTTCTCTAGTGGAATGAAAAATAGCCAGTCTGCTTCATGGCTGTTATATTTTTTATCCCCACCATATTGTTTTATTGCAGCAGTTACATAGCCTGTCAAAGCTGTCAGTGATCACTTTGGTTCAGCAGGCTTCAAGTTAATATTTAAATAACTATTTTGGAGCAGTGTGCCATGGACTAATTATTTTTCCTTTCCAGTTGTAAAAGTCAGATAGTCATATTTAAAGGTTTTTTTTTTTTTTTTTTTTTTTTTGCTTAAATGCCATGTCATAAGTCAGAATTCAGCAGAAAACAGAAACAATCTAAGCATTTCAAACAGGAAGATTTAATACATTGATTAGATAAATACAAATGAACTACAGGTTTGAGGGCCAAATGGCCTCTAAACTTTGTCTTCAGAAACAACTTCCCAGAAAATAGAAATCTGATCTGTAAGGTCATCTGTTTTTGAGGACAGGCTTTATTTTTGAGGACAGGCTTTATTTTAAACTTGTCAAAAACCAGCTTTGTTTGTTATTCCTTTTGCTTGTTTGCTTTGGTATAGTTTTCTACTTCTATTATTTCTTTATTCCTGATTTCTTTGGGTTTATTTTATTGGTCTTTTTCTAGAATCTGAGTTGAATGCTTAGAACATTTATTTTCAGCGTTTCTTTGTTTTTAATATATTAATTAGAACTTCAAGATTGCCTTTGTGTAATGTACTGCTTATTGATGGCCCACAGATTTTAGTTTTAATCAGTCTCATTCTAATTAATTTTTTCTACCCATATACATTTGTCTTGATTTCCTCTTTAATAAGCTTTTCCCCATGTAGAGAACCTTGTAATTTTACTACTGAGTTCTGTGATTTTCTTGTTATGATTTTTTAAATTGTGGTATAAATACCTTATTGAGAGTTTTTGTGACCTAATATATAATCTGTTTTGAAAATATTCTGTTGCCATTTGAAAATAATATGTATTCTTTGTTAACAATAAATACACAAATAACATGTGTGTGTATAAACTTATATTAGTTCAGTTCAGTCACTCAGTCGTGTCCGACTCTTTGTGACCCCGTGAACCACAGCACGCCAGGCCTCCCGGTCCATCACCAACTCCCAGAGTCCACCCAAACCCATGTCCATTGAGTCGGTAATGCCATCCAACCATCTCATTCTCTGTCGTCCCCTTCTCCTCCTGCCCTCAATCTTTCCCAGCATCAGGGTCTTTTCAAATGAGTCAGCTCTTCGCATCAAGTGGCCAAAGTATTGGAGTTTCAGCTTCAACATCAGTCCTTCCAATGAACACCCAGGACTGATCTCCTTTAGGATGGACTGGTTGGATCTCCTTGCAGTCCAAGGGACTCTCAAGAATGTTCTTCAACACCACAGTTCAAAAGCATCAATTCTTCGGCACTCAGCTTTCATCACAGTCCAACTCTCACATCCATACATGACTGCTGGAAAAACTGTAGCCTTGACTAGACAGACCTTTGTTGGCAAAGTAATGTCTCTGCTTTTTAATATGCTGTCTAGGTTGGAAATAACTTTCCTTCCAAGGAGTAAGCGTCTTTTAATTTCATGGCTGCAGTCACCATCTGCAGTGATTTTGGAGCTCAGAAAAATAAAGTCAAACACTGTTTGCACTGTTTCCCCATCTATTTGCCATAAAGTGATGGGACCGGATGCTATGATCTTAGTTTTCTGAATGTTGAGCTTTAAACATATATATGTTTGGGTAATTTTAGCTTTCAAATTCTCTAGAAATTTATTTTGTGTTTCACTATGTAGTTAATTTCTAAGAAATACTGAAATATACTACTTTTAGATTTTTCAAATTTTCTCTCCTTTTTTATTTATAATTTTGCCTTTTTATTCAATGCATAAAGCATTATCATTGTAGTGGATTCTTTCTGAATTACAACAGTTCAGTCAGTAGAAAGCATTATTTTTGCCTTGTATACCAGTTTTTCAGAAATTGATATCTCCCTTATTTTTGTGGTATATCTCTATCTAGCTCTTTACTGTCAACATTTTTACAGTTGTTTTGCTTGTGCTTTTTAATTTAAAAAAAAAAAGTTAACCCTCAGATAGTCTTAACTCTTTCTGTTTTGACCAAAAAATTTAACACATTCACATTTATGTTCTTGATTTACATATTTGATTTTATTTCTACCATCTTATTTAGTTCTAATCATTTTTCTTATTCCCTTGCCTCCTTTCCCCTTTCTGTTTTTGCTAGGTTAATGGGTCAATTATTTAATTGGATATGGGGTGGAGGTGAGGGGCTCTGGTGCATTGGATAAGTTAAATTTATCAAATCTTTAAAATGTTTTTTATATAAACCCCAAAGTTAACATATACCTAGCATCTTTTCCAAATAAGAGAAAACCTCTAGTTTACTTGCAATTTTGTTTTTCCTCACATCCCTCCTGCATTCCTTCAGATAGGAGATGTAGGGCTTTGCTATTCCAAGTTGTCTTTACTTTTACCCTATGCCTCTTAAACTTTGAATTCCTGCTTTATAAATACATGATCTAGTCACTAAGTCATGTTCAACTCTTGCAACCCCATGGACTGTAGCCTGCCAGGCTCCTCTGTCCATGGGATTTCTCAGGCAAGAATACTGAAGTTGCCATTTCTTCAGGGGATCATCCCGACCCAGGGATCGAACCGATTTCTCTTGCATTGCAGATGGTCTCCTGCACTGCAGGCAGATTTTTTACCTCTGAGCCACCAGGGATGCCTAACATTAAAACTAAAGCAGCATTATCTGTGATTATTTAAAGTTGAAAATGTAGTTTTCTGTTTTATTTTACTAACCGTTGTAACTTTTCTATCAAAAAAGATTCTAATAAACAAATAAAAGTGATTCTAATTTCTCTGAAATGATTTAAGATAGTACTGTTCTCAGGTAAAGTCAGGCTTCCCTGGTGGCTCAGAGAGTAAAGAATCTGCCTAAAACACATGAGACTTGGGTTCGATCCCTGGGTTGGGAAGATCCTCTGGAGAAGGGCATGGCAACCCACTCCAGTATTCTTTCCTGGAGAATCCCCTTGGACCAAGGAACCTGGTGGGGTACAGACCATGGGGTTGCAAACAGTTGGACATGACTGAGCGACTAAGCACAAGGTAAAGTCTGATATTTTGAGAAATACTGATGTTCTTCACTGGAAGAGTTCAAATACATTAGATTACTTCTTGGTAAAGGCAGTTCATCATCAGACTAATCAGATTAATTGAAATTAAAAATACTCCCTTAACTTTCTTTTACTACTCTGCTAATGTATGTATCCAAGGCTTTTCCATTATGGGCATAGATTAATAGATGATCCAGAAAACCTTTTAAGTTCTTTAACATCCTGTTTTCAATGCTACTTAATAGTATCCCTCTGCCCATGGGGATTCTCCAGGCAAGAATACTGGAGTGGGTTGCCATGCCCTCCTCCAGGGGATCTTCCCAACGCAGGGATTGAACCCAGGTCTCTGGCTTGCAGTCAGATTCTTTACCATCTGAGCCACCAGGGAAGCCGCACTTAATAGTGTGCCTTAGATTTATACCAAATATATCATTGTATATAAGTGAAAGAAAGAAAGGAAAAAAGAAATGACAAGTCCCAGTGAGGAAACTATTTCAGTTTAATACCCTATTTCTGTGTGCTAGCTACCTCTTTGGGCTTCTTGCAGAACCACCCAGCCTGGAGGATGCAGGGAAGATGCTGAATGAGACCGTGGTGGTGAACAGCCCTGTACAACTGGAGTGTAAGGCAGCTGGAACTCCCTCGCCTGGTATGCTTGTTTTCGGACTCTGTAACTTACCAACGTTTTAAGATTTCTGTGAATTGCTAAATCTGTTTATAAGGATACTATAGTAATTGCTAATGAAGAAAATATTATAGAATACATGTCAAATGTACAACACTGATTAGGATATCATTTGGTGGATGATATTTTTGAATTTTCATTGCTTTTAGCTCCATGAAATAATTTACCCATTTAAATAATGTACAGATATGTGAATAATTGCCTTACTGTCCTTACTGTGGCAACAAAACCCACAATGTCATTTTATATACATTTATGCTGAAAATATACTTTTAATCTAGTCTAAGTTGATCATGAACCATTCATTTGATGAGACTGTTATTGTATCAATTCTCATCACTGGTAAGTTATTCATATGAATCGATAATAATATAAAATTTTTGAGGCTAATAGTGTGTTTGGTTTTGATTAGAAGTGTAAACAAAATTTTTGTAGATGAGAGGCATATATTGTACATGAGAAGAAATATAATTGATTAAAAGTTTGCTCTCAGACAAATATTGATACATTAGAGAAAATGTAAAGAATATCATTTTTTTACAAATTCACTTCAAGACACTTATATTGGCCTGACTATTCATATTTTTTTAATGTTTACCTCCTTCCTCCTAAAAATCAACCTTAAATATTTAAACAGATTAAACTAGAGTGATAAGTATAAGAATAAAGCAGTTGTTACTATTGTAATTAACCTCTAATTCAGTGTGTACATTGAGTTTTTTAATTAATTTATTTTTTATTGAAGGATAATTTTTTTAAAGAAACATTTAAATAGATGGGCTTCTCTTCTCTTCTCCTTGCAGCTATTACATGGTACAAAGATAATCGTCCACTATCAGATTCCAGTAGTGTGACTTTCTTAAACAGAGGACAGATCATCAATATCGAAAGTGCCCAGATCACAGATGCTGGCATATATAAATGTGTGGCCATCAACTCAGCTGGAGCAACTGAGTTATTTTACAGTTTGCAGGTCCATGGTTAGTGCCACTACTAGATTGATCCAGGGTAAAGAAGCATTCAGAATGATCAAGTGCATCTATAAAATTCTAGTGTTGATATTTAACAGAATGTGTTTTTGTCATCTTTATTTAAGGATGCAGTGTTCTAAAAATGATGTGTTAACCTTTTTGATTCCTATTAAATTCTCTGTTTTCACATGCTGTTGAACGTGTTTGCTTTAGATGAATTGTTCAGAATAGTCATCAATCATCTTATCAGTTACTGACAGTAGCCCTGTTTGTCAATATTGTCTATCAGAATCATAGGTTCAGGAAATGTTTTCAAGTTGTTTCCTCTAATAGTGCTTTTAAGAGGAGTTCATAGTTAACATACTAGAGTGGATACAGTGGAGGGAAACAGGCATACACACACAAACCTGGAAGTCAAGAAATACAAATGGAAAACACATTACTATGGACAGAGCTCATAGCTGTTGTTATTCTGAGATGAAATATTCTGTGATGTTAGCATGCCTTATTTTTGTTTACTTTTTGTTCCTTTTCAGTGCCCCCATCAATTTTTGGCAGCAATGACATGGTGGCAGTGGTGGTTAATAACCTGGTGAGATTAGAGTGTGAAGCCAGAGGCATTCCGGCCCCAAGTCTGACCTGGCTGAAAGATGGGAGCCCTGTCACTAGTTTCGTTAATGGGATACAGGTACTCCATGTCATTTCTTAAGGCAAATCTACCATCTCATTATTCAGTCCACGAAGTCTGAACCATAAAAGAAACTTGCAGAACAAGGATTCACAAATGTTATCCAAAAATGTACATATATACATCTATAAATATGGACACACAACTGGGATTTCTAGACAGTTCATTAAAAGCTCAGTATGTCTAAGAGTTCCCTTGTCTCATATATAGTTCTGTATTTTGACTGTTGTTTTAGGTACATCTGCTTCCCTATTCCCACTGTCTGATATCACCATAAGAGACACCCTATACAAAGAAATGTTCATCAATGACAGAAGCAAGAATTTCCTGGTAGAAGTTATATTTAAATTTCTGAAAATAATAATGAGTCAGAGAACCATCTAGAGTGTAGTCACTTCTACTAAAACATCATATCAAGAAAAATGGAAAAAGATAACATCATGAGAAATGAAATTTGAGTCTGAGAACAAAATTTAAATACTTCGCACAGACTCAAAATTTGAGATACAAAAAGACATATATCCCATTTAAAGTGTACTTTAATCTTGTTTTGCCTTGAAGAAGGCATAGTTATTCTACCCTTCTGTTTCTTGAGCTTTTCTTGAAAATCCTTTGCTTGCAGAATTTGGGATCATAGACTATCCAGAGTCAATGTCAGTATTTTTGAGGTACAGCTGTGTCAATGGAATAAAAGGGCTATGAGTGTGACTAATTAATTTGACTGCTATTACAGTGTTAATTTTAACTTCTTAATTGTTCTCTCAAGGAAAAATTAGGAGGAGGATTAACTCCTCTTATTCCCACTTCTCACCTTTCTCCCCTGGTGGCTTTCTCTCTTTCTATAGTAAGCATAGATAAAGTTGAATCTTCACTTGATCATGTTTGTGGAGAGTTGTTTTCAGTGATTATTGCCAGCTTTGCTTCTATTTTCTGTCCTCCTCCATGGAGAAAATGAGGAGATTGAATGATGCTTGCTCTCTTTAAAGTATCCAGGTAGAAATCCTTCTAGAGGCAAATGTTTGATTGATGAAACTCAGAAAATAATTGAAAAAGTGTGTGTATGCCTACCCTTCTCAGGAGCCATGTTGGCTATTTAATGTTCTGTTCTTTGATAGGTTCTGTCTGGGGGCCGCATCCTAGCATTGACCAGTGCACAGATCAGTGATACCGGGCGATACACCTGTGTGGCAATAAATGCTGCCGGGGAGAAACAAAGGGACGTTGACCTCAGAGTATATGGTGAGACATTTTAATAATTATTTCTGCTCTGAAATAGCTGTTTAAGTCCTGAGATCATTGACATACTTGAGCGTTTTTGACAACGGAGAGCTATGAACAATGGAAACAAAGTTACAAGGTTAACAGAATCAGTTTCACCCTTTCTGCCTCATATTTGACTTTGACTGATTTTCCCTTTTTGAACTTCTGAGAATGAAAATGCATGCAAAGATATGATCTGCTCACTAAAGCAAGTTCCTCTTCAAGTAGCTCTCTTGATCAATTCTATTTGAAGCCTAGATTTTCTTACCTTTTTATTATATATACAATCAGCATATTTTATAGTTAATACTATGTCTGTGAATTAAAGGATTATTTGGGAAGCAAAAGTTGAATATAAATTAGGCAAAATTCAAGTTTTTTTCCTACCTGTGATGCAGCTGTAATATACAAAAGGAAAGGTCTGATTCTGTCACACCAAAAAGCCCCCAAGATGAAACTGCAGTCTCATTGGCCTCCATTCATAGATTACACTTGTCATTTCACATTTTAGTATACCTTTGCATTTAGGACTTTTTCAGGTTTGTTTTTTTCTTTTTAGTGTCTCATTTGCGTTATATTTTTGCTTCCTGGAATAAGGGATTTGTTTCTTCTGTGTCCCTCAAAGAGTATCTGTTTAATGCAGGCCTTTTCTTCTAGATCCTACCTCAGTTCTAAAGAATTCATTCCTTTTAAAATATATATTTAAAAATGTATTATTTTGTTAACCTCCAGGCCATGTGAATTGATGTGCCTTTTTGAATTCGCCAAAAACAAATATAGTCATCACAAATAACTTTGACTTTGACTTAATAAGTCTTAATTTTTTAATTAAAAGGCTCCTCATGACAACATAAATACCATACATATCTAATTAAGCTAAAAAACCCCCGTTGGCATCAGTAAACTATCCGTAACTTGTATGCATCCCCCATTTTTGTTGCTTCTGCAGTTGACATGTGTGGGTATTCAGCCTCCGAGTTTCTTGGTGCTCTTTGTCTGAGATAACAGAGATTCTAAAATGCCCAATCTCAAGAAACTCCTTCCCTTAATGGATCATTTTTATGCTTTATGAAGAATTGGAATGTTTCCAGTCTAAACTGTTTTTAGAGGATGATTCATCAGTTTAAGTTTGTGACACAATAGCTCCTTCAGTCATGAGCAAGCCAAGCCCAAGATTGCCATTGGTATTCACTGGGTGTTAGTTAACACTGAAAATCTGGCCTTGGCTTTTTCCATTTCTGCATTGATTAATGTCAAAAGTAGACTTGAGAGGTGATAGAGATTTGATATTTTCCAGGAGTTATGAAGATGTGCATGACTATTCCTTAAGATTTTGTTAAGATACTCTCATACAAGTCTTTTAGTCCAGAAACCAGACTTCCCTCTGTAGTAAAAGTCAAGAGGCTAGCTGACATGAATGTGTTTGAAAATGTGTGTGTTTAGTAGCTTGCTATGCTTATATATTTCAAATGTTAATGAAGTGTCAAATTAAAACATTTTAATTTGAAATTAGCCTCCAGTCTATCCTCTACTATTTATATTATGCCCCTGCATTAGATTCCTAAATTTGTGGTATTAACTTTGGCAATCTCAGGTTGGTTTGTTGCTCATGGCCAAAGATAAGTTCAGATTCACATTATAGAGTGTAGGGGTGTAAAAGGAGCACATACTAGATAAAATAGCTATCCCTACAGTTACAAGAATAGTAACTGTTTCTCCTTGTTATAAATTTGGAGGATGCTTTACTGTATTCTGAAGTGCTGAAACAAGAGAACTGAGTTTTTTTTTTAATTATTATTTTTTAATATAAATTTATTTTAATTGGAGGTTAATTACTTTACAGTATTGAATTGGTTTTGCCATACGTCAACTTGAATCTGCCACAGCTATACACGTGTTCCCCATCCTGAAACCTCCTCCCTCCTCCCTCCCCGTACCGTCCTTCTGGGTCGTCCCAGTGCACCCAGCCCCAAGCATCCAGTATGATGAGAATGGAGTTTTTAAATGATTTCGATTCCTGCAGTACCTTTTCTTTAACCTGAATCTCAGAGAGCTTTCTTAGCAATCACACATTCCCCAGCATCTCCACAAGCATAACCCCATGGCAATTCTGACTTGATTACTTATGTGTCACAGGTATAATGCACAGGATGAGAAACAGGCCCAATATACCCATTCCTAAGCAATATGACTGCAAAGCAGAATAGAGATACCATCTAAGAAACCCAGGAATCTAAAGGGTGGAAGCTTTTCTCTTCTCAGACTAAACAAAAAGTTGGAAATGAAAGACAGGGCAGAAAAAAATAGATGGGCTTTGGTAATATGTATCCTCAACTATAATTAGATTTGCTTTAATTTATATTAAGGAACAAATACTCTTTTGTTTTTATGTTTTTCCTCTCAATGTTAAAAACTTGATTTCCTTTGGAGCTTGACTCACTCACTTAGCTGTGAGAAAAGTAATTAAAGGAAAACTATTTGGAAATTAACAATCCGCTCTCTTGAATTATTTCTGACATTTACGTCTACAAGCAGTCCTAACGAATCCATGCTCTTTTATGAAGTCTACAAGTAATCTAAGATAAACATGTTTTACATAGTCATGGGGCTTCCCTTGTGGCTCAGCTGGTAAAGAATCCATCTGCAATGCCGGAGATCTGTGTTCTATCCCTGAGTCGGGAAGATCCCCTGGGGAAAGAAAAGGCTACCCACTACAGTATTCTGGCCTAGAGAATTCCATGGGCTGTATGGACTCCAGTATTCTGGCCTGGAGAATTGTATGGGGTTGCAAAGAGACACGACTGAGCGACTTTCACTCACATAGTCATGGTACATTTTTATCCAGAGACCAGACTTTTCCTGAAATTAGTTCCAAGCTATGAAATATGCTCTTCTGTTTAGGACTCTTTATGCAAAGTCTGGTGAAGACATATATTTTTTCATAATAGAAGATGGCACTCGTGCTCATTTTGCTGAGATTATAGAAGTTTTCATCTCAGACTAGTTGTGTATCTTTTTCTGTTGTCTCACATGTTAAAAATAATCCCACTCTTTTCTGTCACCATAGATAAATTTAAGCTGATGGAGAGCCAGTTTCTGTGTGTGCTATTAAATTTAGCAGAATGGACATCACAGATCTCTGCCCAAATGCTCCACTGGTCTGTTCCAACCATTGTGCATGAAATTTCTTTTGTTAGCATCAATTCCTTTGGGTTTAGCAAAAGTCCTGCATCCAGAAAAAGCATAAGAAAGTACCCTCTAGTTTGTATGCCTTTTCCTGTGTAGCAGAGAAATCTCCTGGTTACAGAAAAACATGTTACTAGCTAAAATCCACAGAAAAAACAAGTTACTAGCTAAAGTCCATTGTCACTTTGCCACACGTAGTGGTGTCAAGTCAGAAGCAATGGCTAACGGGCTGTTAAAATGTTCTTTATCACAAGCACCTTATTCCTCCCAACGCATTTGGAAAAATCCTTTAGGATTCATTTCAGTGAAACTTTGCCTTTCTTGTAAAAACAAAAACAAAAAACTACAAATATGGCATGTTTCTTACAATCCTAAATAGTTATAGAATTTAGTGAGAAATGGCTGGGCAAATTCCCCTTTGTGCTTTTTTGGAGTCGCCCTTTAATAACAGACCTGATTTCAGTATTAGTTCATGTTTATGAATTATTATAAATACAGGCCTGAAAGAGGCCTTGAGAGCTTATGAAGCCCACCCTCTCATTCTTGGCAGGGCTGTACCTAGACCATCTAAGACAAATGATTGTTTACTCTATTTTTTAATATACCCAAGGGAAGGCGATTCCTTAAACTCCTCCAAGAACATATTTCAGCATCTGACAAGCCTTATAGCCAGGGAATTCTCATTTTAATCTCATTAAAATTTCAACTCATTTCTTCTTTTTATGTAGCTGTGTGTTGCACAGCTGGTCACTGATTTAGTTATCCCACATGGCCTTTATTCCATAGAATCATGTTATTTCACATAAAGTCTTATCTGTCACCCATCTTATATTTTGCATGCTGAGAGGTGGGACAGGATGATCCCTTTCAACTTGATTTTTATTTTGCCTCTATGTGTATGAAATTTATTTTATTTTGCAAAAAAATATATAAGCATCAAAATATATTTACTTTTAATTCATTGTTATTTCCAAAATATTTCATGAGTGATTTAATACTTTGAAAATCTTAAGGGGTGACTTCGAGTTCAAGAAGTTTCTTAAATGGGCACTTGGTGAGAACTTCCAGTTCTAAAACTTTTTTGCACGAAAAGTTAGTGAAAAACTATTTTTGTTCAACAGGAACACTTTAATCAGTGATTTATGAACACTTGATTCTGAGCCAAGTGATGCAAAGAGGGTATGCTAGAATTACTGTGATCCTACATCTTAAAAGGACTAATAAAGTTATTCAGTATATGTCCTGATGATTAATAAAGATAAGCAGTGTGCTGGCCTCTTTTATCCTGAGGGAAAACCCATCTTTCACTTAGTTGCACCAAATATTATGGGAGAAGAACAGAACGTCTCTGTCCTCATTAGCCAAGCTGTGGAGTTACTATGTCGAAGTGATGCTATTCCCCCACCAACTCTGACCTGGTTAAAAGATGGCCGCCCCTTGCTGAAGAAGCCAGGTCTCAGTGTTACTGAAGATGGGAGTGTGCTAAAGGTAAGGCTACAGACTCATTTACTTCTTCTTATTTCTAAGATCATCGCTTTAGTATTACCCCTATCAAAATAGTACACTGTTAAACTTTACAAGTATCCTACTAAATTTATCCTCTAAAATTCTAGGAACCCTTTTGAGGTTTGTGATATTTTCTCTAATTTATGACTATTAGGATTTAAATATTTAAATGTCAATTCATATTTGAAGGCAGAAGCCATTCAAAAAATGCTTCTAGCAAAAATATGATAGAAACATTCTAAGGAATCCATCATTTCAGTCATCCAACCAATCAGCAAATACCCATTTTAGGTGCTCTGCACAGGGATGCGATAAAGAATGACACATTTATGCAAAATTTTCCAATTCTATATAAATATGTATATCCTCTATATATATACATATAAAATTATTTCCAATTTTATATAATATATGAAAATCTAGCAGCTTAATTGAAAAATGCAGCTAAGTGTTATAAGGCTCTACGTTACTTACCCAGTGGATGATACAGACAGTACATTTGGGAAAGATAGCAAAAAGTAAGGTTATGGTTGCCTAGAATAGTCTTGGATGGCTGTTTGGCTTTTTATGGGGAGATGGGACAAAAGACCTGATTATGAACAGCAAGTAAACTCATGATACTGAAACAATTTAACAAAGTAAATTTTGGAAATCATGTTGACAGGGCTGATTTGAGTGAAATAAGAACTAACATGGAAGGTCAGCCTAAGGAATTAGGATTCAGGAAGCTAACAGGCCACTGGAATGTTTATAAAATCCTCATAATAACCCTATGTAGAATTGAGAGAATGGTTAAGTAATCTGCCCACAGTTACTAAGTGGCAGAAATGGGATTTGAATATAGAAGTATAACTTCAGAATCCATGCTGCTAACCCACTACACCACATGGCTTCTTGATAAAAGAGTTTTCACTGTCAGAGTCTTGAGAAGTGAATGAAAATTGTCAGGATGAAGGGAAGCTAAGAAACTTCCACAAGTAGAAGTATAAGAGAGAGAGTGGGAGGGAGCATGAATGTGTGTATCAGAGGCAAGAGAATGGAGTCTTTCAAAATTACAGTCCTGTAATGATGGAGTCCAGAGAAGGCAATGGCACCCCACTCCAGTACTCTTGCCTGGAAAATCCCATGGACAGAGGAGCCTGGTAGGCTGCAGTCCATGGGGTCGCTACTAGTCGGACACGACTGAGCGACTTCACTCTCACTTTTCACTTTCATGCATTGGAGAAGGAAATGGCACCCCACTCCAGTGTTCTTGCCTGGAGAATCCCAGGACAGGGGAGCCTGGTGGGCCACCGTCTATGGGATCGCACTGAGTCGGACATGACTGAAGCGACTTAGCAGCAGCAGCAGCAATGATGGAATCACTGATGGAGGAAGTAAGATAAGTCAGTTGAGTTATAGAGGGAAAATAAAGGCAAAAAGTGCTGCCTTTTCTCAGAAGCAGGGCCTAGAGTTCTAGAAAGCAGCTAGAATTCTCAAACCTCAGCACTGACTGAATGAGGGAGGGAGATGATTATATTAATATAAGTCCCAGCACTGCTCAGGGAGAGCTGTACTTGATTAGAACTGTCTTAGCAATTTCAGTGAGTGGAGGAGTTCATTTCTTCAGAGCACAGATCCCAGTGGAGTTGGGAAGCCAGGAGAGAGGGAATGAAGAAATCCTGGGATCCATTGAATCTCCACCAACAAGGCCACCCAGGCACCCTGGAATGTATGGGTCCAGAGGAAGGGATGTAGGGAGAAGACTTCTTGGAAATGAGAACTAGTGAAGACTAAATACTTTCAGTGATAACTGCAACCCCAATGATTCACCCTCTTTTGAATATTCTAGCAATTGATTTCAAAGTTAGCTGTCAATTACATATTATTTGTTATATCTCTTATAGTATCTTATATTATTTACACCTTGTTTATCATTAAGCTTTTTTTTATATTCACATGCTTTATGTTATCAGCTAGATTGCAAACTCAAAGCAGAAACGATATATTACACTATATTTCTTAGTATCTTCTATCTGTAGAACCTAGTACAAGATTCTCAATAACTGCTGAAAGGTCTATGAATAAACGATGGATAAGTATTCATGTATGTTACTTAAGATGTTATGTTGCAGATAAATATATGGAAGATATTTACTGATATTCAATTATCTACCAAGCACCAAACTCGGTACTAGGAGATTAAGACTAATTGAGTATAATGGTTGACTTGAAGGAACTTTTAAACGTGATATAGAAGAAAGCAATAAACTTAAGAGTAAGGGTGTTATTTTACTGACGAGTGTCCTGGACATAAAAAAATTGTATATTTAAAGCCATAAATAACTCATTCAGAGGTTAATTGTGGGGGCTTTTTGGTGCTATTTTATCTTAATCATATTTAAAAGACCTTTCTAGACCTTCAACCACTAAAGTTAACAAGATTAAAACAAGGTATGACATAAGTGCTAATTGTTGAATCTTGATAAGTATTGAATGTGGGTAATGGGCATATAGCCATCAATTTTATTGGGTTGGCCAAAAAGTTCATTTGAGTTTTTCATAACATCTTAAGTAAAAAATAGACCAAACTTTTTGGCTAACCCAATACTATTTTCTCAACTTTTTATATGTTTGAAAGCCTTCAGAACAAATGAAAAACCAGAGATCACAAGCAACATTAATATAAAACCCCAATTAATTACAAAATATAAACTGTAGTTTCAAAGCATGATTTTGGTTTTAGATTGAAGATGCTCAGGTTCAAGATAGTGGTCGCTACACTTGTGAAGCCGCAAATGTTGCAGGAAAAACTGAGAAGAACTATAATGTCAACATTTGGGGTAAGTGAGATCAACCCTTAAATGATTCAGCTTGTGGTTTGACCTTTCATTGTTTGTATCAGTTCTTAAACTGACAACCACATAAATAATACATAGATGATATTAATTAATATGTTTAAATGATGCTGAGCTGTCCTGAATATCAGCTTACATACTTAATTCAAGGGCAACTAAATAGATTTCCTGAACCTAAATATGTAGATCACTGTAACTTTGATGTTCTCCTCTCCTGACTGATTAACATGCCCTCTAGCTTCTAGAGCCAGGATTTGCTAATGATTGAGCATTCTTCATGAGCAGAGAGCATGTTGGTTAATTGAAAATGTCAGAAGGTCAAATTATGTATGTTAATTTAGCCTGTGAGAAAGACAAAGAGCACGTGCAGTTGGGGTGGGAGATGAGGTTACTCTGCTGACGAATGTGAAATGCTATACTCACTTTAAGTTTTAATAAGTTACTAAGATAATTTGTTTGTTACTAAGATAGTTTTTAGGAATAATTGCAACTTTTATGTTAGCTGTGGTTGTCTGCCAGTTGTTAAAAACTGTTCCTGTTTCCCAAATAATCAACTTTTAAGTACTTGTTTACATTCATTTATAACATATTAAGCACTATTAACATTGATTATATTTGTTTAAACATTTTAATTATTGAGGTAGTGACATGAAATATAACTTTGATTATAAAAGTTAATTAAAAACCACATTTTAAAGTAAAAATAAGTAGAGGAAGTAATCTGATTCCAATGGAGAACAACTATTGTTTAAAAGTATGCATTTACTTAGAGAATAGTTTGTTAATTATAAATCGTTATTATCATTTTAAAAATCTTGAAAATTATGAGAAGTGTAATCATTTATCCTATAAAGGAATTCATTTACTTTTAAATACTAAAATTTGTGTACTAAATTTATACTTATTACATATTAGTTACATATTGGGCTTCCTAGGTGGCTCAGTGGTAAATAATCCGCCTGCCAAACAGGAGACGCGGGATTGATCCCAGTGTCAGGAAGATCCTCTGGAGGGGAAATGGCAGCCCATTCCAGTATTCTTGACTGGGAAATTCCATGGACAGAGGAGCCCGGCAGACTATAATCCATGGGGCTGCTAAAGAGTCGGCACAACTTAGTGACTAAACAACAAGTTACATATCATTAACTTCTCTTCCTACTTCCTTCCATCCTTTTTCTCCCTCTATGTTTCCTTTACTTGCCTTCTCTTATTTCTCTCAAGTGGGAAAAATATTCATATTCGTCCCAACATGGACAAGACACTGCTAAGTGTTATCCAGTAAAGGTTGAAAAAAGAAGTGAAAAGGAAAAATTTGGAGCGATGATCAATTAGAAAGTGAGGTGACGAATTCACTTTTTAAAAATTGTACAACAAAATATAATTTTATTTTTAGTTCTTTATATTTCTAAAGTTTACTTTATTGAAATACAGTTGATTTATCAGTCAGTTCAGTTCAGTCACTCAGTCATGTCCGATTCTTGGTGACCCCATGGACTGCAGCACACCAGGCCTCCCAGTCCATCACCCACTCCTGGAGTTTACTCAAACTCATGTCCATTGAGTCGGTGCTGCCGTCCAATCGTCTCGTCCTCTGTCGCCCTCTTCTCCCCCTGCCTTCAATCCTTCCCAGCATCAGGTTCTTTTCCAATGAGTCACTTCTTCGCCTAAGGTGGCCAAAGTATTGGAGCTTCAGCATCAGTCCTTCCCATAAATAGTCAGGACTGATTTCCTTTAGGATAGACTGGTTGGATCTCCTTTCAGTCCAAGGGACTCTCAAGAGTGTTCTCCAACGCCACAGTTCAAAAGCATCAATTCTTCAGTGCTCAGCTTTCTTTATGGTCCAACTCTCACATCCATACCTGACTACTGGAAAAACCATAGCTTTGACTAGACAGACGTTTGTTGGCAAAGTAACGTCTCTGCTTTTTAATATGCTGTCTAGGTTGGTCATAGCTTTTCTTCCAAGGAGCAAGCATCTTTTAATTTCATGGCTGATTGCTTAGAGAGTAAAAAGAATATGTATAGAAGAGTACTGTGCAGAATGACTCTCACATACCATGTAAGAAAGAAGACAGAAAAAGAAATCCCAGATGGGAAACAGTTGGAACATTTGTCAAAGAGGTAGGAATAAAACTGGGTAAAACTTCTATTGTGGAAACCAGGACAGTGGTGTTCCCAGAAGAAGAATGCAAACAAGAAATAGGTTGGACATATATATATATATATGAATGGGTGAATGAATGCATAATGGCACACATTTGCAGAGAAGTCCAATGAGATGTCAACTACAAAGTGTACTTAAGAGATGAGTAGACCTGTGCCTCTTAAAGAGGAAAGCAGTAGATGTAAGAAGGAATGATAAAGGGAAGTTGAGACTTTAAGACTGGATTCACTCAAAAATTATTTATGGTGTGACTCTGTGTTCTAGGCACTATGCCATGTGTAAGCATAGGTAGGTTCATAAGAAAAACAGTGATACTGGTCACACAGAACTTAGGGTCTGCTGGTGTAGAAACATCTTTCAAAAGATAGTTAAAATTGTCTCCTAAGAGTTATCACAGGAGATTTTGTGGGAAGACATAGCAGGGGGCTGGTGACATCTAACTGAGGTTTTAAGGATGAGTAGGTGTTAGCTCTCTGAAGATGGAAGCGTAAAGACCTGGAGAACATTGTCTGTATTTAACGAATGAAACAGTATTCACTGTGGAGCCTAGTGTGGCTCAGAGGAGAATACTACTGCTACTACTAAGTTGCTTCAGTCGTGTCTGACTCTGTACGATCCCATAGACGGCAGCCCACCAGGCTCCCCCGTCCCTGGGATTCTCCAGGCAAGAACACTGGAGTGGGTTGCCATTGCCTTCTCCAGTTTTCATTTAAAATTGGAGGAAGTTACAGTTCTCAGAGGAGAATAAGAAGATATAATATTAGGTAGGAAAGATTAAAAAGGGCATATAGAAGAGGACCTCTAAAATCAATTTTAAAAGGATTTGATTCTAAAGGTGATACAACACCACTAATGGGATTCAAAGGAGGATGGGGCATTCAGATTTGTATTTTAGGAAGAAAGCCAGGAAACTAGTTTTTTAGTATTAAATTAATTATTTACGTTTTTAAGAAATTGAATTAATAGGATTGGTTAATTACATTGAGAGGTATGGAAACAGGAGAGGGTAAAAGATGGGTGTTGGTTTGGGCTGATCAGCTGGGCTGTGTGGACAGCAACGTCCTCCCCTTGGAGAGGGAACAAAGGTTCAGTTTAGGACAAGCTGAGTTTGAGAATCCCTCTAAGGCACCCACATTGAGATATTAAGTAGACAGATATAAAGATGGTCAGCATCATTGATTATTAGACAAATGCAGATTAAAACTATTAATGAGATATCACCTCACACCAGTCAGAATGGCCATCATCAGAAAGTCTACAAATAATAAATGCTGGAGAGGTTGTGGGGAAAAGGCAACCCTCCTACACTGCTGATGGGAATGTGAACTGGTGCAGCCACTATGGAAAACAGTACGGAGGTTCCTTATAAAACTAAAAATAGAGCTCCCATCTAATCCGGCAATCCTCCATCTGGGCATATAACTGGAGAAAAATGTGGCTTGAAAGGATACATGCACACAAGTGTTCATAGCAGCACTATTTACAGTAACCAAGACATGGAAGCAACTTAAATGTCCATTGACAGATGAATGGATAAAGGAGAAGTAGTACGTGTATACAGTGGAGTGTTGCTCAGCCATTAAAAAGAATGAAATAAAGCCATTTGCAGCAACATGGTTGGACCTGGTGAACTTTTTTACAAAACAGAAACAGACTTAGAGAATGAATTTATGGTTACCAGGGGGAAGTGGGGGTGCAAAGGGTAGATTCAGAGTTTGGGATTGACCTGTACACACTACTATATTTAAAATAGGTAACCAATAAGGATCTACTGATAAATAAAATTTTAAAATCTAGTCAGATATAAAAGTCCAGATCTCAGATACTTTCTGCATTACAGATACATGTTTGCAAATATTTGTATTAATGTAAGTGATACTCACTCATGGGAATGAGGGGAGTTTGGTTTGCAGGTCATGGATTTATAGTTGGTGGCAATCTGTGGAGCTGTCATTTTCTTCTGTAGACATCTCATGTGTGGTATAGGTTATGACAGAGTAAACTATAGGATTTATCTCAAGAAATGGTATTGCCAAATAGGAAACGCAACAGTGTGGGGCAGTTGCGAATACTGGCAGAAGACTAGATGAAATTATTGAACATAAAATCAAAGCTGGATAGTGAAGTCAGTAATAAAAGAGTAGATAGTAGATTGGGCGGCTTCTGAAAGGTTTAAAGACTTGACATTCAACTAGGTCATTGAATTGAGAGTTGGGAATACTTAAGTGAAGGAGCTGGAAGGAAAGGATGTGACCTATATTTATAAATTAATAGGAGAAATGTTCTAGATGGTGAAAAGTGTGTGGCTTTTGATGGAGAAAGGGATGAACAGATCAAGAAACTGAGTAGTCAGATGTTTAGACGTGGCAGTTGAATTTATACAGAATGATGACAGGTCTTTAATGTGAAGAGAAGGGATGGAAACAAGTACCAAATTGTTCAGTGAAGGAAAAAGAATGACAGGTTCACAGAGAGTGAAGAGAAAGAGGGAAGTAAATGGATATGAGCCTCAAAGGAATAGAGAGTTTCGTGGAGGTGGTTTAACAATGGCTGGAAGCTGCATTTGATGGTGAGGAGGATTCTCCCACTCCTCAGCTCCCAGGAGCTTAAGAGAATGAGCATCTATCATGTGATAATACTGCAGCCAGAACAGTGTCCAAGGGGAGAATTTGGCCAGCAAATGCAGACTCAGCCTCTTAGAGAAAAGTTTGGGTAGTCGATTCACTTTGAAGTTTCCAAGAAGAGGCTGGAGGCCAGTGGGGAGACAGATTGTGCAACCTAGGATTGGTAACATATCTGTTTCTTAGATCAAATTCCTCACCTCTGTTTCTTATTGTTTAGTTGCTAAGCCGTGTCTAACTCTTGCGACCCTATGGACTGTAGCCCGCCAGCCTCCTCTGTCCATGGGATTTCCCAGGCAAGAATACTGTTATGGGTTGCCATTTCCTTTTCCAGGGAGTCTTCTCCACCCAGAGATCAAACCCATGTCTCCTGCTTGGCAGGCAGATTCTTTACCACTGAGCCACCTGGGAAGCTTGGCCTCTGTTCTTTACTTTATGTTGTGTGCCTGATGCTTTTTGATTCTGTTCAGCATCTGAGATATCAAAGCTCACAGGTGCAATTGTCTGGGTTAAGTTTAAACTTAATAGATGTCTTCATTTTTCAAATGTAATGTGTCTAAATATTCATAATATACTATATCATCTTTTTATGTCGCTCCGAGTATTTTGATAATTAAATGTCTGTGAAAATGGGAAATCTGCTATTATATATTCATTCTATATCTTACAATTGGCTTTTAATGTGGTGTTGATATGTCAGCTTCAAGTGCTAGATTATTTCTTCATTCCTTTTGAGTGAGAACCTTTTTTTTTTATCATGCAAAGCATTAGGGAAATTTTATAATTGTTCTTAAAATAGTGTTTTTCCTTTTTAAAAAACATCTTTCAGTACCGCCAAATATTTCTGGTTCTGATGAAGTTGCTCAGCTTACAGTCATTGAAGGACACCTCATTAGTCTATTGTGTGAATCAAGTGGTATTCCTCCCCCAAATCTCATTTGGAAGAAGAAAGGTTAGTTTTCATCTTTTGACATTTATTTAATTAAGTATAAATATTAAATAAATTCATGTTTAATTTGAAAAATATGCCAATTTATTAATAAACTCATTTGCAGTTTGCATACTAAAATATTACACAGCATACTTGTTTTGTGCTAACTGTGCCACATGGGATAATTCTGTACTGTCAAGGTAAAAATCTTCAGATTTGAGACTACTCCCAAGAAGAAATTAATTTAAAGGGCAGCTATACTGATAACAGATCCACCATTCAATTAACTATTTTTTTCTTCTTTAAAATAGGTTTAAAAATAATCTTCTAAAGTAAGCATTTTTTGGTATATGTTACAGTTTTGTAATGTATGTTAAATTGAATTCTGAAGTTCAACAGATTTCAGTTATTCATCAACAAATATGTCTCCTTTAAGTACCAAAACTTCTAAATTTTTAGCTGATTTAAGAAATAATTTTTGTTTTAGAGATTTTTTAAAATTTATTTTACGAAGTATGTTTTCTTTAAACGCAATATTGATTGAAAGAAAAGTTTGCAGAAGATAGCCTTCTCTTCCTCCTCCTCTTCTTTCTCTTCCTCTTCTTCCTTTTGGCATAGATTATTATACAGTACCCTCTGCCTTTTGAGTATGTGAACAGGAAGTAAATAAATATGTATTTGTACTCATTAGAAGTATATACACAAATACCTTATATATGTTTGTTTCACATTCTGCCACTTGGTTTTTCTTGCAGGCTCCCCAGTGCTGGCTGATTCTGCAGGGCGAGTCAGAATTTTATCTGGAGGCAGACAGTTGCAGATTTCAATTGCAGAAAAATCTGATGCAGGGCTCTATTCATGTATGGCATCGAATGTTGCTGGGACTGCAAAGAAAGACTACAGTCTGCAAGTTTACAGTAAGTTATTGATTAGCCAGGCTTTAGCACAATTAAAAAAAAAACACCAACTTTTCCATCCTTCTCTTTTACTTTTTCTTTGTATCTTTAAGATTCAAAGTAGTATAGTTATATAGCTAGCCTTCCTTGGCCCTCCTTATCCATAAATTCCACATCCGTGGATTCAACCAACTGCATATCAAAAGTATTTTTTCAATGTTCAAAAAGTTTAAAAAAAAAGCAAAACTTGAATTTTTCTGGGCATCAGGCAACTATTTGCATACCATTTACATTGTATTTACAACTATTTACATATCATTATAAGGTATTATAATCTCGTGATGATTTAAAGTGTAACAGAGGATGTTCAAAGGTTATATATAAATGCTGTGCCATTTTCTATATAATGGACTTGAGCATCCTCAGATTTTGGTATCTGAGTCAGATCCTGGAACCAGTCCCCTCTGGATACACAGGGATGGCTATACCTTTCATGAGACCCACAAGTTTAAATTGTGTTGACATAACAAGAGAGCAGTTATTTATTTCTGGCTAGTACTTATTCAGTTATACAGCTGTCCATTCTGCATCAACTTCCTGATGGCAGACTCACAGTGTGGCTATAATTTGTTGGGGCAGTATGGTAGACACGAAATGGGGAGAATGGCATTTTATCATTGGATATAGTTACAGTATGTAAAAATATCCCTTTTTTGTTTGTTTAACTTAAACTTTTATTTTGTATTGGGGTATAGCTGATTAACAATGTTGTGATAATTTCAGGTGAACAGTGAAGGGACTCAGCCCTACATATACGTGTATCCATTCTCCCCCCAATTCCCCTAAATATCCCATTTTAAAGATTACTTAATTTATGTAGAATTTTAAAATATTTACATTACCTCATTTAATCTCTACATGAACTATGATATGAGACAAAAATATGGCCTCCCTTTTATATTAGTGAAAACTTAAGCCCAGAGAAGTTTCCATGACTAGCTGAGGTCATATGACTTGTGTATGACAGGATTGTCACTCGAACACAGGATCACTAACATGGGTCCATTTTCTTTCCCACACACATATGTCTTTGAGTTCGTTTAATCTTCTTTCTTGGAATCAGGTTCCATTAGGTGAATTTAGCTGTAAGGTTACAGAATCGGTGGCTTAAACAAATAGAGATTTATTTTCTGACATAATGAGAAGCTGAAGTTGGCAGTCACTGGAATTGGTCAGCATCTTACTTTTATCAGGACAGGAGATCTAGGATCCTCTTGGTCCTCCTTTTGTGATCTCAAGATTCTGGTTTCTGTATTTGTAGTGACAAGTCCACACTGAGGGCAAAAAGAAGAGGAAGGGATGTTATCTTTCTCTTTTAGCAGGAGAGCAAAAAATTTCACAAATCTGCCCCCTCACTTTACCCCTGCCAGCAGACCTCTATTCAGATTTTTTAGGTCTACAGTGATTCGTTCAGTCACCACAATTTCTAAAGATGGAGAAACAGTCTCAGTTTTTCTAACTCCTCTAGTGGGCGGAAGAAAGGAATTGGTAATAGACTTTGGGTCATGAACTAGATTATCATACATATTTTAAATTAGTATTAGGAAGATGTACATAGGTTAGAGCTACAAGTGATGATAGTTCGAATATTTGTATAATGTCTCCAAGCAGGAAAAGTAGCTAATGCAGCTTTCTTTCCTTACTCTACTGAGTTTAGGTATGAACCCATTTAGAACCATTGGAGAAGAAGGCCGCCTCTCAATATGGCAATGCCATGACTGTTAGTCCTAGGTCTTTGCTTTGTAGTTAATTTTTTGACATCAAAAGTGAATTTAACTTTGCCTGATGAAAATTCTTATATAAGACTTGAACTTCCCAGGTGGTGCAGGATAGAGTCTGCCTCCCAATGCAGGAGATGCAAGAGATGTGGGTTCGATCCCTGGATCGGGAAGATCCCCTGGAGAAGGAAATAGCAACCCACTCCAGTATTCTTGCCTGGAAAATTCCATGGACAGAGGAGTCTGTCGGGTTACAGTCCATGGGGTCGCAAAGAGTTGGACACGACTGAGCATAGCACATACACCTGTACTCTGCCTCATCTGAGGCAAACATTTCCTATTTCTTTTCTCTTTTTCCTTCCCCAGCTCGACCAACTATATCCAACAGTGGTAGCCACCCGACTGAAATCATTGTAACTCGAGGAAAGAGCGTTTCCTTGGAGTGTGAGGTGGAAGGTATTCCTCAGCCAACAGTGACCTGGATGAAAGATGGCCGCCCTTTGACAAAGGGAAGAGGAATGGAAATAATGGGTGAAGGTCGTGTTGTTCAGCTGAAGAACGTTCATGTGTCTGACACAGGCCGTTATGTGTGTGTTGCTATGAATATAGCAGGAATGACTGACAGAAAATATGACTTAAGTGTACACAGTAAGTATAAAGAGGCTCCTTAAGTCTGTTAACTGGCTGATATAATCTACAGCCTCCTGGATGGGAGATATAGACCTCAGGTGTTGAGTGTTTTATTTATAGTCTATTATTTTCTACTATTTGGAAAAGACCCTGATGCTGGGAATGATTGAGGGCAGGAGGAGAAAGGGGCAACAGAGGATGAGATGGCTGGATGACACGATCAACTCAATGGACATGAGTTTGAGCAAATTCCAGGAGATAGGGAAGGGACAAGGAAGCCTGGCATACTGCGTTCCTTGGAGTAGCAAAGAGTTGGACGCAACTTAGTGACTGAACAGCAACAATTTTCTACACACATACCACTTCTTTAGATCAGTCTCATCACTTATCATGCTATGCCTGACCTCCCTTTTCTTATTTTGCTGAAATAAGCGTATATTGGATATTCTTTTAGAAAAGCACACTGTGAAGTCGATAATTATCTTCTTCAAATACTTTTGATCCAATATCATCCCAAGTAATATTCCTTGATTCTGTGTTTTCCACATTAGCTGACTTGATAAGTGTAACCCTAGATTCCTTACAGCTTACTGACAGCTTCAGTTGGGCATAAGTTGTAATGAAATCAGCTTTAAAATTCTAAATAATGAGCATAAGTGTCAGTAGGAATGGATCAGACACACATATACTCCTATTTGTGTGTGACACCTATTTGTATGTGTATAATTTGAGTTGGAGTTTTTAAATCTATAGAATCAATGGTAAATCTAATAGACTTAGTTTTGTGACTCAATTCCGGTTAGAACATCCACAAAGTCCAGTATAGTTTGTGAGCAATGTGTGAGTCAAAGCTAATGATTGAAAAGAAATCAGTCTTATATATCTTTTAGTTAGACTGTGTTGGTTTTTTTTTTTCATTCTTTTTAGCAGGTGCTTATTACATTACTTGAATGTTTCATACTTTATTTGATCAATCCTCTAGGAAAGAACATTTAGGTCAAATGTATTAACAAGAGTGGCTGTCATAAAATTTCCTAGGCAAGACTGCTGTTAAGAAATCAAGATCTCAGATTATGGTAAATTCTGGTTGACTCAGTGCTCTGCTTGCTTCAGTTCTGTGAGACCTTGAAAGCAGAGTACCACTGGCTCTGCTCTGCACAGAAGGAAAACATGACGGAGGGGTAACTTTCCCTGGACTACTGAGGGCCATATAGAGGCACTCAAGGCCTGTGTGTAGCCTGTTCCCTCTATCTTCCGGTGCTGGCTTAATTGGATTTTCATGCCAGTTCTCCTCTAACACAGCCCTTGCACTTGTCCAAGCCTGTTTGGTCAATGTGACCTGCCACCCGCTCCTCAGATTATCCTGATTGTACTCTGCTCTTGGCCCAAATTTGTCTTCTCAGCCTACTTTGTGTGTTTCATACATTTTCGTCCACAAGGCACACTTATCCTCTAGGAGCTGGTCACTCCAGTCTTCTCTAGGCTTCTGGGTTCCCCTCTCTGCCCCTCTTAGTTGATCTCTGACTCTCAGGCAACTCCTTCACATTTTTACTTCCAGGAGTGTCATAGTCATCGTCATCATCATCTCATTGTTGTCATTGTTTATTTTGCTAGTGTTGACCAGAAAATCATTTTTAAGAATGAACTATTTAGAATTTGGTACTTTGTCTTACAGCCCCTCCAAGCATCATTGGAAACCATAGGACACCTGAAAATATAAGTGTGGTGGAAAAAGGCTCAGTGTCCCTAAATTGTGAAGCTTCAGGAATTCCCCTGCCTTCAATTACGTGGCTTAAAGATGGGTGGCCCGTCAACCTTAGCAGTTCCCTGCGAATCCTCTCAGGTATTAAAAATTCTTGTAGCTTGGTGATCTGGTTAGCTTCCTGTGGCCACAGCTTCTCCTTAATTTCTCATATCTCCATGTTTTATTTTTTTCCTTTTTTGAGCTAACTGCTTACTATAATACCCACTGATCATATTAAAAAAAAACTTTGGAATGACATCAGAAGCTATAGGACAATGAGGAAAATCTCTAAATTTCTCTGGGTCCTTTTGAAAGAGTAGTCTTGGCACTTGATTATTACTTAATTCATGGGGATATCAGAGCATTCATGCTAGAATGAGTACAAACTAATTTGAAAAATGAAAAATGAAAAGAAGTACTGGAATTGAAACCAGAGCCTAGAGGGTATAATGTTATATAATGTATCTCCTTATTCAAACAAAGTGTTTGAATTTATTCATGGCTATTCTAAGTGAGATTTGTATTTCCAAGATGGGATAGTTTCTTTTGAGCTAAGACTTTATCATTATTATAGAAGATACTCTGCTGATTCCTCATCTAATTATGTAGGAAAATCTATTATCTTATTCTTTATAGATCAGTGTAAGTGTGGCGAGAGATGTCTTGGGGCATGCCCCTGGAATTTACACTTGGCTCCTTTCACTAATGACCTGGATACAGACTAAGAAAATAATCTCTCCAAGTCTGTGGGTAATAAAAAGCAGGGGTACTTAGAAGAATACCTAATGTGTTGAATGAAGACATCTGAATCTTACTCTGGAACTTCTGAATTAAACCTAACAAAATGAAAGTTAAGCAGACTCCTGTACTTGCTTTCAAAAACCAGTGATGAAAATTAGGGTGAGACACTGCTTCAGAATTCTTCATATGAAAAGATCTCTGAATTGTGTTAGTGATTGAGTATGCATTAACAGTGTAAGGTGTTTTATTATGAAAAGAAAATACAGTGTTTTGCCATCTGAATATGTTTTTACCAGTAAGATAAGACTGGTTGTACTCTGGACTTATCTTACTCATTAGGAAGATGTAAGAAGTATTTGACAATATTTTCATGGAGGATAACTATAATGGCCAATGATTGCAAAATAAGCTATATGCCTGATTCTATTTAATCTGAAAAAATAAACTTTGTGTAACCTTATGATCTCATAGTGAAAATTACATTTAAATACTTGAAGAGCCATGGGGTAGAACAGATTATGTTGGTTCTATGTAGTTCCTGAGGTTAAAAGTTATGCTAATGTATGGAAAATGCTAGGGACAGATTTGGATCTGAATACAAACAACTTTAAAACAATGTTTGTGTTGTTGAAAGTCAAGATGAACTATTTTAAGAGGTAATGAGTTCCCTGCCCCTAAGTGTATTCAAAGTTTAAATTCCCACTTTTGAAGGATTTTTCAGAAAAGATATTTTCCTAGTATTTGAATTAGATCTGAATATCCTCTTATCTGTTTCTTCAAGATCTTGGTCTGTAAATGATAGGGACTAAATGAGAAATGTACATTGCTGTAGTTATTATATTTATTGCCTATAATTAACTATATATATAGAAATAATTATTAGCAATGATTGTTGCCTATAATGGGCTTCCCAGTGGTAAAGAATCTGCCTACTGATGCAGGAGACACAGGTTCGATCCCTGGCTCAGGAAGATCCCCTGGAGAGCAGAATGGCAGTCTACTCTAGTATTCTTGCCAGGATAATCCCATAGACAGAGGAGCCTGGCAGGCCCCAGTCTTGGAGTCACAGAGAGACACACTGAGCCTGCATGCACACATTACCTACAATACTAGATCTGTGCCCTCAGGCAAGTTACTCCATTTTGCTAACCTCAGTTCTTCACTTGTAAGTGAAGATATTAGTAGTATTTAGGGGTTTTTATAAAGATGAGTTAATATGTGTAAAGCAGCTAACACAGTGTCTGCTTATATCCTAAGCATCCAATAACATGTTTGCCTTTATTGTCATAGACAACCTGCTAAAAAGTTTGGGTCTCCCTATCCTGGGAAGCTTTCCCATGTCCTACAGTGCATTCATTTTCTTGAGATTTCCATCCTCTGTTGATCTTAGAGACTGTGTACTGATGGCAAAGATTTTATTATAATTTGGTGACAAAAACCTGAACACTTTATCTTCTTCTCTTACAAATATCCTTGTATTGTTTTTATTTTTGCATTCTCAATTGCTGCAAAAGTAGGAAACTTTTAAAATATAACTACATTAGAGCTCCCAGAAATGAAAAAGTCAAGTCAGAGTGATGTACTCTGGCTTATAATAGATTCACAGGAGTAGTGTTTTGGTTTTATCGTATAGTTTTGTTTTGCTTGACTAGCAAATGGAGATCCCTGAGCGAACACATTAACAGTATTTCACCTTGTGACGCTGCCAGAGGAGTCATTCAGTTTTACAGTCTGAACATGTGTGTTGTGCAATTGATGACTGTGAATCAGATGAACGGCGTATGAGTCTTGTTCCTTGATCGGCTGCACATTCCTGTTTCATTAAGATTAGTTCTCCTGAGACGTTAAGTCAAGTTTTTCATTGTTGAAGCCTCTATCATTGTTATGAAGTTACCTGCCAAGAACAGATAGCTGACTATAAAAATTTAATAGGTACAAGAAATGTCTCCATCTAAGTCTAACTTACTGTCAAATCTTTTTTTTTTTTTTTTTTTTTGTCTTTCACTGGAATGAGGGAGAGGACCAGGAAACAAAGAGAAAAGAAAGATCATGAGATTTATGAGGTTGAGGTTTGCTGAGCCAGTAATGACTCATAAAAGTTATATTGTTATAATAATATCTCCCAACTGGCATCATATTATGGTCTCACAGTCTCACTAATCTGAAGTAGCAGTGAGTGCTTGAATCTTTTCTTAATTAATATAAGTTTTATGACATGTTGAGACAATTTTTGTATTCAACTTTGCTTACTTAAATTCAACTGAGAGAAAAGACTCATTTTGGTAATCCATTCTATCTAAGTAAGATGCTAGACACAGTTCATCTTTCAATGGGTTGAGGATATGTAGGTTGCTTAAAGGAGAAAAAAAAAAAGATCAATGAGGACTTCCTGTGTTTATAAAAACAGGAAGCAGATGGAAATTCCTGATGAATTCACATCCAGGTGAATATTTACATGAAAATTTTATGTTTAACCATTTCAGTTGTTTTAGTTCGAATTCAGGGTACTAAGCTAAAATATACCAAATGAAAAATTATTACAAAATCTAAGAAATGATTTACATTTTGTTCTTAGAAATTACTTCTCAAATGATTTCAAGGACTCTGCTCTTTCAATATATATCTTTGTTCTCTGCTGGCTTCGTTTCAGTCTCATTTGCTGACTCCTCTTTCCTTGATCCTTACCAGGAATTTTCCTCTAGATCACACCCTTCAGCATATCAGTTTCATTCCCAGTCTACCAGAGTCTTTCTTCATTATGTAGAGTTCAGAATATAAGGAGGCAAAAAAATCAGAGTCATGCTAATAAGGGAGGTGCCCCTCATAAACTTTGAAATAAATAGCTCTAGAATTCCATGAAACTCAAATTGAAAACTGGTTGTCAGTCTTGATGGTTTCATCCATCCCTTGTATAATTGATGTCATTCCAATGTGGGTTGTTGGTATAGTGTTCTTTCTAATGTTTCCATTTCATATGTTCCATGGAAAACTGGGAATCTTTTCCTAAACATTCTGTCACAGTTGTTTTTCTGAAATATGAATCATACCATGACTTTGTTTGTTTACATGCTTCCATAGCCTTTAGTGAACATAATAAATCTTAAATTCCTTAACATAGCATTTGAAGACCCACAGAATCCTCAAAAGTGGTCATACTCCATCTAGTTTCATCTCTCACTATCTTCTCCCCCTGTTCTGTTTTAGCTGCCACACCTACTTTCTACCTCTATACCCTCATACTCTACCTACAGTAGTATCTTTTGACTCCTTTCTCTGTTAAAGTATACTTACCTTTCAAGGTTATGCTCAAACACCACCTCTGTGAAACTCCATTTCTTGCTTGGTGTCACCTGGGTTTGTGTTAACTTTCTTGGTCCATTAAACTGGAAAATTATTCTGAATTATGCATTCTGTTATATACAGCCTTACAACATGATATTTATTAAAAACTTGTCATAAATACATTTTAAAGGACGTTGAAGTGAATTGATTAAATTTTACCAAAATTCAGCACTGCATGGCAAACTTGTAAAGTTACAGATTTCTTTTTGAGTCATCTTGTGGTTTGCTTCTCCAGGAGGTAGGATTCTGCGATTGATACGGACCAGAACAGAAGATGCTGGCCAGTACACATGTGTTGTAAGAAACGCAGCTGGTGAAGAAAGAAAAATCTTTCGGCTTTCAGTATTAGGTATTTATACAGTTTACAATATTGACTCAATGGACATGAGTTTGAGCAAACTCCGGTAGATGGTGAAGGACAGGGAAGCCTGGCATGCTACAGTCTGCAGTCCATGGGGTCACAAAGAGTCAGACACAACTGAGTGACTGAACAACAGCAGAAAAAAATAAAATTGTCTCAAACACGTTCTGGAAGCAGATTTAACATTTATCTGCAGCTTGATCTTATATTTGTGTATTCTTTGGCCCCTGGATTGTCACTCTTGGCAAGAATTCAACGTTAGAATGGTTTGTATGTAATCAGTTGGATTAAAATGGCTGAAATGCCATGTCTTGTCAGTTCACAGTTGTTCACCAGTGTTCTAAGACTGTGATCACTTTTTTAATGTGAGTGCATATCTGAATTGTAGAGAGAGAAATAAGTGTCTCATAGATTTTGTTACTCATTGACTTTTTGACATATTTATCTGGATTTTATGATTTATATATAATAAAATTCATTATAATTGAATTTATGACATGTAACTTTATAGTTTATCTTAGAATTGATCAAGCAATATGATAACATTATTCTAGTAAACAAATAATAATGAGAATTTGGATTGTTTTAAAGGGTATCGCTTAATAAAAATATAAAATAGATACCTATAAATAACCAAATTGCTGTTATAATTGCTCCTTTTTCTGTCTTTTTTTTTTTTTAAGTACCACCTCGCATCATGGGTGAAAATACATTTGAAGATGTGAAAGTAAAAGAGAAACAGAGTGTTACACTGACTTGTGAAGTGACAGGTAAGGGGCTCAGCTCTTGGATTTTTCCTCAGCTCACTGGCTATTCATTGCCTTCACTTACATCACAATTAGTTGAGAATAATCAAGCATTTGAAATTGAATTCTAGACCAGTATAGGTGGTAGAAATATAGGAGGAAACCTTTCAGATTCTATGGAGATAAAAAGGAAATTCTTAACAGTGAAAAAAGGAAGGGAGAGAAGCATGGAACAGAGACAGAAAGAGAAATACATACTGGTCTTTTCTTTCAATTAGGTAAATTGTTTTTTCTTTTTTAATTCTTCTATTTGCAGGTAGGATTTTTCTGTTCCACCTCCTATTATTTTTTCTTTCCTTCCCTAAGTTTGCACCTTCCTTTCCTTTTTACTGCTTTCTCCAAAGAAATAATTTTGGTGAAAGGATAGCATCTTTAGGAAATGGCAACCCACTCCAGTGTTCTTGCCTGGAGAATCCCAGGGATGGCGGAGCCTGGTGGGCTGCCATCTATGGGGTCACACAGAGTTGGACACAACCAAAGTGACTTAGCAATAGCAATACCATCAATTCTGGTCAAAAATGTCGCCTTTAGTTAACATGTTTGTATATAATAAAGAGAATGGAAATGAATAAAAAGGAAAATTCTAAAGCTTTTACTGGCTTTCTCCATGAATCATTGTGTTGCATGTAATACAAATAAATCTATGAGAGAACATTTCTCTTTAGTGAAGGCATGACCTTGCAGTTTTAATGGAACAACTGGAGCAGCCCATACATTTTATAGAAAGTAAGAGTTTTAAGGAAGATTCAGTTGATTTGTTGCTTTGTTGTTTAGATGCCCTATAATACATTTATGAAAGCAAGGAAGTATTTTCATTTTAGAAAGGCAGATATAAAAACTGTCACATATACATTAGGTAACCTGTTTTCTTTCTTTATTTAAAATGATGTGGTAACAACTCTTGTGTAGAGACCATCTGCCTAAATTTTATAACATCTTATCTTGAGCCTTCTAGCTTCTTCTTAATGTTTCACTTGGTTTTTAGAAATTTCTTTTTTATTTTTGTTTCATCAAGATATAATTGACATATAATATTGTATAACACCAGCCTTAGGGCTTCCCTGGTAGCTCAGAAGTTAAAGCATCTGCCTCCAATGCGGGAGACCTGGGTTCGATCCCTGGGTCGGGAAGATCCCCTGGAGAAGGAAATGGCAACCCACTCCAGTATTCTTGCCTGGAGAATCCCATGGACTGAGGAGCCTGATGGGCTGCAGTCCACGGGGTCACAGAGAGTCGGACACGACTGAGTGACTTTATTTACTTAACATACTGATTATATACACACACACAGACTACCACACTGTTAACATCCATCACCTCACATAGCTGCACACTTCTTTTGTGATTAGAACTTTCAAGATCTACTTTCTTGCAGCTTTCAAATATACAATAAGTATTGTTAACTGTAATCATGATTATTATCTTGTTATTAGAAGTTTGTGCTTTCTGACCACCTTCACTTATTTATCCCACCTCCAACCCCCTCCCTATACCATCACTAATGGGTTCTCAGTTTCTATGAGTTTGATTTTATTAGATTCCATGTATAAGAGAGAGCAGACCATATTTGTCTTTGTCTGTCTGACTTATTTCGCTTAGCATAATGTCCTCAAGGTTTATCCATGTTGCCACAAATGTTAGGATTTCCTTCTTTTTCATGGCTGGATAATACTAAATATATATAGTATTTAATATAGTATTATATACTGTAGAATAATAGTATTTAATAATAACATTAAATTATATGTATAGTTTTGCATATGTCACATTATCTTTATCTACTTATCTGTCTATGGACACTTAGTTTGTTTCCTTGTCTTGGCTACTGTGAATAATGCTGCAATGAACATTGAAATGCAGATGTCTCTTTTGAGATAGTGATTTTGTTTTCTTCAGATTGTTGGACACATAGTAATTCTATTTTCAGTTTTTTGAGGAACTGTGATACAGTTTTCCATAGGGGTTATACCAATTTACATTCCCTCCAAAGGTGTACAAGGATTCCTTTTTTTCACATCCTTATCGACACTTGTCATTGCCTGTATTTTTTTTAAAAATTTTTTTATTAGACTGTAGTCAATTTACAATGTTGTGTTAGTCTTAGGAGTATAGCAAAGTGAATCTGATATACATATATCCACTCTTTTTTAGATTGTTTCCCCATATAGGTCATTAAAGTATTGAGTAGAGTTCTTTTTGCCATCCAGTAGATCCTTAGTTGTCTGAGTTCTTTGTGCCATATAGTAGGTCCTTATTAGTTACCTATCTGATATATAGTAGTGTCTGTATGTCAGTCCCAGCCTTTCAATTTATCCGTCCCCTCTCTTATCCCCTAGTCACCATAAGTTTATGTTCTACATCTGTAACTCCTATGTTTTTGGTAATAGCTATTCTAACAGGTATAAAGTGTTATCTCATTGTGCTTTTGATTTGTCTTTCCTGGATGATTAGTTGACATTGAACAGTTTTTCTTGTACCTGTCAGCCATTTGAATATCTTCTTTGCAAAAAATATCTATTCAGGCCCTTTGCCAAATTTTTAATTGAATCCTTTGTATGTTTGTGTGTGTGTGTGTTTTGCTGTTGAGTTATATGAGTTCCTTACATATTTTGAATATTAACCACTGTATCAGATAGTGGTTTGCAAATATTTTTCCTGTTTTATAGTTGCCATTTCATTTTGTTGATGGTTTCTTTGCTGCATAGAGTTTTTTAGTTTGATATAGATAGTCCTGTTTGTTTGTTTTTGCTTTTGTTGCCTATACTTCTGGTGTCATATCTTAGAAATCATTGCCAAGACCAGTGTCAAAGAGCTTTGTCCCTATGTTGTCTTTCAGGAGTTTAAGGCTTTCAGGTCATACATTTAAGTCTTTGATCCATTTCAAGTTAATTTTTATGAGTAGTGTAAGATATGGATCTAGTTTCATTCTTTTTGCATGTGAATATCCAGTTCTCCCACCACTATTATTGAAGAGACTTTTTTTGCATCGAGTATTCTTAACCCTCCTGATTGTGTATGTATCAGTTTATCTTTCCATTTATAATTCTGTTCCACTGGGCTATGTGTCTTTTTTATGGAATACCTTACTGGTTTGATGACTGGAGCTTTGTAATATAGTTTTAAATGAGGATATGTGATGCTTCTCATTTTGTTCTTCCTTCTCAGGATTGCTTTGGCTATTGAGGGTCTTTTGTAATTCCAAACAAATTTTAAGATTTTTTTTTTTCCTGTTTATCTGTTTAAAAAAAAATGCCATGGGAATCTTCATAAGGATTATATTGGACCTATAAATAACTTTGAGTAATATGGACATTTTAATTAAGAATATTAATTCTTCCAGCCCATGAATACAAGATATCTGTCCATTTATTTGTGTCTTCTTTTATTTATTTCATCAATGTCTTATAGTTTTCAATGTAGGGATTTTTCACTTCCTTGATTATATTTATTCCTAAGTTTTTTTTTTGGTTTTGATGCTATTGTAAATTAGATTTTTAAAATTTCTTTTGCAGATAATTTGTTGTTAGTGTATAAAATGCTACTGATTTTCATCTCGATTTTCTATCTGAAGCTTTACTGAATTTGTTAATTGAAGCTAACAGGTGTTTTTTTTTTTTTTTTGGTGGACTCTTTAGGATTTTCTCTATAACCATGCCATCTACAAACAGAGACAACTTCCTTTCCAATACTGATGCCTTTTCTTTTGTGTGTGTGATTATCTGGCTTGGATTTCTAATACTGTGTTGAATAGAAATGGTGAGAATGGGCACTCCCATCTTATTCTTGGTCTTAAAGAAAAAACTTTTCCTCTTTCACCATTCAGTATGATGTTAGCTGCAGACTTGTTATATGGGCTATTTTATATTGAAGAATGTTCCTTGTATATATGATTTGTTGAGATTTTTTTAAAATCATGAACAGATGTTGAATTTTGTCAAAAGCTTCTGTGCATCTACTGATATGGGTATATGATTTTTATCTTTCATTCTGTTGATGTGATGTATTATATTTTCTGTGTGTCTTGAACCATCCTTAAATCCCAGGGATGAATCCCATTTGATCATGGTGCATGATCCTTTTAATTTAATGTTGAATTCCATTTTCTAGGTATTTTTTTGGGAGGGGGAATTTTTGTTTTTGTATTCACCAGGGATATTGGCCTGTAGTTTTCTTTCTTACCTGACTTTGGTATCAGGATAATGCTGGCCTTCTCAAATGAATTTGGGAATGTTCCCTTGTCAGTTTTTTTAAAGAGTCTGGGAAGAATTGATATTAATTCCTTTTTAAACATTTGGTAAAATTTATCACTGAAACCATCTGGTCTTGGCTTTTCCCTGTTGGGAGGTTTTAGATTTCTGGTTTAATGTCCTTACTAGTAATTGGCCTGTTTAAAATTTTCTGTGTTCTCATGGTTTAATCTTGGCAGGTTTTATATTTCTAAGAATTTATTCCTTTCCCCCTAGATTGTTCAGCTCATTGGCTATAATTTTGGAGAGTAGTCTCTTATGATTCTTGTATTTCTGTGTTATCAGTTGTAATGTCTCCTCTTTCATTTGTAATCTTATTTATTTTGATCCTCTTTCTTCTCTCTTTTTTTCTTAGTCTAGTTAAAGGTTTATACATTTTATTTTTTTCAAAGAACCAGTTCTTAGTTTTATATTTTTTCTGTTGTTTTCTTGTACTCTATTTCATTTATTTTTGCTCTAATATCTAATTTATTTCCATTTAAGAATACCATTTTTAATTTCTTAGAAGACTGGTCTGGTGGTGGTTTTTGTTTTTGTTTGTTACTCTCAGCTTTTGTTTGCTTGGGAAAACCTCTTATTCATATTTTTTTCAGCTTTAGTATTCTTGGTTGACAGGCTTTTGTTTTTTTTTTTTTTTTTTCTTCAATATTTGGAGTATCTTAGGGCATTCTCTCTTAGCCTACTAAGTTTCTTATGAGAAATCTGCCTATACTCTTAGGGGAGTTCCCTTGTATGTGATGTGTTGCTTTCCTCTTACTGCATTCAAAATTTAGTTATAGTGTATTTAAATGTAGCCCTTTTTATTTCAACCTGTTTGGGATCTTTTGGGACTCATGGATGTGAATGTCTATTTGGGGAAGTTTTCAGACATTATCACTTTAAATATACTTTCTCTTCCTTTCTCATTCTCTTTTCCTTCTGGGATTCCCATAATGTGTATATTGTTTTGATGATAGTATTTTGTAACTCCTGTAGGCTTTCTTCATGTTTCTTCATTCTTTTTTTTCATTTTGATCCTCTCATTAGATAATTTCAGTTCTTCTAGTTCACTGATTATTTCTTTTGCTTGGTCAAGTCTGAAGTTGAGGATTTCTTTTAAATTCTTTAGTTCAGTCATTGTATTCTTTAGCCCTAGAATTTGTTTGGTTGTGGGGGTTTTGTTTTTTCTTTATGGTTTCTATTTCTTTGTGGAACTTCTCATTTTGTTCATGCATTATTTTCTTAATTTTGTTTACTAGTCTTCTTTAAGAGGATTATTCATAGATCTCCACATTTTTAGGGTCAATTGTTTTGTTATTGGAGCTTTATTAGTTTCTTATGAAGTGTCATGTTTAACCAATCCCTTGCAGTGGTGTCTGCACACTTGAGGGTCTCCAATTCCAGACTTTAAAGGTTTGCTTCAGCAGAGATAGTTCTTCACCATGCAGCTCAACTTGGGATTCTGTCTGGGTCAGCTGGTAGTATGCTTGCACAGATGGGCCTTTCTGCCAGGGCCTCTGTTTGGGTGAGGCCCACTGTCTCTTCCTGAAATGTGAGGTCAGGACATGGAGTGCCATGTGTAATATACTCAGCAGTTAGGTGAACTGTGAGTTTGCTATCTTGCCCTGTTAGGGCTATAGAACAGACTTCATTGCCAGTACAGCTGAGCCTTAATATATCATCCTAGTACACTTTCCTAACAACTTGTTTTTATAGTTTTACATTTTCAAAAATAAAAAATCTGAACAATTTAAAACAGTATTTTTAAAAGTCCCGTTAAAAATATGAAAGGTATTTTTTCTAAAGGCTATAAATATTAAAGGAATAGTACTATGTATTTCTATCTTTCTACCTATCTATATATCTATGCTAGAATCCTGGTATAACCACAAACTACCTGCTTGTTGAATTGTTTAATTAAAGGCTTTCCTTATTTGCGGCTTTCCCTCAAAAATATAAAATCTTCTTTAGAAATTTAATACGCATATAAAGGTATTCATGAGTAACAATTTTAGTAAAAATGCATGCTCCATTCTTTTTGAGATGTATTTTATTATGAAAATATTTAATTGTAATAACCTAAGGTATGGTGTGTGTGTGTGTGTGTGTGTGTGTGTGTGTTAGTCATTCAGATGTGTCTGACTCTGCAGTCCCATGGACTGTAGCCCGCCAGGCTCCTCTGTCCGTGGACTTCTCCAGGCAAGAGTACTGGAATGGGTAGCCATAGGGATCTTCCCAACGCAGGGATCAAACTCAGGTCTCCTGCATTGCAGGCAGATTTTTTACCATCTGAGCCACCAGGGAAGCCCAAGGTATGGTATAAATTTAGTTAAACACAAAGACTAATATAACTATTTTACTTGTAGATTTTAAAAATATAAGCACGATTGTTATTGTAAATTTGCTTATGTTTGCTAATTTATTTTAAAATGAATAGCTTTCCATTCTTTTAGAAGTGGAATAATTAAAAAGGGAAATGAATGAAAAATGCATCCCTTTCTTTATTTTTAAATTTTGTATTGGAGTATAATCCAGAGAAAACTATAATTTGAAAAGATACATGTACCCCAGTGTTCATTTCAGCACTGTTTAAAATGCATCCTTTTAGTCACCAATTGTAGACATGATAATTAGCCAACTCTCAGAAATGTCTTTTTGTTACAGGGAATCCAGTACCAGAAATAACATGGCATAAAGATGGTCAGCTCCTGAAAGAAGATGACACTCATCATCTTATGTCTGGTGGCCGTTTTCTTCAAATTGCAAATGCCCAAGTGTCACACACTGGAAGATACACATGTTTGGCGTCTAACACAGCTGGTGACAAGAGCAAAAGTTACAGTCTTAATGTGTTGGGTAGGTGTAAGCATTGCTTCAGATCTCGACGAATCAGCCATGGCAACAAGTTCAATTCTCTTCTTTTATTGTTTAGTTAATATTTCTACCTGGACCAGAGCTTCTGTACATTTGCTTATTTTCTTTCATTAATTAATTTATACATTCATTCATTCCATTTGGCATACCTACCGTTTCCAGGTACTGTGTTTTGTACTAAGCACAACTATGAATAAGATTTACATTAAATAAACAGTAATAAAGGAAAAACAAATACTGGTCAAAGAAAAGCAGGTTAACAATGAAAGGGGCTCAACGTGAGATATTGATTCTGCCATTATTGGTAATTGTACATACTGGAATCTGTGTTGGTAACTAAGATGAAGAATAGATGTGGACAAGCTCATGAAAATTTTATGCTTGCTCATGAGTGATAATGAATTAACACAATCCCTTGTGAGGCTGAAGGGTTAAAACAGCATTAAAATGCTTTTATTTTAGAAATGTGTTTCCTCTGTCTTAAAACACATCATCTCTTCTTCCCTTTGTGAACTTATATAGCAGTACTAGGGGCTGCTCCCACTGCAGTGAGGGACTACTGTAGATTTTCTTTCCCTTCACATAACATGCTGCTCCTCTGTTTTTATGTGAGTTTATGTCGTTTGCTAACTCATTAATACCTAAAAAATCTTAGAGGGTACTACTGTGCAGTAAATTACCTGGAAATTGCAAATTTTGTTTTTTTTTTACCATTTGATTAATGATTCTTTTTCCTAGATAAATTCTCTCCCCTTGAGATTAATGTGCAATGTGTAAATTCTATATTGAGTCAGTGATGAGCTGTGAAGATTCCTAGGTTAAAATGTACACTGAGTCCACAAGTGTAGGTTTTAAATCTCAAATGGCTTCCTTCTCATTTAACACAGATCAGTTGTACATTTGAATATCAAGCCCTTTGAACGCAAGAAAAACTATACCATGAAAACAAATGGCCTAAGAATGGTGAAATAACTGTACGTTCAGTTTCTGCAGCATTAAAGTTATACTTATGTCTCAAAAATAACATTAAAATAGAGTCCAGATTTCTGCTCACATTAGAAATTTAAAGTACACCACCTAAATATACTGCATTTGATTACTGATATCAAAACATGTTTCATTCTACTAAAACTGACTATAATTGAGGATGCAAATTTTTGCTATTTTTTAATTTCTTTACTTGTATGTTATGATAGTTACCCGCTAGACTAATGGAATAGCTAGTCTCATACAGGATACAGTCCTCTGGCAGCTTACAGTCTAGTTGAGTAAAGAGACATGTCGGCCAGAAAAGCTAAGGCAGAATACTGGATAATGTATAAAAGTGTTAAATGAATACTATATATAAGTACTAATTATATAAAATATAAATTCCCTAAGGCAAAACTGTTTTTATCTTGAAAAAATATAGCCTCAGCACCTGTTACCTGAAACAATAACAACGAGAGTTCATGAGCTAGTTGTCCTGTAACAAACTCATCTTCCCTGCGTGCCCATCAGTGTTTGAAAGTCAAATACCCAGCCCGGGATTTCCTCCCCTCTGCTGTAGCCTGTTGCTTCTCTTAGAGCTCTAAATTCCTCATGACCCCTTCCTCCCACCACTGACTGACCTCTCAGTACTGGCTCATGTCCAGATCCTACCCCTGTCCTCTGGAAACTAGATTTCAAACTCTTTCCAGCTCCTTGCAGTAATTGAACTCTGACTCTTCCCAGGAGACATCAGCTCCCTGGGGATTCTCTTCAGTGGAGATCACTTGTTCTTTATCACAGGCATCTCAAGTTATATTATCTGACTATATTCCTTCCTCCACTTCCTACTCGCTTTCTGGTTACTTATTTCTTGCCATTTTCATTCATTCATTGAAGATGAGGGATCTGAATCAAAGTCTTTTCACCAACTTCGTATAAAGTTAAGGCTGTTTAAGTGTGTATATCTGCAAGTTCCAGTCTACCCAGCCATCATTCAGTGTTTTTACCCTTTCTTTCCCCAGAGGGTGAATTATCCTTTTTGTTCACAGTTATTGCTTCTGCCCTTCATCCTGTATCTTGTCCCCCTTCTTTGGTCTGTCAGTCTTATCCACTGTCTGCCTTACCTCCAGCTTCATTTTCTGTTGCCTCCATCACTTCAGATAGTCATCACTCTGTCTATACATCTTATCCCACTAAAAACAAGCTTCTGCCCACACCATTCTTGATACTACTGTTGTAAGCCTGCCCGTTGTTAAATCAAACATTGTTCAATTCTTATCTTAATGGTTGGATCCCTTAATGATGTATCCCTTTCTGCTGGACACTGTCCTTCCCTAGTTATCCTTGCACACCTTTGGTTGCTCTCTTTCTCTCTCCTTTATGAACTCTTACTTAATCCATCTTTTAAACGTTAGGTCCCCTTATGTTTCATCCTTACTTCACTGCTCATTTTACTGTAGTCTCATCAAGTAACAAATTTAATTCCCGGAGGTTTAATTATCATTTCCTATCAACTGGAGACTTTTTAAAATCCATACCTGCAACCCAGGTCTTTCTCCCAAGGTTCAGATTTCTATATACAATTGCTTGTTGGACATTTCTGCCTGGAATTCTCACAGGCACTTAAAATTTAAGATAGTCAAACTGAACAAACCATCTTCCCCTCCTGAATGTGCAGGTCTTTCCATATTTTCCCTTTGTTTTGCCTCAGTGCAATTTACCTAGGTTCATTCCCAAGCAAGAAAATTGGAAGTTACATTTGACTTTGGTTTCTTAGCCCCTTAAATTCTATCAAGTCCTGACAGTTGGTTTTCTAAATCCTTCTTTAATTGTCCCCTCCTTTCTGTTCCTTTCTCCATTGTTCTAGTTCAGGCCCTCATTATTTTTTTTTTTTTTACAAAATAATATTTCTGTATATTCTCAGAATTGGATTAGAAGTTTCAAACCTCATTCAAACTGTTTTTAATCACCAAGATAATAATTTTTTTAGACTTTTAGCAGTAATACTAGATGCCAGAACACATGGAACTATATCAAAATTTCGAGTGAATATAAATTAGAAATCTAGTATTCTAGTCACACTAACTCAAACAAATAGAATCAAAATGTCATAAATTTTTAGCTAGGCAAAATTTCATGATTTTTTTTAAAAAAATACATATTATACATACTATATATATATAGTATATATATGTATGCTAAGTCACTTCAGTCATGTCCGACTCAATGCGACCCCATCGATGGCAGCCCACCAGGCTCTGCCATTCCTGGGATTCTCCAGGCAAGAACACCGGAGTGGGTTGCCATTTCCTTCTCCATACAGGTACTGGAGTGGGGTGCCATTGCCTTCTCCATATATATGTATATATATATATACACTATATACTATACATACTATATACATATATATACTATATACATATATGTATATGTATATATGTATACTATATATATACATAGTATATAGATATATTTTTATATATAGATATATATATATTTCATATTCAGTGCTCCTATTTCATTTAGTTTGTTTCCCAATTTCTCTGTCTCTTTTTTTTCTTTTGATGTTCTTTCTCATGCCTTTACCAAGCATAGTGGAAAAGCTTTCATTATCTTTTATGGAACAAGTGTACCTATCGTTCTCTTGCTTCCAAACTGACCCTTTTGAATCCAAACTCTGTATATTTTCTATATTCTCTGTATATTTCCTGCTTGCTCCTCAGTGTTTACACTACTCTGCTCCCAACATGCTCCCGCCTCCTACTACTCTCCTTTCTTTCATCTTCTAACCATACCAGTTCTTTGAGGCTCACTGTGAAATCTGCCCCTTTAGGTGATCCCTGATGAGAGTCCTCTCACAATCCCACACCTTAGATTGGAGTGGATGCTCCGCTGCCTCCGTGTATCCTGTACCGCTATTTCCATGATTGTCCATACTGCAGTGTGTTAGGGTTCCCTTTTATATGTCCTCCTCTCCATTACTCTGTGAGTTCCTGAAGGTTCTCACTGCTTTTGTGTAGAATGAGGACAGTAACCAATTGTTTCTATAGTTGTTAGGGAATGGAATTATGCAAGTAAGTATGGAAACTTAGAAATGCACAAAAGAAGTTTCTGAGTCTATTTCTTGGATTAAATTTTAAATCTTTTTCAGTATCTCCTATAATTGCTGGTGTTGATGGCAATGGCAACCCTGAAGACGTCACTGTTATCCTTAACAGCCCCACATCTTTGGTCTGCGAAGCTTATTCATATCCCCCAGCCACCATCACCTGGTTTAAGAATGGAACTCCTTTAGAATCCAACCGAAATATCCGTATTCTTCCAGGTAACTAGCTTACTTCAAGTACCCAAGATGTGTTTGTACCATCTACTTTTATAAAAAAACAGAATCATTGCTATTTTCGTATAAACACCTACATTGTTCATGGTGTTGTACTATTGCTATCTAATTTTTAAATTTTATCTCTAAATCTTGTAATCTAGGGTAGTAAAATTTCTTTTTGAAAGACCAATAAAGTAAATAAAAGACAAATAAATAAATACTACAGTGTGATTAATTGCTTAAATATAATGTTGAATACCAAAAAGGGTAGAAATTCACTTCTTGTTGAATTGAACCTTGAAGGTTAGTGTTTAGATTGACAGAGTTTGTTATTCCTCATTAATACTTGGAAATATGTATGTACTGTAGCCCACCAAGCTCCTCTGTCCATGGGACTTCCTAAGTAAGAATACTGGAGTGGGCTTCCGTTTCCTTCTCCAGGGAATCTTCCTGTCCCAAGGATTGAACCTACATCTCTTGCATTGGCAGGCATTTACAGGATGATTTTTTTTTATCAGTAGTATAGAGCATAATAAATGAGGTAGTGACACGTTTTATAATAATGAAAAAAGGAATAGCCACCATAGGCTGAAGTGGTCATGCAATGGTTTGTCATAGCCAGAACTTGAAACAAACCTTTGAAAAAGTTATAGAACTTTGTTGGTTGGAAATGAGTTAGGGGAGATTTCAGATCCATCAGAATGACGAGTGTGGGAAAAGTACAAGGTAAGAATGCCCTGTCTACATGCAGGCAATAATAAACATACTCCTTACCTCCCTCTTGAGTAGATTGTGTTCACAGGTATAAATGTCAGGGAGGAGGGCAGGCAGGACATAGACCAGAAAGGAACGTTGACGAGTCTTATTTTGAATGCCTAGATTTAAGAGTTTTGACTTTATACTTTAGTCAGTTGAAAATCATTGAAAAATTTTAGGAAGAAAAATTATAATAAAAAACTGTGTTTAGGAACTTTCCTGGTGGCCCAGTTCCTGACTCCACAATCGCAATGCAGGAAGCCCAGGTTCGATTCCTCCTTAAGGAATTAGATCCCACATGCTGCAACTAAGAGTTCGCGTGCAGCAAGTAAGAGCCAGCACAGCAAATAAATTAAAAAAAAATTTTTTTAATAAGCTGTTTTAGCAAAATCAGTCTTTACTGATAGGCCAGGTAGATGAGAGGAAGAAGATAATTAAGGCAGAAGACCTGTTTGTAAAGACACATGTACACCCTTGGCTGATTCATGTCGATGTATGGCAAAAAACCACCACAATATTATAAAGTAGTTAGCCTCCAATTAAAATAATTAATTTTAAAAATGCTAAAAAAAGAAAAAACCTTAGTTACAGTGTGTGCAAAGAGGCAGGGCAGGGTCAGAATGAGCATGAAGAGTCATTACCACAGCAGACCGCTGAGGACTTAACCAATCTATATTGTATTTTGTCTATCTATATTGTAGTTTGTTTTGTCTGTTGTAGAATCGGCGTAGAGAAGAATAAATAGGTTAATAGTAAGAACTAAAACTTGTGGTTTGTGCAAACCCCACTGCCAGTGTGACTTCAGAGGTTCTTTGGTGTTCTGTTGCTTTTCAGGAGGCAGGACTCTGCAGATCCTAAATGCACAGGAGGACGATGCTGGGAGATACGCTTGTGTAGCCACTAATGAGGCAGGGGAGATGATAAAGCATTATGAAGTGAAGGTCTACAGTAAGTTCTGAAAGAACACTATGTTCCAAGTTTTCTCCAGGTTTTCTAACTTTTTCAATTCTGCTTTTCATTCTGGGTTCATAATTATTTATATTCATCATTAAAGTTGATCGTTTATGCAACTCTCTTCATTAAGATGGAAGTTGAATTAAACATTGTGCCCATGACCTCAATTGCTTCAAGATGTGAAAAGCCCACTGAATCTGGTCACTGACATTTTGGAGAACTTATCAGTAGCACTTTCTTAAGTTCCTCTTTTTTTTTTTTTCTTGTGAATTGCCCTCTTCTGAATTTTGCTGTGTAGATGTACTTTCATGCTCAAAACTGTTCCTTAAATATACATGCTTTATTCAGCAGCCTCAGATGAGTTTGTCAGTGACTTTGGGCTGATCCACTGTACACTGATTTATTAAAAAAAAAAAAAAAGAATAGTACTGTTAATAAGGAGTACAGTTTAAGATTTTTTTTAAAAAAAGGAAAAGCATCTTTTAAATTATCTTTGTTCATTGAATAATTCCCCTTAGGAACTAATAAAATGCATTTTATGGGTTCTCCTCAGGCTGTGTTTGGGGACCCAGAACAAACTAAACTAACTGTTCTGTGAAGCATGTTAACCTCACTGGCAGTATTACAGTGATGCGGGAAGAAAGAAAAATTTCTCCACATTCTATGTCTGAACACTGCCGTTTCATAAAATGCTCAGTTGCGTCCTTGATGAAATGAGAGCATAGCAAGTGCCTAAGTTATTTCCTTGTTTTCTTAAGTGGTTCTCATTGTGATTTACATGGCATTCCAATTTAAGAACTAATGTTTGGGACCTCCCTGTCAGTCCAGTGGTTAAAACTCCAGGCTTCCACTGCAGGGGTCATGGGTTCAACCCCTGGCCAGGGAACTAAGATCCCATAGGCTACGTGGCATGACCAAAATAAAAGATTAGATTGTGCTAATGGTTGTACAACATTATAAAAAAAATTAAAATAGAAAAAAATTTTTTAAGTAAAAGAACTAATGTTTAATATTTTAATATTTGTGTTTATGCAGTTCCACCCATAATCAATAAAGGAGACCTCTTGGGGCCAGGTCTTTCCCCTAGAGAAGTGAAGATCAAGGTAAACAACACACTGACCTTGGAGTGTGAAGCCTATGCGATTCCTTCTGCATCCCTCAGCTGGTACAAGGATGGACAGGCCAGTCAAGTTTTTTTCTTTTGTTGATGTTTTTTAATAGACTAAAATAGTCAATTAAATTAAAAAAACAAAACACCCAGACACAGGTAACTCAGAGAATCAATGTGACCTTAAAATTAGAACAATCCCATGCTCCTAGAGTATAAACTTGCAAACACACACACACAAATTGAACCATATTCAGCAATTTTAATATTATTTCATCACTAAAAAGTTTGAAGGACTGTTTTAATATACACTAGCAACTGTCTTTGAAAATCCAGCCGCCTTCCCACTGGTGAATGGTTTTTGTGCTCTGTGGTTTTTTCAAACTTTGTGGAGAAGAAACACAAAAAGTGTTGAGTCAGATTAGAATGATCAGTATAACACAGGTACTAAGTTTATTCAGAACTTTCTCTAAACATTTTTAACTCTTTTTCAAAAGGGTAGTATTCCTAACATTTCAAGATGAAGGAAAAAAGCTAAATGTGATGATAAAGTGCCCAGTACAGGTAACTGGGGCCATGGAAAGACACATCCTTCAATTACGTAATCTGATTTCAGACCACACACTATATCTCATTCAACTTACTTACTTCTATGCATGTTTTAAAAACATGTGCTAGTGTTTTAAGATCAAAGTGGATTTTTTTTTAAGCTGCTGTTAATACTCTGCTTAATGCAGATATGACATAACTAAGCTGATGTTTGTCCTGTTTTACACATAATCAACCAAATAGTCAAATTCCAATTGTAGATGTTCAGGTCAGAGTCATAATTTAAGATGCAGAAAGATATAGATTTATTTTTTCGTATCACAGATGGATTTTGCAATCCTGGCGGCCAGAAAAAAATCATCTCTTATAAAATAAGCAAATTTCATCTGGAAGACATTGCAAAAGGAAAAATATGGAACTCCCACCATGTTCTGTTTAAAGTTTCATTTCTGACTACAAACATACTTTATGAACAATATCAATTCTATATGAGTTTGCTTGGAATCAAATAATTCCTTTCTCTTTCGAAATATTATTATTTTATTTTTAATTTTACCTCAAACCTTTTGTTCCTTGCATTTTATACACATGTACACGTATACATATATACACATAAAAATTTGACAAGATCTTACATTTTACTAGGAATAGGGCAGTTTTTCTTCAGTTTCATAATGAACAGTTAAACTAGTTTCACATCCAGACTGAAACTGATCCTATTATGATGCTTTAGTTAGATTGCTAAATTTTTTAGGATTTGCAATTGGTCCCCTAAAATGTGTACAAAAAATACTGGTTTTGCTTTATCTTCCATATCATTCCTTCCGCTAGTTCATTTCTCAGATAAGCAACACTGCTTGAATAAAACAGTGTTTTTGAGAAAAGCCACCACAAATATCAGCAGCATTAACCACAATAAGTTTTGATAGAATCTATGTGTTTGTTTATTCATGCTCTGAAATTTTTCTTTGACATGGAAAGTTTAAATTATACTATTTTTATATGTGATGTTAATAATGGTTCATTGCATCCCAAATTATTTATTGAGCATATAGTATTTGCCAAACACTATTTTAGATCCAGGTGATACCGCTATGAAGGAAAGAGACAAAAAAAAAAAAAAAACTTTGATTTTGTGGAGTTTACGGAGTGGGGAGGAAACTCAACAAAAAAGTAAAACACACAGTGCTTAAGGGTGAATGTTATAGAGAAAACTGAGTTAGAAAGAATAGGAAGTATGAGGAGTATGATCTCCTATTTATCTAGGGAAGACCTCACTGAGAAGGTGATATTTAAGCTAAACTCAAAGAAATTGAAGGAAGCAGACATAAGATATCTGAGAGGAAAGTATTCTAGAGAGACTGGCAAGGGACAGAGGGCCTGAGGCATTTGGCTGCAGTGCAGCAATCAGTGGAAACACAAAGGAAGGTAAGAGCAAAAGATTAACGGAGGGTCGGATCATACTTAGAGCTAAGGTGGCACACTGGTAAAGAATCTGTCTGTCAATGCAGGAGATGCAGGTTCAGTCCCTGGGTTGGGAAGATCCCTTGGGGAAGGAAATTGCAACCCAGCTCCACAGTGTTCTTGCCTGGAGAATCCCATGGACAGAGGAGCCTGGCGGGCTACAATCCGTGGGGTCGCAAAGAGGCAGACAGGGCTGAGTGACAGCACACACACAGATTATAATGCTTACAGATCTATTAGCCTCATACTGATGGAAAGCCGCTGGAAAATTTTGAACACAGGAGTGAAATGATCTGACTTAAAAGATTTTTAAAAGATTGCATTGGCTTCTTTACTGGTTGAAGAAAGAGGAAGTCCAGAAATGAATTTATTGCCATTGTCCAAGAGATAGAAGTTGGTTGCTTGGCTGAAGGTGATAGCAGGATGTGAGGGAAAGAGAGAAGTCAAAAGTTTTACATGAGATCTCTGGGAGAGTGAGATTAGGTGGAAAGAGAAGAGGTCCAAGGATTAAGCCCTGGGGAACTCCTCCATTTAGAGGTTGTGGGGCAGGGAGTGAAATGTCCCAAAAGATAAGGAAATACAGTTGTCAAAATTAAGACAGGTTAAACTGTGTTAAATACCACTGATCAAGTAAAATAAAGACTGAGAAACTGACCATTAAATTGGGAAACATGGATGTCACTGATGACCTTGACAATATCGTTTCAGTCAAGTAGAAATGATAAAGGTCTTACTGCAGGATTTAAGAAAAGATGGAGAGAAATGGAGACAGAAAATGTAGAAAACTTTTTAAAGTCACTGGCTATAAAAGAGAATAGAAAAATATGGAGTTAGGCTGCAGTCTAATGAAGTGTTTTTAATGCGGAAATTATACTGTTGTATACTGACTGAAATCATCCAGTGGGCACAAAGCAACTGATGATGACACACAAGAGAGAGGACAGTTTCTGGAGTAGACCCAGGGATGTAGAGAATGGACAGAGACTGGTGTCAGTCAAGGTTAGGGTTTTGCTAGGCAAATAAAGAGAGAAGGTGAAAGGAGTTGATTTTTTTTTAATGCAAGTTTATGCAAGGAGTGATTGCCATAAAAGACTTTCTCTGAATCACGAGGAGAGGGAGTGATCATGAAAAGATTGCAAGTTCAGTGAACTTTGGGTCCTCCTGTGGCAACAAAAAATTATGGGAGTTGGTATGCTAGAGAAAATGAGTTAGAAAGTTAGGAGGTGGTGGTCAAAAGGTGAGAACTTGAAACAGATTATGAAGAGGTGTGATTATTGATAATTATCAAGTTCTAGGTATAACTCTCCTATTAAGTGACCGAGAGAGGGTTGGGACAAAAAAAAAAAAAGATTCAAGGAGCTGAGAGCACAAAGCGTTGGCTGGCTGTCTATGCGGGTTTTGAAACCACCAAGAATTATGAGAAAAATCATTGGAAGGAGTAACAGTGAGCCAAGAACTAAAATTTTCAAGAAATAAGAGGGAATTTAGTATATACAGAATGTTTAAAAGATGAGAAATGTCCTATTAAATGTAGCTAATGTTATCAATAAAACCTCATAATATAAATATCTCAAGGTTAAATTTTTTCATTAATTAAGTAAAGATGTTTCTGAATGAGCAACAGTGATTTTTAAATCTAATCAGGCTATGCTAATGTCTTCAGTCTTTCTTTAAAAAACTCTAGCATTTGCTACAAAATAATAAGAGTTGCTTCACTACAATATGGGATCAGCTGAAGTAATTTTTTTTCCAACATAGATATGATACCTTAAGAACATTTTTCATCATAAATAGTTTATAAATGTACCACCCAGAAATACCTAGCACAGATATAAACTACATGAACTATAATTTTCAATAAATAAAGACATGATTGCTCAAAAACAATCAGCTTATTCAAAGTAAATTAAGTTATTATTGTCTTGAGTATTTCTATTTGACCTGCATTTTAATTTTTATTAAAGAATCATAAAAACTCTCAACTGTATGGCCCCCTAGAGGATTTATTGGAGTATTTAATGATAACATTATTATAATTGAATTACAGCCCCTTAAATCAGATGATCATGTTACTATTGCTGCCAGTGGACACACACTTCAAATCAAGGAGGCTCAAATATCAGACACTGGACGATACACGTGTGTAGCATCTAATGTTGCAGGTGAAGATGAGCTGGATTTTGATGTGAATATACAAGGTAATACTAATATGCTTATTAAATATAATTTCATTTACATGATTTGGCAAAGCAATGACAGAGATTTGCCTTAGTTTGCTTTAATATTTTTTTTCTGTTGACAATAATATAAAATCATTATTGAAAACTTGGACTCAAGAAAATAACAAAGCAGAAAATAATCCTGTCATTCAGGATTACTTCTGTTATTTTTGTGTGTTTCCTTTTGATATATTTTTGTAAATGTGTATGTTATTTATAAATTGGGATCACCCAATACATACTTCTCTGTTACATTAGTTTTCCCCTAACGTTATATTGTAAAGTTTATCAGAAAGCCAGAGTAGCATTATATCAGATTTTGAAGTAGTAAGACTTGGAATCTGATGACTTAGGCTCCTTCAAGCTTTGTGACTTGGTGAGTTACCTACATATTTTAAGCCCATTTTTCTTTACTTTTAAAATTAACGCCTTGTAGAATTGTGGTGAATACTAAATAAGATAAATTATTTTCTTAGTTCATAGTTCTCACCCAGAAAACTTTGAGAATGTCCCTTTATTTTCGTTAATACACTTTTTAATCTTGGCTACATATCTTCTTTGGCTTTCTTAATAAGACAAATCATTGGGAAATGCTCTATTGAGCCAATATTTTCTAATGGTTTCTCAAAATTAGTTTTCCTTGCTATGATCATATTCTTTAGCCATGTTTATTATATTAAGAGTAGGTCCTTCCTAAGAGCAGAACAGTCTATCTTCTAAGTGCTAGATCCTTTGAACAGGCATAGAGAGCAGAACATGAGCACAACATTCTGAGCTCCATACTCTTGCTTTTCCACTGGAGAACCAGCTCTGACTTCTGTCTGCTACTTTTTATTTTAGCTATGGGCTGAGTTGGTAGGTGTATAAGTACTTGAAAATATTTTCATATTGTCTAATTTATTACATGTACAAATCACTCTTGTGCAAATACCAGCCAAGATCTTTCTTTAATGGATTGACACTGTCATTTACATGAATCCAAAATTTCATGTCTTTCCTCCGTAGTTCCTCCAAGTTTTCAGAAGCTCTGGGAAATAGGAAACATGGTGGACACTGGCAGGAGAGGTGAAGCCAAGGACGTGATCATCAACAATCCCATCTCTCTCTATTGTGAGACTAACGCTGCCCCCGCTCCTACACTGACATGGTATAAAGATGGCCACCCTCTGACCTCAAGTGAGAGAGTACTGATTTTGCCAGGTAAACACTGCTAGGAAGAGGGTAAAAATCTGAATGTCTGTCAGATGTGCTTTTCATTTATTGAAGTGAAGTGAAAGTCACTCAGTTGTGTCTGACTCTTTGTGACCCCATGGACTATACAGTCCATAGAATTCTCCAAGCCAGAATCCTGGAGTGGGTAGCCTTTCCCTTCTCCATAAGACCAGTCGAATTGATTGATTTTATGGCCACTGGTATCTATGTACCTTCAAGCTAGGAGAGTCTAGGCTGAAGATTTGACGTAGGATAGAACACCTTTAATTTTCAGATCTACTGTGGAATCATTCTATCAAGTTAAAGTCTTTTGGCTACAAGTGCCTCCATTTTTCTATACAGTGTGATGAAATAATCAGCTCTGTTTCTGTACATTATTAATGATAAATTCTAAAGTATATTTGTAGATAGTTACTACTCAGTTATTAAATGCATTTCTCATAAATCAATCATAAAGATTATTAGTTTGATATTTCAGTTATTACATAGTTTATGATGGAAAAAGAGATGTTTAAATTGTGGAATAATAATATTTTCAAGGCTTCTATTTACTTTTAGCAAACATTCAAATAGGCTTGTCAAAATTTATCAAACTATACATTTAAAGTCCAGTGCCTTCCATTGTGTGTAAACTTCATCTCAATTAAATAAAAGAATCTTGGATTAAAAAAAAGAGACTAAATAGAAATGATGACCAGATATAGTATGTGATCCTATATTGGATCTGAGCTTAGGAAAAAAATAGATATAAAGGACAATATAATAATAATGAAATTTGAATATGGACTCTGGTTCAATAGTAGTTTTTTTCTTGATTCTACATATTGATCATTATACTATCATTCAGTTCAGTTCAGTCACTCAGTTCGTGTCTGACTCTTTGTGACCCCATGAACCGCAGCACACAAGGCCTCCCTGTCCATCACCAACTCCCAGAGTTCACCCAAACCCATGTCCATCGAGTCAGTGATGCCATCCAACCATCTCATCCTCTGTTGTCCCCTTCTCTTCCTGCCCTCAATCTTTCCCAGCATCAGGGTCTTTTCAAATGAGTCAGCTCTTTGCATCAGGTGGCCAAAGTATGGGAGTTTTAGCTTCAACAACAGTCCTTCCAATGAACGCACAGGACTGTTCTCCTTTAGGATGGACTGGTTGGATCTCCTTGCCGTCCAAGGGACTCTTAAGAGTCTTCTCCAACAAAAGCATCAATTCTTCAGTGCTCAGCTTTCCTTATAGTCCAACTCTCACATCAATACATGACCACTGGAAAAACCATAGCCTTGACTAGATGGACCTTTGTTGGCGAAGTAATATCTGCTTTTTAATAAGCTATCTAGGTTGGTTGTAACTTTTCTTCCAAGGAGTAAGCGTCTTTTAATTTCATGGCTGCAATCACCATCTGCAGTATTTTGGAGCCCAGAAAAATAAAATCAGCCACTGTTTCCACATCTATTTGCCATGAAGTGATGGGACTGGATGCTATCATTATATAGGGATTATCCTTGTTTTATGAAATATAGATTTGTGAGTATTTAGGGGTAAAGGTGAAACATGTTAACAATTTACTCTCAAATTTTAATATATATATATATATGTGTAATCTTTTTCTAAATCATTTGAGAGTATTATATATATAAATAAAAGTTAATATGTACATATATATGACAGAGATCAAACTAATGGATTGAAATATAAATACTTGATAAATATAGATAAATTTTATATAAATATTGTGACTTTTCTCTGTTTGAAATTACACCATCATGAAAAGTTTGAACATATATTATTCTTTCAAAATCATATGTATAATGGCATACTTTATACCTTTTATATCCTTGGCTATTATTTGCTCAAATCAGTACTTGTCTCCAACAGTGTAAACTTCTTTTGTTTGTTATCCTATAGTCAGTATGTCATGTCTGACTCTTTGTGACCTGCTGGGCTCCTCTCATATGTGTTTAGAATTTTATGTAAAAGCAAGAAGTCACCACATAACAGCATTCCACATGGAACATGAGCAGGGCATAGAGCAACATTCCTCCCTATAGGAAAATCTACACAAGCTCTTTAGGTCTCAGGAGGTCTCACTTATATGCTGGGTCACTTTTCAGTACTGCACTGTGTGGTATAAATGTGGTATGTGGGGTTAACAGTGGAACGCTGGATGGAGAGCCTTAAAAGAAAATGTAAGGAAGTCATTAGACCTGAAAAGTTATATCTCTGTTTATGACCACTTTCGCTGTAAGATTTAGAGAAGTAAACATATGTATTGGGATCTGTTTTCAGGAGGGCGAGTGTTACAGATTCCTCGGGCTAAAGTAGAAGATGCTGGGAGATACATGTGTGTGGCTGTGAATGAGGCTGGAGAAGATTCCCTTCAGTATGATGTTCGTGTACTCTGTGAGTTTGTTTTTTGCTTATGATGCATTCTTTCACTCAAAAGTTTTTTGAGGGACTAATGTTTGCATGATGTTGCACTCAGCATTTTAGAGACATAAGCAGAAACTGATAATTCTCCCAGGGAGTTGTCGTATACAAATTGAGAGCACCTTAGTTAGTACGCCTGAACTATCAAATAAGATACTGGCTTAAATTAAAAAAGAGAGAGAGAGAGAATCACTGATCCATGAACCTGAAAACTCCCAGGCTGCAATCATGTCTAACTTCTGTGACTCAGAAGAGATCCACTGAACTTTCTCCTGGCTTGCTTTTCTTTCCCAGTATTTACAACTGAAATCCTAAAATTGGATCTCTGTGGCTTTAATTGGCCAAGCATGAGTCACATATCCATATCTGAACCAATTACAGAGGCCAAGAGGCCTCACTGATAAGGCATAATTTATATGTCCACCCTTGGACCATAGACATGAATGCATGGACTGAGAGAAGAAGTGTTGTACCTTTAAGGGAAAAGAGAGGGGATGGTAGTAGAAGCAGGAAAAAAGTGGATGTTTTCATTAGAAGGAGCTAAGCTAGAGAAGTAGCAGTGGGAATGTATAGGAATCAGTTCGTAGCAAGTTTTTATAGAGGAAGTGATTAGGTTATATGAAGCGGTAGGCACTTATCTGAGAGTATAAGATGAAACAGATTTTTGTCCTGTGTGATTGAGAAAATTATAGAAAGAGTAATAAAAATAGAAGATTTAGGAAAACAACATGACTTGAGAAGAATGAAATCAGCGTTGTTTTGGATATGTTGAATTTAGCATGGTACCAAGATACTCAGGAAGATGTTGAAGAAGACATTGGAAATATGGAGCTACAACACAGGAGGGAGAATTGAACTAAGAATATAAGTTTGAAAGTTGTACAAGTGATATTCAGAAGCATGAGATTTTTCAACAGAAAGTGTTATAGATAGAGTAGAAGATCAAGAAGATCATTGTAGCATCATTTACATGTAGGAGACAGGACAAAGAAAGTAGATTAGAGGAGGAACAATCTGAGGAGTTTATGAAACCTACGAAGTCATAGAATCCAAAGCATAGAAAAGGTTATCAGGAAGTGGGTTTAGTATGGAATGCTAAAGCAAATTTCAGTCCAGTTGCTCAGTCATGTCCGACTCTGCGACCCCATGGACTGCAGCTTTGAAAGTTGTACAAGTGATATTCAGAAGCATGAGATTTTTCAACAGAAAGTGTTATAGATAGAGTAGAAGATCAAGAAGAATATTGTAGCATCATTTACATGTAGGAGACAGGACAAAGAAAGTAGATTAGAAGAGGAACAATCTGAGGAGTTTATGAAACCTATGAAGTCATAGAATCCAAGGCATAGAAAAGGTTATCAGGAAGTGGGTTTAGTATGGAATGCTAAAGCAAATTTCAGTCCAGTTGCTCAGTCATGTCCAACTCTGCGACCCCATGGACTGCAGCACACCAGGCTTCCCTGTCCATCATCCACTCCTGGAGCTTGTACAAACTCATGTCCATCAAGTCGGTGATGCCATTCAACCATCTCATCCTCTGTTGTCCCCATCTCCTCCTGCCTTCAATCTTTTCCAGCATCAGGGTCTTTCCCAATGAGTCAGTTCTTCGCATCAGGTGACCAAAGTATTGGAGATTCAGCTTCAACATCAGTCCTTCCAATGAGTATTCAGGACTGATTTCCTTTAGGATGGACTGGTTTGGTCTCCTTGCAGTCCAAGGGACTCTCAAGAGTCTTCTCCAACACCACAGTTCCAAAGCATCAATTCTAAGGTGCTCAGCTTTCTTTACAGTCCAATTCTCACATTCATACATGACTATTGGAAAAACCATAGTTTTGCCTAGACAGACCTTTGTCAGCAAAGTAATATCTCTACTTTTTAATATGCTGTCTAGGTTGGTCATAGCTTTTCTTTCAAGGAGCACATGTCTTTTTATTTAATGGCTACAGTCACCATCTGCAGTGATTTTGGAGCCCAAGAAAAGAAAAGTCTGTCACTGTTTCCCCATCTGTTTGCCATGAAGTGATGGGACCGAATGCCATGATCTTCGCTTTTTGAATGTTGAGTTTTAAGCCAGCTTTTTCACTCTCCTCTTTCACTTTCATCAAGAGGCTGTTTAGTCCTTCTTTTTTTAATATGCTGTCTAGGTTGGTCATAGCTTTTCTTTCAAGGAGCACATGTCTTTTTATTTAATGGCTACAGTCACCATCTGCAGTGATTTTGGAGCCCAAGAAAAGAAAAGTCTGTCACTGTTTCCCCATCTGTTTGCCATGAAGTGATGGGACCGAATGCCATGATCTTCGCTTTTTGAATGTTGAGTTTTAAGCCAGCTTTTTCACTCTCCTCTTTCACTTTCATCAAGAGTCTGTTTAGTCCTTCTTTACTTTCTGCCATAAGGGTGGTGTCACCTGTGTATATGAGGTTATTGATATTTCTCTCAGCAATCTTGATTCCAGCTTATGCTTCATCCAGCCTGGCATTTCACATGATCTACTCTGCATATAAGTTAAATAAACAGGGTGACAGTATACAGCCTTGATGTACTCCTTTCCCAATTTGGAAACAGTCCATTGTTCCATGTCGGGTTCTAACTGTTGCTTCTTGATCTGCATACAGATTTCTCAAGAGGCAGATAAGGAGGTCTGGTATTCCCATCTGTTTAAGAATTTTCCATAGTTTCTTGTGATCCATACAGTCAAAGGCTTTGGTGTAGTCAATAAAGCAGAAATAGATGTTTTTTCTGGAACTCTCTTGTTTTTTTGATGATCCAATGGATGTTGGCAATTTGATCTCTGGCTCTTCTACCTCTTCTGAATCCAGCTTGAACAACTGGAAGTTCATGGTTCATATACTGTTGAATCCTAGCTTGGAGAATTTTGAGCATTACTTTGCTAGCATGTGAGTTGAGTTCAATTGTGAGGTAGTTTGAACTTTCTTTGGCATTGCGTTTCTTTGTGATTGGAATGAAAACTGACCTTTTCCAGTCCTGTGGCCATTGCTGAGTTTTCCAAATTTGCTGGCATATTGACTGTAGCACTTTCACAGCATCATCTTTTAAGGTTTAAAATAGCTCAGCTGGAATTCCCAGGAGCTCACTATGGCTCAGATCATGAACTCCTTATTGCAAAATTTGGACTTAAATTGAAGAAAGTAGGGAAAACCACTACACCCTTCATACAGTTCAGTCACTCAGTCGTGTCCGACTCTTTGCGACCCCATGAATCGCAGCACGCCAGGTGCAAAGGAGAAAAGGAAATATATACCCATTTGAATGCAGAGTTCCAAAGAATAGCAAGGAGAGATAAGAAAGCCTTCCTAAGTGATCAGTGGAAAGAGATAGAGGAAAACAATAGAATGGGAAAGACTAGAGATCTCTTCAAGAAAATCAGAGATACCAAGGGAATATTTTATGCAAAGATGGGCACAATTAAGCACAGAAATGGTATGGACCTAACAGAAGCAGAAAATATTAAGAAGAGGTGGCAGGAATACACAGAAAAACTGTACAAAAAAGATCTTCATGACCCAGATAACCATGATGTTGTGATCACTCACCTAGAGCCAGACATCCTGGAGTGCAAAGTCAAGTGGGCCTTAGGAAGCATCACCATGAACAAAGCAAATTTAAGGAAATGAAAACTAAAAAAAGGTCATTTGGCTTTGAAACTAAAAAATCATTGGTGAAATTCAAAAGATCAATTTTTTTTTTTTTAAGTATGGTGTGGTACTCAACCACGGAACAGAAGGATATATACTGAGCAAATAATCAGATGGAAAAGGAAACAAATATAGACTACTCTTAGGAGATTTTGAAAAGGCAGGAAGATGTGAAATTGAGTTGTAGGATAACAGCTTGTTTGAAATAATATCTTTAAGAGAATTTTGAACTTGCTTATTGATCAAGGAAAATGCTCCAACAGACAGGGACAAGTTAGTTTCTAGTGTGTGTGCAGATGGGAGGAAGGTACAAGATTGATGGAGCAAGTCTTAGAATAGGTGAAAAATGTATCAGGAAACCAAAAGGGGTCAACTAGGGTTCACTACCTTCCATGGTAGTGAAATGCTGTCCCTTGAGATGGTAAGAAAGGATATGTGGGAACACATATCAAATGTTTTTAGTCCTTTCCTTAAGTATGAGAATAAGAGAAACAGTGGTTGGGGTGGTGTTTTGGGCCCATGGAAAACAGAGAACATTAGACATTTCCACCATGGGGGAGGGGTGTGATAGACAGTCAGACATTGAAGTTGGAGCTACTTGGCTTCATCATTGCTTTCTGCACCCATCCTCATCAACCTGGGATCAGAGATTAAAAAAAAAAACCAAATTATAATGTGACTAAGGGTGGGGAGGGGAGTCTGTGAGGGTGGTGCAGAAAGGTAATAATCAGTATTAACTAAATGGGAAGCCATCTTTGGAAGTCCAGGATAGGTGGGGAAGGAAAAAAATAAACCCAAATTCACATAGTTTCTATCACCACCGTGATTTATTAATGTAAAATGTTACTTCAGGATCATGGATTCTTCTTCAACTTTTGCTTCTCTCTTATCCCAAACTTTTAAAAATTGTCATAAAGCTAGAATAATTTAGAAAGGACTTTGCTTCCTGTCTTTTCTCTTTGTTTCAATCACTTATTAGTGCCGCCAGTTATCAAGGGAGCAAATGGTGATCTCCCTGAAGAGGTCACCGTGCTGGTGAACAAGAGTGTGCTGATGGAGTGTTTATCCAGTGGCAGTCCCACACCAAGGAGTTCCTGGCAAAAAGATGGGCAGCCCTTGCTAGAAGATGATCCAAACTTTTAAAAATTGTCATAAAGCTAGAATAATTTAGAAAGGACTTTGCTTCCTGTCTTTTCTCTTTGTTTCAATCACTTATTAGTGCCACCAGTTATCAAGGGAGCAAATGGTGATCTCCCTGAAGAGGTCACCGTGCTGGTGAACAAGAGTGTGCTGATGGAGTGTTTATCCAGTGGCAGTCCCACACCAAGGAGTTCCTGGCAAAAAGATGGGCAGCCCTTGCTAGAAGATGAGCGTCATAAATTTCTATCTAATGGGAGAATTCTACAGGTAACAGTAAACAATCTAACTTAAAAATAGCTATTTGAGTTTGTATTTTATAATCATTGTGTTTTTGCTTTTAAAAATAATTTGTACTGGTTTATAAATATTTGTGGACTTCTCTGGTAGCTCAGCTGGTAAAGAATCTGCCTGCAATGTAGGAGACCCCAGTTTGATGCCTGGGTTAGGAAGATTCCCTGGAGAAGGGATAGGCTACCCACTCCAGTATTCTTGCCTGGAGAATTCCATGGACAGAGGAGCCTGGTGGGCTTCAGTCCCCATTTATGAAAAAAACACATCATAAAAAGGATGTAAAATACAATTATTCTTCCTCATTCTTTTCTCATTATCACTGGTGACCATTGTTAACAGTTTTATGTGAATATTTCCAGAATTCATCTGTACATTCAACACACATACACCTAAATTTACTGTAATATGGACTCTGTGTTAAACATCAAATTATAAGTCAATTATAATCTTTTCTTTGCATATTTCTGATGATAAGATTCTAGATGGTATAAGGTTCTATATAGATTAAAATTTGTCCTCTGTTGGCAAAGAGTTGATAATAATGGAAACCATATAAATATCCTGAATTACTGTGTACTAATGGGCATGTCTTATTTTTTTCTTTTCAAGTGTCCTAAAAGAAACATAAGGCACTTGTAGAAATAACACCAACTCTTTTGTTAGGACACAACTTAAGAAATTATTTCTCAAACATATTAATGATGTTCTGTAGGTTCAAGAATTTAAGCATCAGGGAATCCAACCCAGAACATATCTCATGGAATTCTTTTTAAAAAAAAAGAAGAAGAAGAAGAAGTATGCAATTCACTGCTTATAAATAATCTTGAATTCTCTAAGTATCTTCTAAACATCATGACTTTTTCTATGTGATGCATGTATAACCTCTAGCTAAATGCTAAAATATTTCCGTTGGCTAGACTAAAAGATATATAGATCGATAGAAATGTCTGCATAATTTAAAAACATAGCTACTATATTAACTCTTGCTATGTAAAACAAACCACTTCGAACAGCTTAAAATAATAGGGATTTGTTCAGCTCACAAGCCTTCTGGTTGACTGGGTGGTTTTCTGGTATTGGCAAGGCTTACTCAAGTGTCTACATGCTGTGGGCTGAATTTAGTGGCTCTGCTGATCTTAGCTGGGCTCTTGCATGTTTCTGGGGCCTCAGTTGTGATAACTAGGATGACCCTTCCCATGTGATCTCTCACCTTCCAGCGGGCTAATCCTGGTTTCCTCACAGAGTGGTGGTAGGCTTCCAGATGAGTGAGGGGAAGTGCACAAGGCCTAGGTTTGAAATGGAACACTGTCACATCCATCACACTCTGCTGGTCAAAGCTGATCACAAGGCCAACACAAATTCTACATCTTTATCCCACTTTCTGATGGGAGGAATTTCCAGTGATGTAGTCACATGGGCAGGATGTAGATGGGGAAGTGGGAGAAAGACTTGGGAGTTTTCTTAGTCAGTATGCCAGTATGTACAAAATTGCCTTTTCTGATTAGAAATCTTTATAAATATTTATTTAATTGACCTCATAAAAACAAGCATCAGCCATGCTACATATAAAAATTCTTTATTATGTTTATCTGGTATTAACTAAAGAATATGGATTGTTTATTCTCAAAATTGACAAGTTGCTTTCTAAAAAGTTTTAGTTGAAATTGCTTTATTTTCCCCCTTAGGTTCTAAATAGTCAAATAACAGATATCGGCAGATATGTGTGCATTGCTGAGAACACAGCTGGAAGTGCCAAAAAATATTTTAACCTCAATGTTCACGGTAAGAGCTCAGTTCCAAAAACATCTGTTAGAGTATGCTTGAAAAAGCAGGAAAACTGTGTTTTAGATTATGTAGGCTTATTTCCTATTTTTTAACTTGAACAATGTGTGGAGCCAGCATTCATTCAATCTTTCCCCTTCTTTCTTTCTTACCACAGCTTATGGGATTTATAAAGTACAAATCTTTTTGGAAGACTGTTTTTATATTATTTCAGTCCCCTAAGACAAAGTAGTTACTCCTATGTATTTGAAAGTAAAAAAAAAAAAATCAAAATTTGAAATCCCAGAGTATAAGTTTATATGAAGTAAGAACCAAAAATAGCTCTTCTACTCATGAAAATTTATCCACTGGGCCTGATTGGAACCAGTTTCTGTCCTCAGTTATGGAATTCATGTTGAATTACACCCTCCAGAACTTAATACACTCCCCAAGGAAGAAAAAGTCACTTTGTGTAGTTAAATAGTTCCTAAGAACCATCCATACATCTAATTCATTCATCAGATTTTAAGTTTTCGATAAATGCTAGACACTCCATAAATACTAGTTTTTTTTGCTTTTGCTAAAAATGCTGTTGGATGTCAACCATAAATAATTTTATTTTCATGACACACAGCTGCTTCCAGAATATTAAATTGGAAATGGTGAACAATTATTATAACAGATTTTCTTTAACTGTTTGATTCACATGGCTCAGCTGGTAAAGAATCTGCCTACAATACAAGAGACCTGGGTTCAATCCCTGGGTTGGGAAGATCCCCTGAAGAAGGGAAACGCTACCCACTCCAGTGTTCTGGCCTGGAGAATTCCATGGACTGTATAGTCCATAGGGTTGCAAAGAGTCAGACTCAACTGAGTGACTTTCACTTACTCTCACTCTGTGTGATTCATATACCAAATTCTAGCTCATTTTGAAAATAGCAGAAATTTGACATTAGTGAAACATTTCTTCTTTCAAAAGACTTTTATTTATCGCAATGGATATTCCTGGGTTGGGAAGATCCCCTGAAGAAGGGAAACGCTACCCACTCCAGTGTTCTGGCCTGGAGAATTCCATGGACTGTATAGTCCATAGGGTTGCAAAGAGTCAGACTCAACTGAGTGACTTTCACTTACTCTCACTCTGTGTGATTCATATACCAAATTCTAGCTCATTTTGAAAATAGCAGAAATTTGACATTAGTGAAACATTTCTTCTTTCAAAAGACTTTTATTTATTGCAATGGATATTCTTTTGTGGTGCGATATGTAGGAAGTATTGATGTCTAGCAATGTCTGGTACTAATGCTGTGTAACAGATTTGAGGCAGGGCTATCTTTGCTGTCCCAGTGCTTAGAAACTTTTGTTGAGTAAATCTGACCAAAATGTTAATAATGTATTATGATTTCCCAGAAAAAGTGAATTAAACAGTAATAATCATTGTGAAAGTATACATTCTAATCTATAAAGTACAGTAGAATAAATGTTGAAAAATGAAAGTGTTGATTATTTTTCCTGATTCCCCAAGGCAGGATTCATTTTTCTTTCTTTACGTGGTCAAAAGCATCTTGTAAAAAACCCAGTTTTAGTAGTTACAGATGCTACCTTATTATCTTTCTGTCTGTCTCTTTACCTCTATCTTATAACTTTATTATAAATGCTGTAGACAAATGGTTATTTCTTATGGACCTTAGTCTTCCTAAACCTAAGGACATGGTAGTTGCTAAATAAATATTTGTTGTTCCTTGATTATATTTCCTTTATATCCAGTTTCTCTTCTTAATGTATAGCAGAGTCATCTGAATTGGGAACCTTGCATGAGAGGCAGCTTCCATTAATGTTTAGTGTTAAGAATGGGACAGGAGGGCTCTCCTCTTTTGCCAGTTCATGGTGTCTTGATCTCCTGACTGCAATAGGAATCCATACTTCATATTGGATTAAATACTGGAAAATCCATGTAGGGCAGAAGCCATTTAAATTGCTTCCCTAAAACCATACCATTTGTTTTCCAACAGTGCTTGTTCTTGTTGATCTCTAACCTTCAGTCTGTTGACCTTGGTAGGTAACCCTGGCTGGAGAAACTCTTGGCATCAGGAATATTGGAGTTATAAATTCACAGGTACTGCTTGAAATGAGCCCTTTATACTGGCTGGGGCGCATCCTTATGTCTCTACTTCAGAGTGACTCTCACACCTTCTCGAACGTCAGATGGCCCCTGTCTTAGCTCAGGCAGCCGTTAACAAAATACCAGAGACTACGTGGTTAAACAACAAGAGTTTGTTTTCTCACCAGTCTGGAGGCTGGAAAGTCAAAGATCAAGGTTCCAGCAGGATTCAGCTTTGGTGAAGGCTCTTTCTGGCTTGCAGATGACCAGTTTGTCCTCACGAGGCCCTTCCACGAGCACACATGGACAGAAAAAGCAAGGAAGCTTTCAGCTGTCTTATGTTTATAAAGACGGTAATCTGGTAGGATCAGGCTTATGACCTTTATGACTTCATTTATGTTTCGCTTCTTCCTTTAAGTCCCCATCTTCAGATACAACCACACTGAGAGTTAGGGTTTTAGTATATGAATTTTGGGGGGACGCAAACATTCAGTCAATCACAACCCACCTCTCACTTTCAGTCAATACCCTTACCTCCTGTTTTACAGGTAGCTGTCTTATGTTTATAAAGACGGTAATCTGGTAGGATCAGGCTTATGACCTTTATGACTTCATTTATGTTTCGCTTCTTCCTTTAAGTCCCCATCTTCAGATACAACCACACTGAGAGTTAGGGTTTTAGTATATGAATTTTGGGGGGACGCAAACATTCAGTCAATCACAACCCACCTCTCACTTTCAGTCAATACCCTTACCTCCTGTTTTACAGGGAAAAGAGAAGGCATATTGCAGAAACCACTTCTAATTCCTACCATCAAATTGACAACATCAGCTGCGTCTGATATTGCTATTCTTCTTTCCTTCTGTTACAGCACAGAATGGAAGAGTTCCTCTGCCTTCCAAAGGCTGACTTGGCTCTAGATTGCTGCCACTACCCCCTCAGAAATCCCACAGTCTCCTCTCTTCCTCTCCAGTATTGAAATTCACACTTTTACTGGCTCTTTCCCAAGAGCACTTAAATTTACTTCTCTTTCCTCTTAAAAAATAAAAATAAGAAACTCTCCCTTGGACCTAGTATTTCCTTTCAGCTGCCTCCCTCTCTCTGCCCTGATTTCAAAACAACCTTCTCTAATCGCTGTGTATATTTACCATCTCCATCTCCTCACTCCTGCTCACTCTTCCCACCGCTACTTACCAGATTTCACCCCCACAACTCCAATGAAGCTGCTCACTGAATTCAAGAAATGACATCAAAAATCCAGTAGGTATTTTCCAGGCTTTATCTTTCTTTCTTTTGAGCATTTGACATTCTCGAGCATTTGACTATCTTTTTCAAAATTTCTCTTCCTTTGGCTTATGTGATACCTACGCCCCTTATTTGTATCTTTCCTTTCCAATCTCTCATTCCCAGTTTCCTTTGTTAGTTCCTCCCTTCCTACTTGACTGTTACTCCTTATTTTTCTAAGCCCTCAACTTCATTTCTTCAAACTCTTCCTCACGCATCATGTGATCTCATGAATTCCCAAATTTCAGATACCATTTATGTGTGGATAGTTGGCAAAGTTTTATCTCCAGCCAGGTCCCCCTCAGGAACTCTAGACTCTTCTATTCAGATATTTACGTCTTATCAATACAAATGTGTGATAGTCGTTCGTAAGACCACGTGTATGTAACTGAGCTTATTCCCTTTTCCCCAAAATGTGTTCCTCCTCTAGGGATCTATGTCTCAGTAAAGGGAATCACCATCTTCCCACTGTTCAAGCCAGGAAAAGGAATGTCATCCTTGATTCCTCCTCCTCCTTAAACCTCACACCCAAAGCATTGAGTCCTGGTTATTCTACCACAAAACATCCTGGATCCACTCACTCTTCTGTTCTTTCTGACACCATCCTGAGCATAGCACTGTAATCTTTTGTGCTTATCACAGCAGTAGTCACCTAACTGATCTTTCTGAGTCCCTTTTAGCCTTCTCACCAGTTCCCTCCACTGTGGCCAGATTGGTATCTTTTAAGTGAATTTTTGAGTAAACCATTCTTCTGCTTTCCTTCCCTTGGGCTATATTTCGGTATTCTTAATAATGCCCAGAAGACCTTGGAGGACTTGATCCTACTTAGTCCTTATATCTTGTCTACTCTCCAGCCTAACTCCCCAACAACCTTGCTCTTCAAACTCTGGTCAGGTCAGCCTTCTGGTGCCATATTCTTTTCCCCATTTGGACCATTGTATATGCCACACCGTCTTTCTGGAAGGTATCCCCATTTTCTGTCTTCTTGTAGAACCCCATGGACAGAGGAGCCTGACAGGCTACAGTCCACAGAGTAACAAAGAGTCGGACACGGCTGAACAACTAGGCCTGCACACTTGTAATTACAAGGCAGTATCAGATGGTGGCTAAGAACAGGGCTCTAAACCAGACACCAGTCCCTCCCAGTGACTGTGAAACCTTAGGCAAGATGCTAATCTCTCTCTGTCTCAGCTTCCTCATCTATAATAAGAGGATAAGAACTGTATCTAACAGATAAGTTTTATGAGCTTTCAATGAAATGGCATTATGAAGTGTTTAGTGCCTGGCACAGCATAACCACTCAAAAAAATGTTATCTGTCATTTTTTTGCTCAATGTCACTACCACCAAATTATTCTCTATAATCTATTATATTTTCGTACTGCATCAGCACTTAGCACAGCATCTGAAATAAGTATAAATGAATGGTCCTGAAAATTAGTGATTAAAAGTTTGATAGTAATATTTAAAAAGCAATTTTGTCTTTTTGATCTTTTTTTTGATGCTGTTTTAAAACCTCAATCTGAATATAATACATAGAGAGAATAATTATAGAGTATAATATAATAATAGAATGTTACATTACATTCTTTATCTCATGTCTTACTATCTTCGCTAGCCTGAGTGAGACCTATCTCTGCCTTTAAATCTATTCATTCATTCATATATTCATTCATTTTTAATGCCCATTCCTCACTCCTGTTCCCACCCCATCCCCACTTCGGAAGTCATTTGAATCCATAATATTATTCCTTCAATATGCATATTTTCTTATAAAAGCATCTATTGTTCCATAAGTGTGTGTTTTAATATGCATAATTGTCATTTGCATTGTTAATCTTATTTTTACTCTTCTTTTATCTTTACTGCTTTTGCTTTTGGAATTCTTTTTTGGTGTTGAACAATAAGACGTTATATTGTTTATTTCTTAAATTTTTTGCTCATCTTGAAAGTCATTTATTTACATTGTGGAAATTATCTGTATAATTTACAGATAGATACCCCAAAATAAAATGTCTTGTATTACTGTAAACAAGAAAATAAAAACTTTAGGGGTGTAATATTAAAAGCCAGAATATTCAAATATATTTAATAAAAAGCAATATTAGATCTTAAGAACTTCCAATTACATTTTACAAATAAAATGCACAATAATTCTGCCTTTAAAAATTCTAGTATTTTCTTTCAATTGGAAAAAACTGATGTACATGAATTTGATGAAGGCATTAGGGAATTCTAAGAAGAAAGGTAAATAATTAGTATCATTAACTCAGTGCTTTAGCAGAGTACAGTGGTTGGGCTTATATTAATAAATTGGAGTATGTATTATTGATAATCTCATTTTTCACTTTTAATATGTTTAATATTAACATATTTCACTTTTAATATATTTACTATTATAGTTCCTCCAAGTATCATTGGTCCTAACCCTGAAAATCTCACTGTTGTGGTGAACAATTTCATCTCTTTGACCTGTGAGGTCTCTGGTTTTCCACCTCCTGATCTCAGCTGGCTCAAGAATGAACAGCCTATCAAACTAAACACAAATGCTCTCATTGTGCCTGGTAAGGAACTTAGTACTCTTTTAAAGTAGGCTACACTTTCTCATTTTTCTTTATTTTTAATAACAAATGGAATTTCAGCTTAGTCTCTTTCCAGACTTTTGTCTTGCTACATTCATTTGTTCACGTTAAATGCCTCTCTTTAGCCATTTGGGGCTGTTAGGATGAAACCGTGTAGACTTTTATGAGTTGAGTGGGAATGTACAGTAACAAAGTCTGCTGCAAAAAATTATGAAATTTAGGAACAGACTGCTTACTAATCCCTTGGGGATGATAAGTTTATGAAATAGTGCTTTCATTGGATAAATTCACTGGTTGTTTTTAATCAGTACTAAAGCTCCTGGAGGGTAGATAAATTGACTGACAGATGATAGCCACTTCCGTACCGTGGGAGATTTAAACCAGAAATACTTAACGTATACTGACTATAGTACAATTTTTATTTACTCAGAAGAATCTGTATGAAACAGTTCTGTTATCCACACTTGGTTACTGGAGATAAATTTTTAATAATTTCTTTTAGAAGGAAGCAGAGTAAGTAATGGGCTTACCTGGTTGCTTAGATGATAAAGAGTCTGCCTGCAGTGTGAGAGACCTGAGTTCAATCCCTGGGTGGGGAAGATCCCTTGGAGAAGGGAATGGCAACCCACTCTAGTATTCTTGCTGGAAAATTCCATGGACAGAGGAGCCTGGTGGGTTATAGTCCATGGGGTCACAAAAAAGAGTCGGGCATGACTGAGTGCCTAACACTTTAACTTTCAGAGTAAGTAATAATGAAAGGATCCAAGGAAACTGATTAAATTCTTTCATTTTGTATATGAAATGCTTCTATTAATATATATATAGATTTCTGTCTAAGGGAAAGGATATATTTTGTCATTTATCTTGTTGATAAACTAGTTATTACAACAATTTCTATACCGCTCTTCAATTTGCACTATATTTGCCCACAGGTGGTCGAACTTTGCAAATTATCCGGGCCAAGGTATCTGATGGTGGTGAATACACTTGTATAGCTATCAACCAAGCTGGGGAAAGCAAGAAAAAAGTTTCCCTGACTGTTTATGGTTTGTTTATACTCTTCTCATAAGAGTCTTTTATTTTTAAACTGGTATTAGGTATTTTCTATCTGAGCATCTTAATGGAAAAAACAAAACCTCTGTTTTCTTCCTTCAGTGCCCCCAAGCATTAAAGATCATGGAAGCGAATCTCTTTCTGTAGTTAATGTAAGAGAGGGGACCTCAGTATCACTGGAGTGTGAATCGAATGCTGTCCCGCCTCCAGTCATCACCTGGTATAAGAATGGACGGATGCTAACAGAGTCTGCTCCCCTGGAGATTTTGGCCGATGGACAAATGCTGCACATTGCAAAAGCTGAGGTGCATCTTTTATTCTTGTTTGTGTGTCATGCGTGACTCCTTGGTGGGATTATGGAAGAGAGAATTGGAAGTTGTATCTTTCCTTTACTACACTAAAAAATTATTTTCATTAAAAAAAAAATAACATCATCAATGCCATTATCTTCATTTTCTCATTTAAAAGAAAAAGCAGGATTGTAGAAGGCAATTAGGGCTGGGGCATTTGAGCATAAAGATGACTGATGATTTAATCTACACTCGAACAGTGTGATTGGTCATCTGTAACTTAATGGAGCGCATACAATAGTATCTTTTTCTTTTAGGTATCTGACACAGGCCAGTATGTATGTAGAGCTATAAATGTAGCAGGACGGGATGATAAAAATTTCCACCTCAATGTATATGGTGAGCATCTGCCTCTAATACAAGTCTTTTTTCCCCCCAGATATGCAAATGAAAGAAAGTATCCTGAATTACCTTAATGAGGACACATGATTTTCTTCTGTCTTTTTGCAGTGCCACCCAGTATTGAAGGGCCTGAAAACGAAGTCACTGTGGAGACAGTCAGCAACCCTGTTACTTTAACATGTGATGCTACTGGAATCCCACCTCCCTCCATAGCATGGTTGAAGAACCACAAACCCATAGGTAATGTAGCTGTGCATTTCTTATGATTGTTTTCTTTTGCTCCTCATTCATTAGGCTAATAAACCAGCACATGTTCAGTACTGTGCACATAGCTATGTCTAGTTCAGAAAGCCTAGTGTACTGCAATATAAACTTACAAAAGAGTCTTCATTTTACAGAGATTTTTCTCCTTGTTTTTTTCAAAAAATAAGGCCATCCTTTAAAATCAAAGTACAAAGGGAGGAGCTTTAAGAAATACATTTATCACATAAAGTCAGATATTTTTATGGTGATTTGTAGAGACGTTAAAATAAAAGCTTTTTTATGATTTGCTTTGTTTCTACTGCTAGAAAATTCTGGCTCACTGGAAGTTCATATTTTGTCTGGGGGAAGCAAACTCCAAATTGCCAGGTCCCAACATTCAGATAGTGGAAACTATACATGCATTGCCTCAAATATGGAGGGAAAAGCACAGAAAAATTACATTCTTTCAATTCAAGGTATGTGGGGTACACTCTGATCTGTCTTCAGTTTCCTTATTCCATTCTATTTATAGTACAAAATAAGTGTATATCTAAAGAGATCATTTATAATTGATTCAAAATATCTCTTTGTGTGTTTTGGATATTGTAGTCTTTTCAGTTTATTGAAATTTAAGTGATGTAAAGAACCATATAATTTTAGAGTACACAGCATAATGCTTTGACTTACAAAACATCTTTTTTTTAAGATTTTGTTTTATGTGGACCATTTCTTAAAAGTCTTTATTGAATTTGTTATGGTATTGCTTCTATTGTTTTATGTTCTGGCTTTTTGGTCACGAGGCACAAGACATTTAGATTTTAGCTTCCCAGGCAGGGATCAAACCTGTACTTCCTGCATTGTAGGGTGAAGTCTTAACCACTGGGCCATCAGGAAAGTCCCCAAAATATCTTTAGATAAACAAAAAATACTGTGAATTTTCTGTCCTGCATTTACCAGTAGGTAGTGTTTTCATGAAAATGTATATAAATGTGAAGAAAAGAGTAGTAGAAATTTCAAAATCTGTTTTTTCATGTGTCCTGAAATGTGTACCTTCAAATAGTATATTTACTTCTTCACTTAAAGCTGGAATAATTTATTTTGATACTAAGCCTATAGAGTCTCTACTTACATAGACATGTAAGATTTATCTCATGAAGAGATTAAATATGTCCTAATTACTGGTCAAGGAATGGGTAAATTTAAATAATCATGAATCTAATTGGAGGTGAGAATAAAGAGCATTGATTTATCCAAGAAATACTTAATTAACATCTATTATGTTCCAGCATAGAATTGAGCACTGCAGGGAGAACTTGCATCTTTTTGATGTTCAGCAAACCTTCGGGTATTATACATTGAAATGGAAGTCTGACTTGAAACCAAGTTGAAATGCTTGCTTTTTCCAAGTTCATTATAGTTATTGTGAAAAGGATTTGTCCTAAGTTTGTCCAGTGCAATTGTGAATATGTATTATCTACTTGCTGTGTGCTCTGCTGAAACTAACCACAGAAAAATTGAAAATTTTTTCCAGTTTTATTGAAATATAATTGATGTGTAACATTGTATAGGGCTTCCCATTCTTTACTCAGAGGTAAAGAATCCACCTGCCAATGCAGGAGACCTGGGTTCAGTCCTGGGATGGATGGTCATAATCTTTATAGCTAAAATTTCCCAAAATAAATCACCTTCTATAATCTTTGTATTATCACAAGGAAGAGGAAATGGCAACCCACTCCAGTATGCTTGCCTGGGAAATCCCATGGACAGAGGAGCCTTCTGGGCTACAGTCCATGGGGTCGTAAAGAGTTGGACACCATACAGTGACTGAGCATGCACCAACATTATACAAGTTTAACGTGTACAACATAATGATTTTATATATGTATATGCTGCAAAATGATCACCACAGTAAGATTAAAATCCATCACTGAAATATTGAAATTAAAGAAAAATCAAAATTAGTTTATGAGTATCAGTGGTTTTTCCTATTAGTGATGCTGAAGATTTTAGAAGCACAAAAGGAAATACAGCTGTTCAGAGATTCAGTGTCAGAAATTACATGACTAATTTATGTTTAATGCATTAATAATAATAGATGCCACTCATGGAGTATATGGTATGATCAAAGATTTTTACCAGACATTTTGTGTCTTAAGACTATATAGATGTTATATATGTACACGAGGCCTAGTCCATGCTATGCCTTTGTTGTTGTTTTAGCTGCTAAGTTGTGTCTGACTCTTTTGCGACCCCATGGACTGTAGCCCGCCAGGCTCCTCTGTCCATGGGATTTCCCGGGCAAGGATACTGGAGTGGGTTATTATTTTCCTTCTTCAGGGAATCTTCCCAACACAGGGATTGAACCCACATCTCCTGCACTGGTAAGTGGGTTCTTTACCACTGAGCCACCCCAGAGCCTGCTTGCCTGTATTTGACACTTATTATGGGATGCCTCATTAGCATTCTTATTGATTCAACTTCTTTGGTAAATATAAATTTAGTGTAATTATTATTATCTTCTGGACAACTGAAATGAGATTTGGAGAAATTATGCAGTGGTGTCTTGGTAAAATATCTAACAATTGACTCTGCAAATAAAATGGTCTTGACTTGAAACCAGTCATCTGTCAGTTTCTGTGGTGTGAGTATTTCCACGGTGGCCCATTTCAAGCTACAATGGCACTGAACATGGAATTGTAAAGATAAGCAAATCTGGCTCTTGCAACTTGGTGTGAACTGCCTCCACTATATGAACCACACCACTGTAATTATTAAGAAGAGTAATTCAAATGTGTTTCTAATAGAATTGTCAATATTTTCATTATCCACTATTTCTTAACTGAATCATTAAAGTGAGGAAGAAAGATGCTAGTAAAAGAAATAGAGATGATTGAATCTTGAATAATAAGCTATTTGTTGTTCAGAATAAAGTGTATTTAAACTGTATCGTAGAGAAAGAAATACTCAATTCAGATACCTTTCTCAGACTTATGCTAAACTTTTATAAAACAGATTCTCCTGAACTGTATTAATTCTGAGCTATCTATTGAGGCTTTAATCAGGAGTGATTCTCTCTGGCCAAGAAGGGTGCCCATGAGGTAGATGTGTCAACAACCCCTATGACTAAATAATTATATCAACTTACAGTATAACAAGAATATTGAAGTGATTCCTATACTTATTTTTCAAGTAATTTCTGACAATGGCAAGAGTTTGATCTTGAACCACAATCTAGGAAGAATATGACATAAAAATGGCATATTGTTCTATGATTCTGTTGTATTCATAGAATTTGCATTCTTATGCCTTGATAATGAAAGTCTTAATTATTTCTCCAAAGTTCCTCCAAATGTGGCTGATGCTGAGATTCCAAGTGAAGTCAGTGTCCTTCTTGGGGAAAATGTTGAGCTGGTCTGCAATGCAAATGGTATTCCCACCCCACTTATTCAGTGGCTTAAAGATGGAAAGCCCATAGTTAACAGTGAAACAGAAAGAATTCGGTATGTGTAAAAAGAATCTTTGTGTCATTAATTGTAATGTCTTCTACAATGCTTTATGCTTCAAATTTCACATGAATAATTGTGAATTCAGTCTCTTTGGAACTTGGCTATCATTATATTCAGAAAGAAAAAGGATACAGATTTAGAGAGCTGGACACAGATATTCTCTTGGGAGAATCATTCAAAAGTATCTGTGTATGCATGTGTTCTTTATCTTTCAACTCTGTGTTATAAAATCTCCCTACATGTTCATTTCTGCAAGTGTTAGTTAGCTGTTGTAGATTTTATTCCTCTAATTCCAGAACTTTTATACCAAAGTCTACATCATAAAAATAATTAGTTTTTCTTTCTTGCTAACATCAAATCAATTTCATCCTACAAACGATTCATCGGTCATCTCTTAGATGTGATTTTGTGTTCTGAAATCACCAAACCACCAGACATGCCATAGTGCTTGGCTCATTTTGAAAAAAAAGATACTATCGTCATAACCTGGTTCATCCCTTATAATGTGTCCAAATGCCGTTTTTAGTTGACTCTTCATGCCACAAACCTCATAGAGATGGAATGATAAATGTTACAGGCTTCCTGATACTTTCAACAAATGCATTTTGAAGGACAATCCATTATTCTGTACTCTGCGAGATTATTTCTTCACAAAGTCTCATATACACACCAGAGTAATTGTAATTATTTGAAGAATTATGTATATCTTGCGTGCACCCTTAGTCACTCAGTCATGTCCAACTCTTTGCGACCCCATGGACTAAGGCCTGCCAGGCTCTTCTGTCTGTTGGATTTTTCAGGCAAGAATCCTGGAGTGGGTTGCCGTTTCTTTCTCTAGGGGATTTTCCTGACTTATCAAACCCATGTCTCCTACTTTGGCAGGTAGATTCTTTACTACTAAACCACCTGGGAATCCCTTATATATACCTCAGCAGGCATTAATTAAATATATTACAAACTTTATTACTTTGAACCAATATTTTAAATTTAGGGGTTTGCAGTATATTTTCTAATCAATGAATTGAATGTACACAATTTATGGAAAAATAAATTTTTTTTTCCTGAAGTTTTATGTTAAAATTTAAATATTAGTCCCCTTTGCAAGATTAGGTGAATTGCCAAGTAATGTTTTAGTTTAGAGGTACGTTTTGCATTTCACTTCTCTGGTTGGACATCCCTCAAAAGTTAACCAATATTTAATTATTTTTATTAAATCAGCTGTGATATCAACCCAGTTCCAAACCAAGTACTAGATAGTTGGTGGGACTTTAAATTATTCTAAAAGGTAATATTTATACCTAGGAATTTAGGATCTATTACTTCTCCTCTTACATTAAGATCTCAAATATATTTATTCTTATTTTCAATTTTTTGATTATTTGTTCCCAGCTCCACAATATATATAGGTTTGTGAGGGGGCCAATTTATCCGCCAAATGAAGTAATTTTTCCAAAGTCAACTTAGTGTTTTCCTTTGGTCATGGCAGCTTGCTTTTTGTTTATTCATGTGGTTAAACTCATGGAATTTAAAAATTTTATGTTTTCGAAAAGAAAAAATAAAATAGACCCAGATAATAAAATTGTAATTCTCAATAATTATATTTAATAATATGATATAGTAGAAATGGAGTATTTACTCTTGACACTGGGAGAATCTAATAAAATGACTATTGTAAGAATAACCGTAGATAGTAATTTAACCTCTTTATAAAACATAGGAAGTTTTATTTGATAATAAATGGTACGTGAATAGAATCAGTAATGTAATAATCTTAATTTAGATATCATTGATAATGTAATCATATTATTAGTATTCACTATTATGTAATTCAAAGATAAAGCTATAGCAGTTTGTGGGAAAAAATTTGCAAACGACACCCATACATAAATACTAAGCTGTTGTCATTGTTTAAATAAGTTATTCCATCTTGCTCCTTCAGTTCTCTTCAGTCACTCAATCGTGTCCGACTCTGCAACCCCATGAACCGTAGCACACCAGGCCTCCCTGTCCATCACCAACTCCAGGAATTCACTCAAACTCATGTCCACTTGAGTCGGTGATGCCATCTAACCATCTCATCCTCTGTCATCCCCTTCTCCTCTTGCCCTCAATCTTTCCCAGCATCGGATTCTTTTCACATGAGTCAGCTCTTTCTCATTAAAACTGATACTAAGTTGTTTATAGCTAGATTTTTCACTTTAATTTCTCATTAAAACATTATAAACATTATCTTCAGTTTTTATACCAAAATTTTTATAATTTTCATTTAATTCCAACCTTATATTGATAAGTAATGACAGAAGATTCTATTTCTGAGAAAAACATGCCTTTGCCCATGATTTGGATAGAAAAATTCCTGATGTTGTTCATTTCCTTTTCCTCAGAAGGAGGCAGCGGGTGTATGACGCCCGTTATTGTAGAAGTTTAGTTGGTTACCTGAAATCACCTTCAGTTTCACTAGCTCTGATTTCCATGTACTTAGTGAAAAAGATTTGAACCATTATATCCAAGATGACGATGCATTTTAGCACGACTCTTTTTTTCTTTTTAAGAATATAATAATCCAAGTGAGTTTTCCAGAAATAGCTAGCTCCATACAAATCATCTCAGTGCATCTGTTATACTCTCTCCTACAGGGTGACTGCAGACGGCAGCACATTAAATATTTACGGAGCTCTCTCATCCGACATGGGGAAGTACACGTGTGTTGCTACTAATCCTGCTGGAGAAGAAGACCGGATTTTTAATTTAAATGTCTATGGTAAATATGAAATTTCATCCTCTTTTGGTTATGCTGCCTTAGAATCTATCAGACAAAATGAAGCCGTAGGTGTCTGAAGCATTTAGTTCTAAAATCTGATGTCCTTGTTATTTCCTTTTAGGATATAAAGAAGAAATATGAGTAAATGTAGTTGAATGATTTGAACTAGTAATAAACCCACTCCCTCCTCTCTCATTTTTTGCATGACATAGTTCCACCTGCAATTAGGGGTAATAAAGAAGAAGCAGAGAAATTAATGGCTTTGGTGGATACCTCAATAAATATTGAATGTAGAGCCACAGGAATGCCTCCACCACAGATAAACTGGCTAAAGAATGGACTTCCTCTGCCTCTCTCCTCCCATATCCGGTTGCTGTCTGGAGGACAAGTTATCAGGTCAGCTTTTATTGTGTGTGATTTGCTGCACAGAGTTACTGTAATTGTAAACCTTAACTTTGGTAAACTTGTAAAGTTGGTAAAGTTGGCTCCCTGATTAAGAATCCGCCTGCAAGAGATACAAGAGACCTGGGTTCAATCTCTGGGCTGGGAAGATCCCCTGGAGGAAGAAATGGCAACCCACTCCAGTATTCTTGCCTGGGAAATCCCATGGACCGAGGAGTCTGGTGGGTTACAGTCCATGGGGTCACAAGAAAGTTGAACACAACTTAGCTAGTAAGCAACAACAGCTTCATCTAAATAATGTTTTAAAAATGTCTTTCCCTTTCAGTTTTTTGTTTTTTAGAAGAGGGAGAATGGCAAATATAAATTTGAAATGCTTTATTATTATTTAAATGTTCATTTTTTAGTAAATTTGTATACAATGGGTCATTCATAGACTTATATCTATCATATATATATTTCAAGAGCTGCTATTTTAGCTAAAACTTTGTATGGCAAAATGATGGGAAGATGCTTACTATAATCCTGTGATTTTCATCATTCTCTGTTAATATGTATTTGAAAAATATTCACCTCACATTGTGATACATTTTCAATGGCTTACTCTTAGTGCCTAATCAGCTTTGTCAAATAAATTTCACTGGAGGCATCTATGTTTTGTGATAGATGGTTATAATCTTTATAACTAAAATTTCCCCAAATAAATCACCTTCTATAATCTTTATATTATCACAAGTATTTTTATTTGTATATGTTGATCAAATGTCAGATTATGAAGTGGGATGAAATTATGAAGTGTTGGGTCAAATTGTTTTCCAGGATTGTGAGAGCTCAGGCATCCGATGTTGCTGTGTATACTTGTGTGGCATCCAACAGAGCTGGGGTGGATAATAAACATTACAGTCTTCAAGTTTTGGGTATGTTACCAGAAACGTCCCTATTACTTCACTATGTGTCCAATATTAAGCAACAGGCTTAATTTAAATATTGACATATCAGAAAAAATTGGTAAAATAGGATCTTACTAACTAGGGCAGAGATTGAGGGCAGGAGGAGAAGGGGACGACCGAGGATGAGATGGGTGGATGGCATCACGGACTCAATGGACGTGAGTCTGAGTGAACTCCAGGAGATGGTGATGGACAGGGAGGCCTGGCGTGCTGCGATTCATGGGGTCGCAAAGAGTTGGACGTGACTGAGCGACTGAACTGAACTGAACTAGGGCAGAATGCATTTCTTCCCAGGGGATACGTATATATTGAAGCATACTGTCTATCAAAGTACTTTTGTAACCTGGAATTTAGCATTAAATGAAATGTCAGTTTTTTAAAATAGCATTTCAATCCAGACACAAGACCAGTCTTTTCGTACAAAAAGACAGTTAAGACTGTTTTCTAATGTGTTATCGTCTGAGAGTCTTTAAAATGTGAATGGATATTTGTGTGTATACTAAATATCTGTTATGTTAGATAGAGACAGAACTTAAAAAACATTCCACTTCTCAAGATTTGCTAGACCAGAGAGTTCACAATCCCCAAGAACATCTCAGAAGAGTTAAGTAACTATTTACCATAGGCTAAAAATGATTTATGTTGGATTATATGAAACTGACTCTGGAACTTATTATTTTGTTTATTCCACACAAGGTAGTTGAAAGTATACTTCTGGAATAATATCAGTTCAGTTCAGTCACTCAGTCATGTCTGAATCTTTGCAACTCCATGGACTGCAGAATGCCCAGCCTCCCTGTCCATCACCAACTCCCAGAGTTTACTTAAACTCATGTCCATTGAGTTGGTGATGTCATCCAACCATCTCATCCTCTATCGTCCCCTTCTCCTCCCGCTTTCAATATTTCCCAGCATCAGGGTCTTTTCTAATGAGTCCTCGTATCAGGTGGCCAAAGTATTGGAGTTTCAGCTTCAGCATCAGTCCTTCCAATGAATATTCAGGACTGATTTCCTTTAGGATGCACTGGTTTGATCTCCTTGCAGTCCAAGGGACTCTCAAGAGTCTTCTCCAACACCACAGTTCAAAAGCATCAATTCTTTAGCACTCAGCTTTCTTTATAGTCCAACCCTCATATCCATACATGACTACTGGAAAAACCATAACTTTGACTAGATGGACCTTTGTTGGCAAGGTAATGTCTCTGCTTTTTAATATGCTGTCTAGGTTGGTCATAACTTTTCATCCAAGGAGCAAGGGTCTTTTAATTTCATGGCTACAGTTACCATCTGCAGATATACTGGAGCCCCCCAAAATAAAGTCTGTTACTGTTTCCACTGTTTCCCCATCTATTTGCCATGAAGTGATGGGATCAAATGCCATAATCTTAATTTCCTGAATGTTGAGTTTTAAGCCAACTTTTTCACTCTCCTCTTTCACTTTCATCAAGAGGCTTTTGATTTCCTCTTCACTTTCTGCCATAAGGGTGGTGTCATCTGCATATCTGAGGTTATTGATATTTCTCCCGGCCATCTTGATTCCAGATTGTGCTTCATCCAGTCCAGCGTTTCTCATGATGTACTCTGCATATAAGTTCAATAAGCAGGGTGACAATATACAGCCTTGACATACTCCTTTTCCTATTTGGAACCAGTCTGTTGTTCCATGTCCAGTTCTAATTGTTGCTTCCTGACCTGCATACATACAGATTTCTCAAGAGGCAGGTCAGATGGTCTGGTATTCCTATCTCTTTCAGAATTTTACAGTTTGTGGTGATCCACACAGTCAAAGGCTTTTAGCATAGTTAATAAAGCAGAAGTAGATGTTTTTCTGGAACTCTCTTGCTTTTTCAATGATCCAGCAGATGTTGACAATTTGATCTCTGGTTCCTCTGTCTTTTCTAAAACCAGCTTGAACATCTTGAAGTTAATGGTTCATGTATAGTAGAAGCCTGCCTTGGAGTATTTTGAGCATTACTTTACTAAAGTGTAAGATGAGTCCAGTTGTTTGGTAGTTTGAGCATTCTTTGGCATTGCCTTTCTTTGGGATTGGAATGAAAATTGGCCTTTTCCAGTCCTATGGCCACTGTTGAGTTTTCCAAATTTCCTGCCATATTGAGTGCAACACTCTCACAACATCATCTTTTAGGATTTGAAATAGCTCCACTGGAATTCCATCACCTCCACTAGCTTTGTTCATAGTGATGCTTTCTAAGGCCCATTTGACTTTACATTCCAGGATGTCTGGCTCTAGGTAAGTGATCACACCTTCATTATTATCTGGGTCATGAAGATCTTTTTTGTACAGTTTTTCTGTGTATTCTTGCCACCTCTTAACATCTTCTGCTTCTGTTGGGTCCATACCATTTCTGTCCTTTATCAAGCCCATCTTTGTATGAAATGTTCCCTTGGTATCTCTAATTTTCTTGAAGAGATCTCTAGTGTTTCCTATTTTATTGTTTTCCTCTATTTCTTTGCATTGATCACTTAGGAAGGCTTTCTTATTTCTCCTTGCTCTTCTTTGGAACTCTGCTTTCAGATGGATATATCTTTCCTTTTCTCCTTTGCATTTCACTTCTCTTCTTTTCTCAGCTATATATAAGGCCTCCTCAGACAACTATTTTTCCTTTTTGCATTTCTTTATCTTGGGGATGGACTCGATCCCTGTCTCCTGTACAGTGTCACCAACCTCCATCCATAGTTCTTCAGGAACTCAGTCTATCAGACCTAATCCCTTGAATCTGTATGTCACTTCCACTGTATAATTGTAATGGATTTGATTTAGGTCATACCTGAACGGTCTAGTGGTTTTCCCTACTTTCTTCAATTTAAGTCTGAATTTAGCAATAAGGAGTTCATGATCTGAGCTACAGTCAGTTCTTTTGTTTGCTGACTGTATAGAGCTTCTCTATCTTTGGCTGCAAAGAATATAGTCAGTCTGCATTCAATATTGACCATTTGGTGATATCCATGTGTAGAGTCTTCTCTTGTGTTTCTGGAAGAGGATTTAATATCTGGAATATATTATAATAAATTAAAGGTGAAAATCTAAAATGTTAAAAAATGACCAAATTTAAACCACATTTAGTTTTGTATGTTCAACAAGGAAAACAGTCCTGAGAGCTTATTATTAATATTTCGCAAAGTTAGTAATTAGCGTATAACACATGTTTTTATAGTAAAGTCATTAATTAATTATATGCTATTTTAAATTCTATAATTTTATAGATCACAGAAACACTACAGAACTAAGTGAACCATTAAAATTTTTAATCTAAATTGATATCAAATAATAATAGATATATAATTTTGTTTTCTATATAGTACCACCAAGTCTGCACAATGGGATGGGGACAGAGGAAATCACAATTGTCAAGGGTAGTTCCACCTCCATGACATGTTTTACTGATGGAACCCCAGCTCCCAGGATGTCCTGGCTTAGAGATGGTCGCCCTCTGGAGCTAGATGCCCATCTGTCAATCAGCTCTCAAGGAATGGTCCTTCAGCTCATCAAAACAGAAACTGAAGATTCGGGACGGTACACCTGCATTGCCTCGAACGAAGCAGGAGAAGTCAGCAAACACTTTATCCTGAAGGTCTTGCGTGAGTAAAATAATTGGGAAATATGTCATAATAAAGACAATAACTAAATGTAATCTTTAGAATCACTGGCTATGGGACAAAATTTTTAAAAATTTCATTGTACTCCATATTTCTGTTCTATAATTCACCTATGTTTACTTTTATCTGAAGCATGTTAAGTTATTGTTTCTTCTCTGTATAAAAGGTTGAGCCCTACTACTTATAAAACATCATTCACTGACCAAGTCATACAACTAGTAGTTAAGTAGTTTTTTAACTTTTTCCAAGAATTAAAATCCCCCTTCCTGGGTAGCAGCCTTGTCACGGTGAAGGGGCTTGCATAACTCCATGAAGCTATGAGCCATGCCTTGCAGGGCCACCCAAGGTGGATGGGTCAGAGCGAAGAGTTTTGACAAAACATGGTCCACTGGAGGTAGAAATGACAACCCACTCCATTATTCTTGCCATTAGAACACAACAAATAGTATGAAAAGCAAAAAGATATGACACCGAAAGATGAGCCTCCCCCAAGTAGAAGGTGCCCAGTAATGCTAGGCAAAGAGCGGAGGGCAGTTACTAATAGCTCCAGAAAGAATGAAGTGGCTGGGCCAAAGCAGAAACAGTGCTCAGATGTGTACATGTCTGGTGGTAAAAGTAAAGTCTGATGCTGTAAAGAACAATATTGCATAGGAACCTGGAATGTTAGGTCCATGAATCAATGTAAATTGGATGTGGTCAAGCAGGAGATGGCAAGATTAAACATCAACATCTTAGGAATCTGTGAACTAAGATGGACTGGAATGGGTGAATTTAATTCAGATGACCAATTTATCTACTACTGTGGGCAAAAATCCCTTTGAAGAAATGGAATAGCTCTCATAGTCAATGAAAGAGTCCAAAATGCAGTACTTGAACTGTGGCTCAGATCATGAGCTCCTTATTGCCATATTCGGGCTTAAAGTGAAGAAAGTAGAGAAAAACCACTAGGCCACTCAGGTATGATCTAAATCAAATCCCTTATGATTATACAGTGGAGGTGACACATAGATTCAAAGGATTGATCTGGTAGATAGAGTGCCTGAAGAACTATGGGCAGAAGTTCATATAACATTGTAAAGGAAGTAGTGACCAAAACCAGCCCAAAGGAAAAAAAATACAACAATGCAGAGTGGTTGTCTGAGGAGGCTTTACAAATAGTTGAGGACAAGAAGAAAGGTGAAAGGCAAGGGAGAAAAGAAAAGATGTATACCCAACTGAAGGCAGAGTTCCAGAATAGCAAGGAAAGATAAGGCCTTCTTAAATAACAGTGCAAAGAACTCTTCAAGAAAATTGGAGATATCAAGGGAACATTTCATGCAAGGATGGGCTCAATAAAGGACAGAAATGGTAAGGACCTAACAGAAGCAGACGAGATTAAGAAGAAGTGGTAGGAATATACAGAAGACCTATACAACAAAGGTCTTAATACCCCTGATAACCATGATGGTGTGGTCAATTACCTAGAGCCAGACATCCTGGAGTATGAAGTCAAGTGACCCTTAGGAAGCATTACTACAAACAAAGTTACTGGAGGTGACGAAATTCCAGGTGAGCTACTCAAAATCCTAAAATCCTAAAGATCATTTTAAAGATGATGCTATTAAAGTGCTACACTCTATATGTAAGCAGATTTGGAAAACTCAGCAGTGGCTACAAGACTGGAAAAGGTTTGTTTTCATTCCAATCCCAAAAAAGGGCATTGCCAAAGAATGCACTCATTTCACAAAATAGCAGAGTTTATGCTCAAAATCCTTCAAGCTAGGCTTTAGCAGTACGTGAACCAAGAGCTTCCAGATGTTTAAGCAGGATTTAGAAAAGATAGAAAAACCAGAGATAAATTATTAACATTTGTTGGATCATGGAGAAAGCAAGGGAGTTCCAGAAAAAGATTTGCTTCTGCTTCATTGACCACATGAAAGCCTTTGACTGTGTGGATCACAACAAACTGTGGAAAATTGTATAAGAGATGAGAATACCAGACCACCATACCTATCTCCTAAGAAACCCAAATGCAGGTCAAGAAGCAACAGTTAGAACCTCACATGGAACAACTTACTGGTCAAAATTGGTAAAGAAGTATGACAAGGCTGTTCATTGTCACCCTGTTAATTTAACTTCTATGCAGAGTACATCATGCCACATGCCAGGCTGGTGAATCACAAGCTGGAATCAACATTGCTGGGAGGAATATCAACAACCTCAGATATGCAGATGATACCACACTAATAGTTGAAAATGAGGAACTAAAGAGCCTCTTGATGAGGGTGAAACAGGAGAGTGAAAAACCTGGCTTGAAACTCAGCATTAAAAAAAAAAACAACTAAGATCAAGGCATCAGGTCCCATCACTTCGTGGCAAACAGAAGAGGAACAAGTGGAAGCAGTGACAGATTTTTTTTTTCCCCTTGGGCTCCAGAATCCCTGTGGATGGTGATTGCAGCCATGAAATTAAAAGAAATTTGCTCCTTGGAAGGGAAGCTATGACAAACCTAGCATGCTGAGTCACTCAGTCGTGTACAACTCTTTGCAACCCAATGGACAGTAGTCCACCAGGCTCCTCTGTCCCTGGGATTCTCTAGGCAAGAATACAGGAGTTGATTGCCATGTCAATCTCCAGGGGATTTTCCCAACCCAAGGGCTGAACCCACATCTCTTACATCTCCTATAATGGCAGGTGGTTCTAGACAGAATATTAAAACGCAGAGACATCACTTTGCCAACAGAGTTCTGTATAGTCAAATTTATGGTTTTTCCAGTATTCATGTACAGATGTTAGAGCTGGACCATAAAGAAGACTCAGCACCAGAGAATTGGTGCTTTCAACTCATGCTGCTGGAGAAGACTCTTGAGAGTCCCTTGGGCTGCAAGGAAATCGAACCAGTCAGTCCTAAAGGAAATCAACTCTGAATAGTTATTGGAAGAACTGATGCTGAAGCTCCAGTACTTTGGCTACCTGATACAAAGAGCCAGCTCATTGGAAAAGACTCTGATGCTGGGAAAGATTAAAGGCAAAAGGAGAAGGGGGAGGCAGAGGATGAGATGTTTAGATTGCATCATCAATTCAAAGGACATGAATGTGAGCAAGTGCCAGGGGATAGTGGAGGACGTAGGAGCCTGGCACACTGCAGTCCATGGGTTCACAAAAAGTTGGACACTACTTAGTGACTAAACAATAACAGAACTAAAATCTTTTCTGATGATTGTAATTTAATGGAAAAGCATAATGTTTATGCTATTGTGTTATTGTGGAATAACCTCAGTAAACCTCACAGTCTTTAAATGATCCAGTCTGTAGATTATAGTTTACTGGTCATTTCAAATGATCTAGTTCTATTTCTTCTTTTGTACATTTATATATATATATATA
>SJXO01002882.1:264875-285580 GCA_006408615.1 Connochaetes taurinus | reverse complement strand
ATCTTCCCCGCCAGCCCCTCCCCTGCCCAACCTGCCCCCAGCCGCGCCCTGTGGGGCCAGCCGACCCCCTGCCCAGCCTGCTCCCAGCCGCGCCCTGCCAGGGCCAGCTGACTGTCAGCACCCAACGGGGGGCCTCTGTGTCAGGCCTGAGAGCCTAGTGGGTCCGGCCACGCCACCCGAGGCGAGAGCTGTGGGCGCAGACCCCAGGGGCTGGGGGGGCGTGGCCCGGAGGGGCACGGGGGAGCTGGGTGCGTCTGCCGGCGGACAGGGAGGGGCCGCGAGGGGCCTGGGCCGGGCGGGCGCTCACCGGGGGCACCCCTCTGGAAGTAGTTGTAGTACTGAGACACGTAGGTCAGGATGCTCAGCCGGTCAGGCACCTTCAGGGCCACCATGTCCTCGGCGTCCAGCAGGGCCGGGATGCCCAGCTGCTCCTCCGCCACGCGGAAGGCCTGAGGGAGGGCGGTGGTCAGCGGGGGGGCCGGGAGACCCCACCCCGCCTTGGCCAGACCACCAGCTACCCCCGGAGGAGGGGGACAGGCCCGAGGCAGCAGAACCGCCTGGAGCTCAGGTCAGGTTCTGGTCTATGGCCTGCTCAGCCTGTGTGGGCTCCCTGGCCTCGGTTTACCCGTCTGTACAATGAGGATCACACCCCGATGACAGGATTGAAGGAGCCGGGGGCTGGTCCGGGCCCTGATCCTCAGGGACTCCAGCCCGTCACCGTGGACGTGCCTCAACGGTCCCCCACCCCCGAATCTGTGTGCCCCTGGCTGACACAGGCCTTACAGGTCAGGGGGCAGCTTTCTCCATGGGAGAAGCCCTCCCCAGGCCAACCGGGACCTGTGTCCTAGGAGCCAAAGCCGGGGGCCGCGGGAAGGGCTGGCAGGAGGGGCTCCCCACTGGCCGCGGCCTGTGCGTTTCCCCGCCCGCCTCGGGCTGCCTCCCCTGCCCGGCTCTGCACTGTCGGGGCTCTTCCTGCCCGCCCAGTGGGCTCCCGCCTTTGCACTCCATTCCTCCTCTAAACTACCACGACTCCCCCAATCTCTGTGCATCCAACAGGCTCCTGGGCCCGCAGACCTGCAGCCCCCCAGCAGTGACGGCCCCTCCACGTCAGATACAGAGGCCTCCCACCGCCTCTAACTCCTCTGGCTCCTCCGGCTGCCCCCCTGCCCTGCACTGACCCTGTGGCACCAGGGGCAGCTGCCAGCACAACAGCCTTCAGAGAAGAAACTAGGTTCTCCCCACACCCTGGGCTGCTGGCCGCTCCAGGCTCCTCCCTCTGCTCCAGCCTCCCCTCCAGCTCTGTTCCAGCCTTCTCTTTCTGTTCCAGCCTCCCCTCCAGCTCTGTTCCAGCCTCTCTTTCTGTTTCAGCCTCCCTCTCCGTCCCTGCCGGCCCCGCCTGCTGTCTCCCACAAGCAGGGCACCCTCCAGCCCCCGCAGCCCCCGTCCCAGCCTCATCCAGGGAGGCACCCCCGTCCCCTCACCACACTTTGCACCTGCACCTCTTCCCTGCAGCACCCGCACACACACCCCCCGTGGTCAGGTGGTCTAACCACCCTGTCACAGTGCGTGTGTCCCATTCCAAGCCGTGCTCGTGTGGCTGGGGAGGGTCTGAAACGTGGTCAGTGCCAGAGGAACTGAAAATGCCGTTTCATTTCATCTCGATTAAGTTACGTTTAAGTTCCGATCGCTCGCGCCGAGTGGCGGCTGCACCCGAGCCGGGCCCGCAAGGGAGCACAGTGAGTACAGGCCAGTGCCCTGGCATCAGCGGGCGGTCAGGAGCTCACTGAGCAGCAGAGACACTGAGGCTGGTCGGGAGGGGTCCGTGGCGGGAGGGCCAGGCAGCAGTTGATGCCATTAGCCTGGGAGCAGGCCCATCCCAGGACCCCCAGGAGCCCCATCCCACCCACTCGCCCTGCTCTGTCACGGGTGGGAAGGAGGGTCCAGGAAGAGGGACTGGGAGGGCCTGGCTGCAAGATCAGGGGCTGGTCTGGGAGCCAGGGTCGCCCCGCACCGGCTGGCCCTTCCCCTGACTGCCTGCGGGCAGCAGCCACTCTGAAGCAGCCCCTGGGGACGTTGCCCCATGAGGGTCCCTGGGACACGGGCCGGGGAGGCATGAGTGGGCACTCACCAGCTTGTTGTTCTCGTAAATGTTTTCCTTCCTGAGAGCATCGAAGTTTCTGGAAAATAAGAACATTGGTGTTCAAAGCAGCTCAGGGTCCAAGAAAGGAGGAGCCAGAAGGGCTTGGGGGGAAGGGGGAAACTGAGGCCAGGGTGGGGGCAGGGAAGGAAGCAGGTCGCATGGCCACTGCGAGGAGGGCAGGGCTCTGGCCCGGGAGGCCGTCCAGCACCTGCACTGACCTGGGCTCCGCGGCCCACACAGACCCCCTGCTGCAACCGTGACCTCTTGCCCTGCGGAGGCCGCGCCCGATCACCGCGCCGCCTGTTAGGTGTGGCTGGAAGCAGGCCCCGGGCGGCAGAGTGATCAGCCTGGCCAGGCCCCCCACTCAGGGAGGGCGGCCCCCTGGCAGGGAGCTGGGGGTTCCCAAGAGGCAGCGTCCCAGAGCGAGTAGCTCCATGGACCGAGGTGTGCCCAGCCTGGTGGCCAGGGCAGGCCGGGCCCCGCGCCAGCTCCGGGCTCCTCTCGCTCCCTGTATGAATCCGGCGCTGCCCGTGAGCGCTGCTGTCCTCGGCTCCATACAGACACCGCCCCGCCCCTGCAGATGCCGTCAACGCCCCGCTCACAGGCAGGGACGTGGTAGAGAAGCTCCATAAGCGCCCGAGGCCACACAGCAGGCCGACGGGGCCAGAGCAGGGCCGAGGCCCCAAAGTCCTGGCGCTGGAGCTTGCCCAGCCGTCCTCCTAAGTGGGCAGACCCTCCAGGCTGAGAATGTCAGAGAGCCCCCACGCCCACCCCCACCCCTCACTTTGCCGCCAGTGTGCAGGGGCCCCAGGCCTGGCCTGGAGCGGCCGGAGCACAGAGACCACTCCAGAAGGGGAGAAGCATTGCGCCAGCTCCAGGTCGGGCCCAGGGCCCCGCGCAGCACCGCACGGCACCTCTCAGAGGACGGTCCAAGCCGAAGACACAGCCGGGCCCCAGCAGGCAGCTGGCCCAGGCCTGGACGCTCAGCTGGGTGGCCTGACGCCTACGGGTGGCCTGGCCACATATGGGTCCGTCTGGCTGTCCACGTGCTGGGCAGCAGCCTCCCCACTTTGGGGTGAACTGCTCTGGAAGCCTCGGGGCGCAGGAGACAGCTGAGGGCTGCACCCCAGTGCTGCCCGACCCGGGCAGGGCCCTCTTCTCTTGGGGCCCCACCTAAGAGGGCGACCGTAGCTGCTCACGGCCACCTCGAAGCTGGGGAGGTCACGAACGGAGGGGAGGCCCTGCAGCCACCTGGCCAGGGAGTCCCTGGCTCCCAGCCCTGACTGTGCACTGACCCCCTGACCCCTGACATCCTGGGGAGGCCTGGTACACAGATGAGGAAACTGAGGCTGACCCTGGGCCACGTGTCGAGGGGGGCGGCCACGGGCTTCCGGGCTTCCATTGCCCTGCCTGGCTCCTGGGGACCCTCCGGTCTCTGCCTGGACCCCCACCTCCCAAGTAACCAGTCCCAGATGTGAGACCACCCAGGAGAACAGAGGTGCTTTGTGCCCGGGCTAGGGCAGCCGGCAGACCTGTCTGCAGGGGCAAATGATGGCAGGGCAGGAAGGCGGGCGCAGCGGCCTGGCCTCCCCTCCCCCACAGCCCGTGGCCAGAGGACCGGCTGGGCTCCCGGACAGGCTGGCCCTTCTGACCTCAGCATCTGGGGGCTCAGGAGTCCCCCCCCGTCCGCTGCCCCCAGCCACCCCTTTGAAAGCCCAATCTCTTCTCCAGACCTGCCCTGGGTCACTGACCAAACTGGCCACGTCCTCAGCAAGATGCTCGGTGCCGCAGGGCAGGATAACAAGGCCTGTTTTGTCTCCAAACAAGCAGAAGAAGGAAGCCCTCTGCCCCCTGTGTTGGCCTTGGTCCACCCGGGGGGCTGCAGCGGCTCCGTTCTGCGAGGTGGGGGGCAGCCAGCTGCCCACAGGACCCTGCCCGCCTGCAGACCCAGAGTGAGCATCTCAGAACCCAGGGCAGGTTGGGGCACCCACGACTCGGGGCCAGCCCCGCTGAGCAGGCTCAAGGTGTGCCAGCCAGAGGGTGCAGAATCGCCCTTCCACTCAAGTTCCAGGCCACCACCCTCAGCACCAAAGCCAAGCTGCCTCCCAGGCTCCCTGGCTGGGTTGGACCACCCTGGCCAGTCCCACAGACCATGCCCCGCCCAGACCCGGCTCTCTCCAAACTCCCTGTCTCCTGCCTCCAGGCCTCGGCCCACGCTGTTCCCTGCATCCAGAGCGCCCCTTCTCCCAGAGCCTGAGCTCATGGCCCCCTCAGCAGGGGGATCGGCTGGCATCGCCCTGGTCTAGTGGGGTGGCGGAAACGCCGGAGTACGAGTGGCCTTGCAAACCCTTTCAGAGAACGCCAAGGAGCCCCAGGCCACCAGCCTTCTCCCAGCAGGCGAATCCCCGGTGGGATGGGCTGAATTATCCTCCCCCAGGGGCTGTTTGGAGCCCTAACCCCCACGACCTCTGGACACGACCCTGCTGGGAAGCAGGGACTTCACAGAGAGAATCAAGCTAAGTCAGCGAGGGCCCTCGCCCAAAACGCCTGGCGTCCTAAACGGGAAACGTGGACAAAGAGAGGCCGAGTGGAGGCTGGCAGAGCAGACCGCATCCGCGTGTCCAGGGCGGAGGCCCAGAGGGAACCAGCCCCGCGGACACCCGCCCGGGGCTCCTGGACGGGCCGGTGGGACGGCTTCCGGGGCTCCTGGACGGGCCGGTGGGACGGCTTCCTTCTGTACCTCAGCCGCCCGTTTGCAGGACCTTGCCCAGCAGGCCCTGCGGGCTGATCCCTCGGTCTGACTCAGGGAGGCCCGTCAGCAGCTTGTGTTTCAGTTCAAGGCCTCGAGGGGCCAGAACCTGCACACCTGTGGGCGGGACCCGGAGCACCCCCACTCCCAGGTAAATCAGACACGTCCCCGGACTTTCCCGTCGGTGCACTGCTTAGGACTCTGTGCTTCCCCTCTGGGGGTGGGGCACGGGTTCGATCCCTGGTTGGGGAAACAAGATGCCACAAGCCACTTGTGGCCAAAAATAAAAACAACCACAGTAACGATAAAATCACGGATGTTCCGCTACGACTCCAAGGCACCTGCCTGGGGTCAGCACACAGCTGGTGCTCCATAAACGCTGCTGACGAGCTTCTCCGTGCAGTGCTCGCTGAGCGAGGGGCCCCCTGCGGCATCTGTTCATTGTTGCAACACGGGCTGAATGAATGAACTCACTGGGTCTGCCTGCCCTGCCCTGGCCGGCACCCAGCCTGGCAGAGTGCCCGGGCACGCACAGCCCCTGCCCCCCACGGCCACAGCGGAGCAGGGCTGCTGACCTCCAACGCCCCGGGGGCTCTTGGGAGTGTGTCCCCCTTCCAAATTCCTGGAGGGCTGACCTCACACTGTTTATTTCCTGGAACTAAAAGCAGCTGTGTGGAGGTGGGCTCTGGGGCTGGGGTAGGGGGTGGGGAATGCCAGAAGCAGCACATCTGGGATTAATCCCACGGGAGAGAGGAGCAGAGAGGGGGACAGATGGACAGACAGGCTGAGACACAGACGGAGGGACACATAGGCACCAAAGCACCCAGGGAGGAGACAGGAGAGGCCACGGGGCAGAAGAGAGTGTTGGGGCGGCGGGAGCTGGTTTGGGGCCAGAGACACCAAGGCAGACGCCCCGGAAGAGGCCAGGGGAGGGTGGACAGAGCTGGGGGGCTGGGACGAAGAGGCAGCCGGGGCGAGTCAGGGCGGGGTCCCCACGCGCGGGGCTGGCCCCAGGACGCCCCCCTGCTTGCCATCCGGCTGCAGGCCTCCCCCAGGCCAGAGCAGACCGACCCCACCTGAGCAGGCCCAGCCAAGAGGGGTCAGCCTGGGGCTCCTGCAGCGGCTGACGGGGGAGTCGGGCGGGGGTTCAGACCTGAGCCTTTTCCCACAGGTATCCTGGAGAGCCAGCCGGAAGGCGACAAGAGGGCTGGGCTGCAGCTCTCAGGACACAGCCAAGGCCTGGTCCCCAGGTGGCTTCCTGCTGACCACAAAGCCAGCAGGGGTGCGGGGTCGGGGGAGGCCATCCCATGCCCGGGCCTGGCCCCTCCACCCTGGCCCCGTAATTAGCTCTTGAGTGGGGGCCTCTGGGACTCGGCCTCCTGACCCCCCATGACTGGTGCGTCTCCCAGAGCGGCCAGGGAGCACCCCCACCACCGCCCCTGCTTCTGGCCCAGCCTGATAGGAGCTGCAGGGAAAGGTCAGGTTACCCCCCACGGGGCTGTGGGGTGCGGGGGGCACCCCGTGAGTTTGCACAGCTCCCTACTCCCTGACTCCTGACCCCTCCAGGGCTCCCACAAGGCAGGGGGCTCCAGCGGCCCACCCGCCCGCAAGGCCCTGGAGAAGGAAGCCCTGCCTCTGGGAAGGGCTCCCGCCCTGGCTCCACGCCCGCCCGCCTTCCTTCCGGCCTCCTGGAGTCTTGGTCCCTCCAGGTCCTGCCCCACAGGTTTACTGCCCGGAGGCGGAACGGGCGTGTTTACTTTGAGCCGTTCCTGAGCTCACCTGGCTGCTGGGCAGGTGTGGCATCCCTGGGGAAGGAGACCCTGCAGGCAGGCGCCTCCGGGCCCACCTGTGAAACCAACAGCTCCAGGGTGGGCTCGGCAGGCAGGCTGGGGGCAGGGGCAGCCCTCTGGGTGAGCCTGTCTCCCCACCCGCAGCACACACTGCACACCTGCCAGGGTGCCTGCGGGCGACCAGCGCAGGGCACACGGGAACCCCAGGTCCTGCTGGGCAGACCCGCCGTGAGGACCCAGCAGCAGGCAGCTGGAGCCCCCCACTGGCGGGCTCAGCACCCACTCCTCCAGAGCTGTGCTCCTCTGCTGGGCGCCAGGAGGAGACAGGCAGCAGGAAGGCCTGAGAGGAGATACAGGGAAGGCCTTCCTGGTGGCAAAGCTAGGAGACGCGGAGACAGGATGTCCACTTTCCTGCTGCCGGGGGGGTCTTCACAGGATGGGGGGAGGGAGTGAGTCTCACCCAGGTCTGACCAGGGAGGACAGCCATCCTGCCAAGTTCCCACGTGCTTCCTCCCCATCCTGCACCGCTGGGGGCCGGCGGGGCGGCTCAGAGCTTCTTGGGGAGGCCACCCCCTTGCCCAGAGGCGTGGCCGGAGCCAGAGGTGGCGGAGGGGTGCTTAGGGCACAGACAGAGGCCCGTGACGCACGTGGGCCCAAGCTCATGGGATTCCACCAGTATCTGTGGAGTCCCTTCCAGGCCCCCCGCCACATACGGGAGCCTGATGCATCGCCCACGGCTGCCGTGACAAACATCCTCAGACGAGGCGGCTGGGAGTAACAGACGCTCACTCCCTTCCAGGCTGGAGACGGGAAGTCCAACATCAAGGTGCCGGCAGGGCTGAGCTCCCTGCGGAAGCTCCGCGTCCCTCTGGCCTCCTGTGGCCTTCCCCGGCAGCAGCCACGTGACTCCAGCCTGCCTCTGTGGCCACGGGCTGCCTCTGCCCTCGTCTGCTCCTCCCAGGCACCTGCAGAGCCCTCACCGGGCAGCGACAGTCGCGCCTGCTGGGCCCCAAGCACCAGCCACATCTGTTGACCTCCAGCTGCGTGCTGTTAGCTACTAACCTCCGGGCACGTGCCAGATACTGTCCCAGGCACTGGGGACACAGCAATGCATAAAGCAGACACCCCCACCCCCTGGGGCTGGAAGTCTGTGGGGGCAGGTGATGGGCACCAAGCCAGCAGGAAGGGGCTACGCCATCCCGCACGCAGGGCGAGGCCTCCTCCTCCCCCAGAGGCCCTGCCCCACCCTCACAGCCTCCTGGAGCTTCTGTCCATGTACCTGTCTGCTGTCTGTCTCTACATCGCTCCCTGCCTGAGGCAGGGGCCAAGACCACCTCACACAGTACACAGTGCTGAGTATACAGCAGGCACTCAATAACGGTTATCGGAACTGCTGTATGACACCAGCTTGCACCAGGACGCAGACACACCCACATGTGCACGCCTGTGCTCACCTGTGGGCAGTGCATGCTGGGAAAGGCTTGCACACACACACACACACACACACACACACACACACACACACACACACACACACACAGGCCTCCAAACCCCACTCAGCTGAGAACAGTTGGGCATTCCTGGGGCTCGGATTCCGGGGTTTGAAGGTCAATGTTGGTACGCCACAGGACTCCGACGCCCCGACCGTCTTTCGGCGCTGGCGACCACGACAGCGGTCACCGTCTGAGGAGGGCGACTGGGAAGGTCCAAAGGACCCGAGTCAGTGGTCGGTCGGAAGGGGTCCTGGGACGGGCGGGGTCGGAGGTTCTAGGGTCGGGTGGGGAGTTTCGGGTCGAAGTCTACAAGAGTGTGGAACACTCGCTGCATCCCCAGGCCGGGGCTGGGGGCAGAGAGCCCGGCCCACCGGCTCCACACATGCATTTCACCACCCCCGGCTGCAGGAGGAAACCCTTGCGGGCCTCTTTCTTACGACCAGCTTCCCTCTAGAGGGCCTGGGGACAGTCCCCGGGGGCACAGCGGACATCCGGGTGGCTGTACCCCAGGGGGGCACGTGCCAACCCTGGTTCTGCTCTGTCCCAAGTAAGGATGCCTCCTCCCTGGGCCTTGGGCTCCGGGTCTGTACAGTAGACCCCTGAGGGCAGTGCTTACTGTAGGAGGTGCAGCCTCGGGCCTCTCCCACCTGCGGGCTCCCTGGAAAACCCGCTCCACCCCTCTCTGGCTCCACCCAGACTACTCGGGAGAACTTTGAAACACCCTGCTTTCCCAGAAGGCATCTTCTGAGGACACCCTTCCCAAGCCTCCGTCTGGCTAGCCCAGGCACCCGCCCGGGGAACTTTACTCATTGTGAATTCTCACGACGCGGGGGGCCCAGGGCCTCGCGGCACAGAGCTTTGCCCCAGCCAGCTGGGTCCCAGTCAAAGAGTGTGTGCTGAGTGCGTACCAGATGGAAGGGCCCAGAATGGGGGCAAGGCCCGGCGGCAGGGCCCACCTCCCAGCCTCGGCTCCGAGACGCTCCTGGGGGGAGATGACCTAGTCTCCAGACCTCCCCACCGCCCAGCGCTCCTGTCTCTGGCCCTCTCACCCTAGGGTACTGAGGCCTAGCCACTGGGACCTGCACCCGGGTGGTCTCAAGCCTTCAGCTCTGTTGGCCCCTCCCCTACAGTGACCCTGGGCTGCGTTCCTAAAGGTGCCTGATCAGGCTCGGGGAGGGGCAGTGCCCGGCAGTCAGTCCGATCAGTAAGGGCCCCTGATCTGGTGGCTAGGTCTCAGGACAGTGGGGGGTCTCAGAGGGCCCGGAAGGGCAGCTGTGCCGGCCCTTTCCCAGGGAGGCCAGCCAGGAAGGCTGGCTGTGGCCAGAGCCCAGGCCGCTGGCCTGAGTCACAGGCTTACTAAGCCAGCGGGGGCGGCCGGAGGGCCTGGCTCCGGCCCAGCTCCACTTGGTGGTCGGGCAAACTGAGGCCGCGGGGGGCAGCCTGCGGAGCGTCCCGCCGGGCCGGGGGCCCTGACCGCAGCCCACTGCCCCGCGCCCGGCCCCAGCAGCCCGGCCTCGGTCTCCGCGGCGGCGCGCGGGCGGCGGCGCACTCACATGAGGTCCGGCCGGTGGCGGTGCAGGATGGCGCAGAAGGCCAGGCCGTCGCGGAACGACGTGGTCATGTCGGTGATGCTCACGTCCCGGTAGCCCTCGCACTGCTGCCGGCACCACTGCTGCAGAGCCTTGATGGCCGCCATGCGGGCGGCGGGGTCCGCCCGGCCGGCGCCGGAGCTCGGACGGCGCTTCCGGGGGGGCGCGGACGGGAACCCCGATCCCGAGCGCTGGGAGGACGCGGAGCCGCGGCCGAGGAGCCCCGGCAGGACGAGAAGCCGGCGGGAGCGCGGCCGGAGCCCGCCCGCCCGGCCCGGCCCCCGGCCAGGCCACGCCCCCTACCACCAGGTCCCGCCTAGCAAGCCCCGCCCAGGCCCCGCCCAGGCCCCGCCCCGCTCGCCCCTCCCTCCCGGGGTCCGGCGGAGGCGCCTCGAGGCTTTCCTTGCAGCCGCCTCCCGACCCTTCAGTCGCGGAGACTGAGGCCGGACCCGGCCCCGCCAGGCGGGCCGGCCGGTGGCCCCCACGCCCTCCCGGCGCTCAGCAGGAACGGCCCTCGCGTTTCTGGCCTTTGGAAGGCCTCTCCGATCCGGCCTGTCTTGCCGGTGGGCCCGTGAATCTCCCGGATACAAAGAAGAGGCGGCGGAGGCCGGGGAAGGGGCGCGGTGTCGTTGGCGGCCCCGCTGGTGGGGCGACGTCCGTGCTCCGGGAGTCTCCCTGCCCGAGACCAGCGGTCTCGGGGTTCTGGTCTGTGTCCGTTTTCCTCTACGAGCATCTGAGCCCCAGGTTATTAAGGAAAGGGTCCCCGTGGGACTTCAGTTACGGGGCCGCCCGCGTTCCTGGGAACCCTGTCTGTATGCAGGACAGCCAGCCAGCAACACAGCAGGCAGGTGCGGCAACCCCGCCCACCCGGCCGGGCCCAGGGCTTGTCCAGACAAGGCTGCCGCAGGCAAGAAAGAAGGCGTTTTCCTGATAGAGGCCCAGCAAGGGGACAGGGAGGCTTCTGTGCCCACGAGAAGGAGTGGAGACGGCCTTCCCGCGCAGAGGCAACTCCTTTCTGCGACTGGGCCCAGTGGTGGTGAGCTTCCCATCATAAGGGGCAAGCAGGTACTAGACAGGGAGCACCAGTAACCTGAGCCTGATATGGCTGCCCTGACCTGCTGGAGTTTTCCGGATGGAGGACAAAGGGTGATGTCCTGCCAGCTCGGCTGGGCTGGTGCTTAGTGCTAGAGCCAAGTGGGTTTTCCTGACCCCAGGGCAGAATTCAGAACTGGAAAAGCCAGTGAGGCAGGGGAAGGCCAAGGCCACAAGGGGTGGTCATAGGGCTGGATGAGGCTGGGGGCTCAGAGGAAGAGGGAGGTGGCCAGAGCGCTGACTCTTAGGAGCTTAAGCTGTCCCTTGCCTGCGTGGCTGCCTCTGGGGACAGCGGTGTGCAGGCAGCATGTGCGGAGTGTCCTCTTCAGCACCTCACAGAGAGCGCGACCTTCTACCTCGGATACCCCCAGGCTGCCCACACCTCCCTGCCGCCGCCCCTCCCGTCCAGGCCACGGACACCTGGCCCCTGACCTTGGGCCCCTCCCCCACAGCCTAGGGATCCTTCCAGAAAGCCTGCTGCCCGAGCCCTTCCCTGCTTGGCCCCTGGAGCACTCTGAGTGAAGTCCGGCCTCTTATCTCATCTCCTGCTGCTGCTGGCCCCACCCTCCCACACCCGCCCTGCCCCTCTGGCCTAGAGCCTGTGCCCCAGGGGCCCCTGCACTCAGCCACTCCTGAGCCTCTATGACCCTTGCCTCCTGTCTTCTCCCTGCCCACACCCAGTCCTGCCAGAAGCTGACTGTTGCCACCACCTCCACAGCCACCAGCTGCTGCAAGCCTGGGTTTCTCCAGCAATCTCCTAGCCATGCCTCTGCTCCTGGCGTGACACCTTCAGTCTCTTCTCAGTACAAAACCTTTGACAACAGTGGGAGCCAGAACTTGCCCCCCCACTTCTCAAACCCCTCCTCCGACCCCTCCGCCCCGACTCAACAGAAAAGCACTGTCTTCAGAACAGGCCATCCCGCCCTCCCTCAGTCACCTCTCCACGTCCCCGCCCACCACTGCCCCTCAGGGTGCTCCTCTTCCTGCCTCTTCCGCTGCCTGGAGCCGCGTCTCCAGCCTCCCCCGCAGCTCAGGAGACTGTTGTGGCCGACGGAGGTGGTGGGTGCACCCCGTCTCCGACTTCTCCGTGGTCTGCTGGCTGGGTGGAGAGAATTCACCAGATGATGGGGCCGCAGATGGAGGCGCTTGGACAGTGCAGGTCCGGCAGAAGGTCATCACTGCCCGGGTTGGCCCCTGGGTAGTAGTGAGAAACACTGGCGGGCTGGATCCAGGAGCCGGAAGTTTGGGACGTGTTTGTTACAGCAGCTAGCATTCCTACCTGACTTATACACGTAACACAGACAAAGGCAAAACTGACCCTGTGGCCACGCCCCAAGGGGACCCACGGTCCCTTTAGATGGTGAACGAGGTGCCAGAGGCAGGAGATGGCTTCCTGGCGGAGGGGACATGAGAACTGAGACCTGAGGGGAAGTGGGAATTGGCTTGTCACCGAGGAAGGGGGGAGTGCCCGAGGGGTGGAGGTGCACTAGAGGGATGGAGAGGCAATGGAGGAGCTCCTGAGGGATGGAAGGACCCAGCTGTGGGCACGGCTGGGGGGGCTCGGGGAGGCAGCAGGGCCAGGCTGGCCCCACTCCAGCCTTTTCTGGCATTTCCACATCCACTTTTCTCACCACAAGTGGGTTGACCTGACCTATTCTGCAGCTCAGGAAAATGAAGCTCTGAGGGGAGAGGGGACCACCGGGTCGGCAGAGCTGAGACCTCGGAGCCCCAGCCCCGGCGTGGGGCAGGGCCCAGGGAGCCTGGGTCAGCCCGGCCGGCCTCCGGCCCGGGTGGCCACCCTGGTCCTGGGGAGGACTTCCAGGGCAGATGGTCTCAATCTCCCCACTCCTGCTTTCCAGACCTCTTGGTGAGGCTGGGTGCCCTCCCTGGGAGGAAGGCTGGCAGGCACAGTGCTGGGGACCAGGGACATTTGGGCCACAGGCAGCAGATTTGCATCCAAAAAGCCTGCTGGGCCCCTAGGCAGGTTCGCGGTGGGGTGGGGTCTACAGACCCTTTAACCGGTAGATTGAACTGCAAGTAACAGATCTGGTCAAGGCTGATGGCCTGAGCTGGAACAAAACCAGGGGTGCCCGTCCAGACACAGCAGAGTTGGCCATGCCCGGAGCCTTGAGGCAGAGGGAGGAAACCAGAGCGGGAGTGGGGGCGAGTGGAGAAAGGGAAAGGTGCCCACCCACAAGGCCCCTCCTGCAGGACTTCTCAGAGGCCCCGTCCCCTGCCAAGCAGCGTGACGCCCAAGGGAGCGGCCACACTGCACAGGGGTTCCCGGGCTGACCCCCACGGCAGGGCTGTCTCGGCTGGGAGCCCGGGCTTGTGTGGAAGACACACTCGGACCCCACCGGGCGGGCCTGGGCTGACAGCCGCGCTCTGCACAGCTTTGCCCAATCCGTCACCCCCCTTGTCTGAGCCTCCTGAGCTTCACAGCAAGGCGGGTGGCTTGTCCCCAGCAGCACCAGGGCTGACCCGTGGAAGTGAGAGCAGCTGCGGTTGTGGTCGCCGTGCGCTTTGGGGAACAGCTGAGCAGAGCACCCCGAGGGGAACCAGAGCCACTTGCAGGGGTACCCAGAGAGTCACACGGACTTCACAGCAGAGCATCCAAGGGGCATCCTGTCCTCCCTGGTGCCCAAGGCCACCGTCAGTTCAGCTGATGGCTCACACAGGCGGCTGTGGATGCCAGCACCCCAGGCAGGAGGGAGCTGGAAGCTGTGACACCCGATTTTAAGGGGCCACCCATTAATTAATTAGGCCCCATGAATACTGCACGCTGCCTTGGGTATATTAATAGCATATTTATACGACGTGCTATGGATAGTATACGTTCTTGTCCCAACACCTCACGAATAATTCACGACCCGCTCCTTCCCCGGGCTCCGGGGGAACCCGGCCGGTGCTTTGGCTGGGGCTCGTGGTTTGCTTCCAACAGCCGAATTTTACATTTCATTATAAACGGCTTTGCTGGGCATGTCGGTAACTTTCACATTTCCACCCACTTTACTATTAATGGCTTTCCCGAGCTGCAGCAGCCCAGCACTGCACACAATGCATTATGAATATCTGATCCGGCGTCTAGAGTCCCCCATCTATCATTTATAACGGGTTACACAAACATTATAAAACATTAACCGCACATTTATAGATCATTTTCGGCTACGACGACGGTGTGTTATAAATACATTATTAATTCTCCTCATGCCATTTATAGGAACCCCATGTAATGGGGCCCAGCCCTCTAGTCCTGTTAACAGCACACAGGGGCTGGTGGGGGCACCGGGCGGCGGGACCAGGGCGGAAGGAAGCCGGCCCTGCCTGCAGTGATGTGTCCTTGGCGAGGTCGTAGCACCTCTCTGTTCACAGAGCAGGCCGCAAGGATAGGGCCCCTTCACTGAGCACTCCTGTGCTCACAGCCCCCAGACCCCGGCATTGTCGCATTCCATCACACGGAAGCGGGGGCTGTAGTCAGGGATGCTGAGCTGGCCATGGAGGCCTGGGGTGCTCCGAGCCACCTGCCTCTGGCTTGGGGCTGAGTTCAGACACGGCTGCCCGGCCTTGAAGGGAGCAGGCCTGGAGGACCCCAGCGGTGGAGCAGAGGTTCAGGGCAAGGGCACCCAGGCAGGGGCGGCGGGCTGATGGGGCAGCTGGGGCCCGGCGTCCTCCAGCTCCTGCTGCCCCGGCGCTCCCATCCCATGGGCTCTCCCAGCCTGTGGGCGTCAGGGATGCCGATGGTGATGTGGGCCAGGGATGCCGGGCTCGAGGGCCCTTGAGAGCCCCCTGGAGACTCGCCTGGGTGCGCAGAGCAGGCGGCAGTCAGCAGCTGCTTCCTCCGCTGCAGCAGTCAGTGGGGCCCAGGGCTCTGCTGCCTGAAGTCCTGCCCCAATGCCCCTGCTCCCCACGCGTGGCACGTGGTCACTTTCTGGACGATGCCCACGGAGCCCCGTGTGTCGGCCGCACCCTCTAGGCCCCTTGAGCCCCACAGACCTCCAAGGCCAGGCTTTACACTGGGAGGGCACCGACAGGAAACCGGGGCTGCAGGCTCTCCGCCCCTGCGGCACGAGAGCCCAGGGCTCCAGCTGTAGCTTGGCAAGTTGAGTCCCGCAAAACTCCTCATCCTGCAAAACCCACTGGACACTCCACCTTCTCGCAACAGCCCTTCCCAGCTCCCCGGAGCGTGAGCCTGGTGGGGTCTGACCTCTGGGGGCCCAGCCTGGGCCTGGACCGGGGAGAGGGCTCCGGGGTCAGCCTGTCCTCCCCAGAGCCTTAAAACGGGCCACTTCACCTGGGAAGGGAGGGGCTGGCAACCCTGGGGGAGCCCCTCGCCATAGCCCTCGCGGCCAAGACGCCTGAAATAACCCCAACTCAGCCCCGCCAGGCCGAGCTGCATCAGTTTTCAGTTGCTCTGAGGGAGGAAAAGATGGAGTGTCCGGGCCCAGGACTCCGGGGCAGCTCGACCTCGTGAGACCTGAACAACCAACAGCCTCAGTGCCTCAGCTGCAAAGCGGGGCCACGAGCCGGCCTCCCCGGGCGAAGGCGCGGCCCTGCTGCTGGGGACCTCTGCGAGGACGCCTGGGTCCTGAGTCCCTGCTGCCCACGGCTCTCTGGCCCTCTGCCCGCTGCCCACGCCTCTCTGGCCCTCTGCCCGCTGCCCACGCCTCTCTGGCCCTCTGCCCGCTGCCCACGCCTCTCTGGCCCTCTGCCTGGCTGCCTGCGGGTCAGGGTCCACCCCTTGCCAGGACCAAAAAACGAAACCAGGAGGCGCTTGTTAATGAGGCTGTAAGGACACAGGTGAGGTCGTCACCCTCTGCTTCTGGTGAGGAGGGCCAGGTCTGCTGCGCCCTTGCCCTCTGACAGCCCTCCCCGGACAGCGAGGGGGCTGGGGCAAGCGGGGCTCCTCAGCCCACTGCCTTCTGCTTGTCAAGGGGGCTGAGGCCCAGGAAGGGTGCGGGAGTCACACACCAGAACTGGAGCCGGGGGGCTCCACCCCACCCCCCCGCACCTCCCCACCTTCCTGACTGTCAGGACCCCCAACCCCAGTCTGGCCCGTTTCCTGGGCCCTGTGGGTCCAGCCAGGCTCCCGGACCTCGGACGCCCCCTGGGCAGCTGAGCCCGCCCTGTTCAGCGGGGAGCGGCCCCGAGTCTCCACCATGCAGGGTCCAGCCAGGCTCCCGGACCTCGCTGGGCAGCCGAGCCCGCCCTGCTCAGCAGGGAGCAGCCCCGAGTTTCCACCATGCAGGGAGCAGGGCTCGGGCTGCTGCCCGCATGGGCTGCGCACAGGGGCCTGTTAGGTTCACACACACACACACACACACGCCACCCCTGCCCCCCTCTGCTGGGCCCTGGGCCAGGCATCCTTGTGTGGAGTAGAGCTGGCCGGGGAGGCCGCCCACACCCCGGCTCTGCCCCACCCCGACCCCGCGCAGGGCCACGTGCTCCCCAAGCAGCCCCCGCGGGCCCCACCCACCCTGGCTGGCGAACGCAGGGGCCACGGCCGCCGCCGAGTCGCAGCCACCCGCCCGCAGCCCTGCCTTTGCCCCTGTGGGTGGAGGTGGGTAGCGCCCGCTCCCCCAGGGCCTGGCTGTGCCTCCCTGCCAGCCTCGGCCCCGACGTTGCTAGGACTGGGCAACAAGGGGCTGCAGGCTCCCCTGGAGCCTGCCTGCCGTCTGGGCCTGTCCTCAGCCCGTGTTGGGGTGAAACGCCCCAGCCCCCATGCCCCCCAAACCCCAGGGCGCCTGTTTCTGGCCACCCTGGCCCGGGTGAGGCCTGCAGGTGTCCCCACGGCCATCACCCAGGCCCAGATGGGGGGCTGTGGCGTTGTGGAGGTGCCATGGGGCTCCCCGCAGGGCGCCCAGGCTGGGAGGGGACCCTTCAGGTCCATGCCCGTCTCTGCAGGGGCGGCAGGGGGGCTCCGGCCCCCAAGAGGGGCACCATCCCACATGCCCTGGGCAGGAGCCACGCAGACGGGACAGGAGGGGAGCTGGTGCTCCACTGGGGAGTGGGCGGGACCTGGACGCTGAGGGGCAATCGATGGGCAGCTGCGTGGCTGACCCGTCAGAGGCACGGGGAGCAAGGAGGCTGGGTGAGGGTGCAGGGGTGGGAGGGGTCCTGCGAGGCATCCTCCAGCCGGACAAGGCCACGGCCGACCCGGGGCCGCGGGGCAAGGAGCACAGCCCCATCCCTGGGGGCAGGAGCGCTGCCTGCCCCCGCCCTCGCCCCCACGGGCCTGTCCGCCTCACCCAGGCCTGGGCCCATCAGAGCCTCAGTGCCCCCTGGTGGCTCGGGCTGAGCAGGAACTGGGTGACCCTGCTGTGGGGGTGGGGCGGCGGTGATGAACCCGGCGAAGGGGGCAGTGGGAGGGAAGACGGAGGTGCCCTGTGTGCGGGGAACACCCCGCTGCTATGAGCATCGATGGGGGGGACAGCGTCACCCCGCAAGATGGACACTGGCCTGGAGAAACCAGTGCCGCCTGGAGGCCCCGGGGCCCTCACTGGACAGGGCCCTCCCCTGCCCTCGGTGCCCCAGGCCAAGTTCCCGGGCAGACCACCCCCCAGCACTGCAGCTCCGCAGGGCCGCCAGCCACCCTCAGTGGACAGATGCGGCTGGCCGTCCCCCTGCAGCTGAAACAGAGGCTTCTGGGAGGGAAGCCTGCAGCCTCAGGTCTCAGGCCCTGTGGCCCCTTCTGGGGACGGAGCGGGGGCTGGTCTGCGTCCCCAGCACTCCCCACTCCCCCAGGCGCCAATGAAGCCAGGCCCGTGGGCAGTGGGCGCCCGGGCACCGTCGTCTCTCCCCCCAGCACTGCCAGAAAGGAGAGCTGGGTGGAGGGCCAGGACTGTGCCCAGGTAGGGGGCCTCCTGTCTCCAGACACCCCCTGTCCCCACTAGGGGCCGGCTGGCTGGGCCAGGCTCCCGGCTCCCACTCGTTATCCCCACCCCCCCGGTCTCTGGAAACCACACAGGCAGTGGGATCAAGGAATTCAACACGTTTCATTTGAACCCAACTCTGAGCCATGACTCGCAGGATGTCAGTGCCCTCCCCGCCGGCTGCACCCCCAGCACCCGCAAGCGGGTCGGCCTCTGGGGTGGGCGGCCCCCACTGCTGGCTGGGGCCCTGGGTGTGGGCTCCAAGCGCTGCGTGGCCCGCCTTGGTGGTCCCGAAGCTCGGCTCACATCACGGCCTCCAAGTGCAGGATCCTCAGGGCCTCGGAGATCTGGGCACTGGTGTCCACCTGGCCATACATGCCCACCAGGAAGGCCCGGTGCAGCAATACGGCCGCATGCTCTGCAGACGGAGGAGGGCCTGTCAGCTCTGCCCCCGCACCCCAGCCGCTCCCAGGAGCGGAGCCTCTGCCCATTCTCACTCCTGGCCGGAGGACTGAGGCCCCCAGGGGCAGCAACTGACCTTGGCAGAGGAGGGTGTACTCGGGCAGGTTCCTCAGGGCCGTCTGCGCCACCTCAAAGTCCCGGCTGCCCAGGCAGTACATGAACGTGGGCAAGAAGTCGGCTGCGATGCTGAAAGAGCCACGAGTTCAGGGGAACTGAACTCCACCCCTACCCTGAGCCAGGAAGGCCAAGGCCCTGAGGCCCCCCACAGCCCTGGCCCCAGGGACACCGGCTCACCCGGGGTTGTTCTGGATGGAGCGCAGGGCCAGGCTGAAGGCCAGGCTGCGGCAGGACTCCTCGGCCGAGCTCATGAGCCGCTGCAGGCTGGTCTGTGGGAGGATGCGTGTCAGCGGGGTCACCTCCCGGTGGGGCTCCCCCCACAGCGAGTGCGGCCGGGGACCTCACTCCCCCAGCCCCGCTCCGCCTCGCTGGGCCGCCTCAGTCCCGGGCTGGATGACAAGGCGCCCTGCCCCCGCAGGGACGCGGGTGGCGGTGGCTATGCCTCCCGCCCAGGCCCACCCGGGGCCCGCAGCCACTTCGCACCGAGAAGAAGCCCAGGATCTCGGGTCTCCGCCGGGACATCTCGTCCACGTCGCTCAGGACCTCCAGCAGATCTAAGTTGGGCAGAGGGCGCACGTGACGGAGCTGTGTCCCCCAAAACCCAGCAACCTGGAGGCGGGGGGCGGAGTCCGGGGCCGGCCCGCTGCCCTCTCCACACCGGCTGGGCAGGGATCCCGGCCTGGCCGTGGCCCCAGGGTCCCGGGTGCAGCACAGCTGCTCAGAACAAGGCGCCCAAGCCTCCTGGGACCCTCTACACAGCCTCAGCGCTCACTCACGCCGGGGAGCCCCCAGCACCTCCGGACGCCACGCCTGGGGTTCTGCCACCTTCCTGACTCCACCGGGACGGCACCTCTGGTTTGGGACTGACCCGGAGGTGCACGCTCCCCCAAGACCCTCCTCCAGGTCCGCGGGGCCCGGGGTCTGCATGCGCACCAAGTCTCTGGGTGTCTGGCCACGCCCAGCTCAGGGTCGCGCTGCAGACACACCGCCCTGCCCTCCCCCAAGGGCCGCCCAGGCTCAGCTCCCCGGAAGGCCTCCCTTCTCTGGCATCCACGGGGACTCCAGGGGTTCCCCAAGGACACTGGCCAGAAGAGCAGCCCCCACCCCCAACTCTGGTCTCCAGCTTCCTCCTCCGAGCCCCTCTCCGTGCCCCCACCACCACTATGAGCAGAGACCCAGCCCTCCCAGCCTTCCCAGGGGCCCTGCCGTCTTCTGAATGCACCCCCAGGAGAAGCCGAGCCAGCCAGGGCCAGTTTGGGACCCAGGACCGCAGGAACAGAATGGGGCCACTGCCCACCATGGGGGCACCCCGGCCTGGAGGGCGCACACCCCCCTAACTCACCCTCAACCGTCTGGCCCCGGGACAGCCTCTTCATGTAGGGGGCCATCTCGGCTGCGGTCAGAGGGGTGAAGATGTAAACGCTGACCAGAGGCAGGGAGCCGGCCGAGCTCTCGTCTGCAAGACAGGAAGCCAGTGCCCGTCACGGGCGGGGGGACAGGATGGCCCGCCCCCGGCCACCGTCCACAGAGGGCCTGTGCAGCCCAGACACACTCAACGCTGCAGCCACAGAGCCCCGGCGTGGAGCAGAGGCGTGTCCCTGCTGAGCAGCGTCTGGAGTCCTAGCAGACCCTGAAGCCCTGGCCCTGCCCGGGCACAGCGCCAGCAAGCAGCAGACGCTCAGTGGGCGCGACGAGACCACAAGCCTGCTGGGGGCCGCCTGGGAGATGCGCGCTTCTCCCCAGAGCCTCGCGCTCCCTGCTGCGCTGCACACAGCAGGTGCTCAATAAAGGCACCACTGTACACAGCACTGTGCCGGGCGTGTCAGTGGATGCCTGAGAGTCACTCAGCACCAATGACTGGGCAAAACCGGGGCAAGATGGTCGTGAGGGGCCAGTGTCAGGGCGGCCCCCGGGGCAGGACGGCCGTGAGGGGCCAGCATCAGGACGGCCCCTGGGTCCTCAGCCCACTCGCGAACCACTCGCTGGACACGCTGCTGCAGGTGCCAGGTCGCTGCCAGGGCGGTGGGGGCCGCAGAAGAGGGGCAGGAATGTGGATGCGGCCAGGCAAGGGGACAGAGGAGCGGCTAGTCCCAGAGAGCAGGTGCCGGACATCACACCGGCCACGGCACCACCTGGGGCTGCGTGCACATCACAGAGCCGGGGCCAACGACGCCCCAGGGACACCCAGGGCAGTCCAACCCGCCCCCCGCCCAGCAGAAGCCCAGCCCCACTCACCCTCACCCTCCTCGTCCAGGGCCCGGTCGGCCCCGCCGTCCCTGCTGGGAAGGCTGAGCCCCGCCAGGAGCGACTTAAGCATCACCAGGTCGCTGCCGTCAAGGGACAGGTCACTAGGGGACAAGGAGGGGACAAGGCTCTGCGTGAGGACTGCGTGCAAGGGGTAAAG
>SJXO01002882.1:227382-241457 GCA_006408615.1 Connochaetes taurinus | reverse complement strand
AGCACGCGGCGCCGCCCACCGACGAGCGCGTCGGAGAGGCGGCATCGCCGACGGAGGAGCCGAGGGGCCCGAGCGGAGAAACGGAGCGCGCTCGGTGACTGCTGCGGCGCGGGCAGCGCTGCGCTTTGAAGGGCGCGGAGGGCTGGGCCCCGGTGACGGGCGGCGGGCGGCGGGCGGCGAAGACGCGCCGCACCAGCTGCCGGCGGCTGCCGGAGCCGGGGCCTGCCCTCCGCGCCCCGGACCGGCCTTCCTCCCGAGGATGGCGCTCGGAGAAAGGGCTGCGGTCCTGGAGAGACCCCCGCCGGGCCACGGGGCCGGGCCGGGCGCTGCCGGACGCGGCGCACACGGCGGCGGCGCCCTGGGACGTTCGTCAGCTCGCAGCCCTGCTGGTCTCGGCCGCGTCTCTGTGAGGCTGTTTGTGCAGAGGTGGTTTCTTGTCTGGCTTTTAAATTGAGTAGACTTGGTTCTGCCTGCGCTGGGGCTCCGTTGCAGTGTGGGCGTCCCTCCAGCTGCGGCGAGTGGGGCTCCCTACGGTTTTGGGGTGCGAGCGGCTCACTTCCGTGGCTTCTTTTGTCGCAGAGCGCGGCCTCCTGCGTGCAGGGGCTTCAGAAATTGTGGTGCAGACGCTTAGTCGCTCCACGGGAGGTGAGGTCTTCCCGGACCAGGGACCGAGCCCGTGTCCCCAGCATTGGCACACAGGCGCATCCACCGTGCCGCCAGGGAACCCCCTGAGCAGAGATGGTGTGTGGGTCTCACAGCCCAGCCCCAGCCCGAGAGGGGCCTTCCCTGACCCCACCAGCCCCGCCCCCGCTCCCCCCGACGGGTCTGCTGCCCACCTGGGGCAAGGGGGGCCGAGGCTGTTCTTCCCTCTGCTGTGACAACATCAGTTGCAGTTGGGGTGTTGAGGCTCTAAGCCAAGGGTCCAAAGGCTCCCAGGGGCGTCTGCAGGAAGGACTGCTCTCCAGGGACCCTCAACACCAGAGAGGCTGACGTCGAGCACCCCCGGACGGTGCCAGGCAAGCTCCGGAAGATGCCAGGGAGCCGGCACCTCCAGGTGAAGGGAGCGGGGGCCAGAGGACCGGCGGCTCAGCAGAGGCTGCAGGGACGCTGGACTCTTGTGTTTTGCCTCCTTGGAGCTGGTCTGCCTGGAGGAATAATGGATGGTGAAGAATGAAGGGTGGAACAAGGGAGGGACACTCAGTGAGGAGAGAGGTGCCCGCCTCCCGAGAGGGAAGACGGGGGAGGCTGGGCTGGAGGGGCGCTGGGGTGGGTGGACAGCCAGGGGTGCGTCTGGGCGTACAGGTCAAGACACTCCCCCTCTGATGGGGTTGGAGGTGGGAGGGGGGCTCAAGAGGAGGGGACACGCGTACACCTATGGCTGACCCGTGTTGGTGTATGGCAGATACCAGTACAGTAGTGTAATTATCCTATTAAGAATAAATTTTAAAAATTGAAACAAAAAACCCCTCTGCATCAGACTCCCGGCGGCCCGCCCAGCGCTCCCCGTCAAGGCTGCCCCTGGCTGCGCTGGAGAGGCTCCCTTCTCAAACGTGGGACTGCTGCAGACAGCAGGGCTTCCGGAAGACGGCTCAGGGAGCCGTCCTGCCAAGGCCAGGTTCCGGCAGAGGCTCTGCCAAAGCTGGCCTTCCCCCGGGGCCGCCCCGCCAGCCGCCCCCACACCACTTGAGCGTACAACCATCCGGGGGGGATGTCTAGCGACAACCTGATTCTGTCAGCTGTGCCCGACCTCTGACCCAGCCAGCACAGCTAGGGTGCAGGAATGCACCAGCTCCAAGGAGGCAAAGCAGAGTCCAGCGTCCCTGCAGCCTCTGCTGAGCCGCTGGCTCTCTGGCCCCCGCTCCCTTCACCTGGAGGTGCCAGCTCCCTGGCATCTTCCGGAGCTTGCCTGGCACCGTCCGGGGGTGCTCAACGTCAGCCTCTCTGGTGTTGAGGGTCCCTGGAGAGCAGTCCTTCCTGCAGACGCCCCTGGGAGCCTTTGGACCCTTGGCTTAGAGCCTCAACACCCCAACTGCACCCCAAATGGGCAGGAATTCCTGCACCAAGTTGAGCCTCTCGGAGGCCCGGGGTCCGGCTGCCTGGAGGGCGTCCAGATGACGCCCTCGTCAGAAGCTGCCGCCGAAGGACCAAGCAGACCTCCTGTGATGGAACAGCCCGATGGTGGCGAAGGGAAAGAAGCCACCCGTGCGTCAGGATGTCGGAAGCGAGCACATCTACCTAACGGCGGAAACGGTCTGGGAGGCACACCAGTGCTCCCCATGGCTACGAGCAGGCCGGGCTGGGCGGGGACGGCCGGGCAAGCGACCTCCCTGGCTGCTTCATTTTCACTGTATGTGAATGGCCCAGAAAAGGTTTCCACTAGGGAATGAAGGGCAGCGTGCCTGCCCCATGGGGCTGTCCCGGCTCCTCCCGCGGGGGCCACTGAGGCCCCAGCCTCCCTCTGTGTCCCAGGAGGGGCAGGCACGGTCCAGGCTGGCACTCACCACCCTGGCCTCTCCCTGGGACTGCAGCCTCTCTCTCCCTGGACAGCCTCTCCCTTCACAATCCAGCCTCCCAGCACAGTCCCTTCTTCCATGAAGTCCTCCAGGCTCCCCTCGCCGGGGCAGGCAGTGGCCGTTCCCCTGCTGGTGCCTCCACCCTGGCAGCTTGTACACCTGGCATCTGTGCTCACGGGCAGTGCCCCAGGGACAGCGCCCAGCCCTTGTGGAATGGAGCCTGCCTGCCTGCCTGAACTTTCTGGACAAGCCCCAGATGCTGAGGTTGGGGTCGGTCACAAAGGTCAGAGGTCAAGGGGTGATGGACAGATCTTTCCCATTGGGATTCCGGGGCAGCAGCGCTGGAGGCCTGTCCCCCGTGGCACTGGCCGGCCACCTGGAGCTCTGCTGCGCCCGGTCCAGGAGGGAGGAAGGGGCTGCAGGGGCAGCAAGGGGCCACCTGGTCTGCCCCCAGAACTGAGTCTGAAGGGTGGACCTGCTTTCCACAGGTTCCCCGAGAACGCAGGGGTCTCCAGGCCTGCTTGAGACCCCACTGCATTCGTTAGCTTCCCAGGGAAGCCCCTCTGCCGGGTGGCTGGAGCACAAGCATGCCCTGTAGGCTGGGCGTCGAGGTCGGGCGTCCAAGGAGGGGCCCTTTGCCCCTTCCAGCTCACGTGGCACCGGCTCCTGGGCTCCGGCCGCACCCTCCGTCTCTGCTGCCTGATCCCCAGGCTGCCCCTCTCTGGTCCCCTTTTCTCTCGGTGGATGTAGGGCCTCCCCAATCCAGACAACCCCAGCTCGAGGGCTTTCCCTGAATTAGAGCCACCAAGACCCTGTTTCCCGACAAGTCCACTCTGGGGGTCCGGGGTGGGCATGTGTCCTAGGGCCGCCCTCCCGCCACGTCAGCTGCATTCCCAGGACCCTCACCTGGTCTGCCACCCCCCAACCCCGTCCGGCACCCCAGCCTTCTCATCTCTGCGTGCGCCAGGCTCCTGTCTCGGGCCCCCTGCCTGCCCAGGCTCTTCCTGCATCAGAAACCCCAGGCGCTGCCATCCTCACCCCAGTACCGCGGCCCGGGCCCCCAACAGCTCCCTTTGGAGCCCCCGCCACTCCGAAATCCTATTGTTTACCTCCTTCAAGGCCTGCGGCCTCCTGCCTCCCCCCAGCAGCACCTCGCCGTTGTGTCCCCTGCCAGATGAACGTGGGTGGGGTGAGTGGACCGGGCAGGCAGAGCGAGGTCGCGACCTGAGAAGCCGGGATGGGCCAGCGTGGGGTTCAGCCTGGACGGACGCGTCGGCCGGACAAGCCCAGGCCTCTGACCCCGCAGCTCCAGGCCATCTGGGCAGTGACCCCAAAGCCACGATGAGAACCCTCAGCCCCCAGACTCCTGACCTGGCAGCCGCGTGGCAGACACACGCCTCCGCCAAGCCCCCGAGGCTCTGCAGGAGGCAGGAGGGCAGCCCCTCCCTGGCATCTGCCGGTCTTAGGAGTTGAGGGGGCCGGGAGGTGGGGGTCAGAGGTGAGAGGCACTTACCCCGGCCCCCCGGGGTTGGGGAGGGGGCAGGGCTGCAGCTGCGCGTGGTCTAACGGCCTCCACGCAGGAAGCAGGTGCTCCAGTCTGGGGCCCTGGGCACCCCCTGAGCTGGGTTCTAGCCCCGGGGGGCAAGGGGTCTCTGGCTGAGGTCTCCTTGGCTGGGGCAGGGGTCCCCAGCCCAGCCAGGCCTGGCCCGGCCCAGCACTCATGCTGCGGGGGCTGGGAGAGGGCGCCCCCCAGCGACCACCACAGGCTGGGGACCCATCAGCTCCTAAATCTAGAAGCCACCTCGTCTGCACTGGAAACGGGGTCAGCCGTGAGTCAGCGGCCGTGGGGACTCTCGGGAATTCCTTCCGCCAACGCCAGGGCTGTCGGGGGGCACAGGGGCCTGCCACGGGGTGCAGCTGTGGTGAGGCCAGCTGGGGCGTCCCCCGCACCCCCACCCAGCCTGAAGCCTCTCCGGGGGCGGGGGGGCTGGGGAGGTGGCACGGAAGCCCCGGGGAGGCCGCCTCTGGCCGGAGGTGGGAAGCGCCTTCCAACAATGGTCTGAAAATAGAACAGGCAGCTCCCGAGGAAGCTGACCCGTCAGGGGAAGGGGTGGGAGCAGGAAGGCTGCCTGCCCGGAGGGGCCCCAGGCCTCAGTTTCTCCGCCGGCACCGCCCGGGTGTGGGGACCTGAGGCTGAGGAAGCAGGCCTGGGGGGCGGCCCCCACAGGAGAGCCTCTCTGAGGACACGCTTCCCACCAGGTCGCGGGCATGCCCAGCAAACGGATTCCAGGGATGCTCCCATGTCAGCCGGCGCCCCCTCCCGCCCAGTGAGTCGGGGGGGCGGGGGGAGGGCCAGGACCCTCCTGCCTTCGGGACCCTGGGGCCCCAGGGAACCCCACTGGAGAAACAGAGCAAGTGGACTAAGTAGCAGGGAGCCCAGGCCCAGCCCAATCCCCCAGCCAGCGCTCCACCGGGTTCCGGGCTCCCCAGAGCAGCCGAGGCTGGGCACCTCCACCACGGCTGGGAAGCCCCAGGGGCACCTGAGGGGCTGGTCAGCTACGGTGGGGAGAAGAGGTCAGGGGTCAAGGGCACGGGCCTGGCAGGGCTGGGGTCACTGGTGTCAGGGCCAGGCTCACGGGACGGGAGGGGCTCCTGCAGGCCTGCACTCGCCCTGGTCGGCGGACGGAGACCCTCAGGCCAGCCCCTCCTTCTCTCCTATCCGCCGGCTGGCGGGCCGGATGGGGCTCCTGAGACGCCCACAGCGAGGCGGCGCCCCTCTGCCCAGGGCAGCCCCAAGTCCACGCTCCCGTCTCGCCGTCCCGACACCGCCTCGGAACCTCCCCGCTCCCCGGCCGGGTGCAGTTTCCTTGTGGGGTTTGCCCAAGTTGCCTGCTAAGAGCCTGCACCAGGTTTGAAATTAGAAAAATACCCTCACAGATTTTTCTTTCTTCTTCCCACTTAAAAGCAGATACACACACAGACAAAATGTCCCAGAGGTTCCGACCTCCTCCCAGGCCTGCTTCTCCCAGCTGACACTTCTGTGGGAAGGGCCCTCACAGACTCGCACGCCGTCACGCGTTCCAACTTGGCTCAGAACCGAGTCCGACGTCCCCAGGTTGGCTTGGTCTCGGCGACATTCTCAGGCTGAGCAGAGGCCGGTGGCGGAGGGGAGCGCAGGCCGCGCGGGTCGCGGGACTCACTATTCACAGCCCACGCTACCATCTCTCCCGGCCCAGGGCTCACTGGACTCAGCTGGGCAGTTCTGAGGGGGGTGTGTGTGTGCACGCACATGTGTGGGGCACGGAGGCAGGGACAGAGGGCGGGACGGCAGCCCCCGCAGTCAGTCTGGTCAGGGGCTGGGACCTCCTTAGGGGCAGCTGCCCGCGGCTCCAGCCACCTCACTGCAGGACACCAGGTTTCCAGGTCAGGAGGCAGAGAGACAGGGCCAGCAACCCTGTATAACAGGAAGGGTGTGCACTTCCCCGGTGGTCCAGGGGCTAAGACTGCGCGCTCCCAGCCAGGAGTTCGATCCCTGGTCAGGGCACTAGACCCCCTGGACCACAACGAAGACCCGCCCCAGCCGAATGGCCTTTGCTTTAAAATAAGGATACGCCTGGTCTTCGTGCAGACCTCCCGGCGGGGAGCTCCTGAAGCCTTGAAGCTTCCTGAAGGGCAGGGTTGCCTGCAGTTGTTCCTAACAAGCCCCCGTGGACCCCACCGGAGTTCACGCTAAGGAGGCAGGGCCTTGTGCGCCTTCGGGTGGAACCGCCCTCGTGAGGAGGGATGGAGCTTACAGCTGCACCCCACCCCCAACTCGGAGGAGGTGCGGGCTGGGGGGACCGGAGAAGGTCCGGTGAGTTCAATGGTCAATGGCCAGGGGCTGGATCGATCATGTGTACATAGCAAAACCTTGATGGAAACTCTGGAAGGAGCGATCCTAGGAGCCTCCGCGCCACTGCAGGTGTGGCTGTGCGGGGAGGACGTCTGTGCGGGGCGCCCCCGCCTGCCCACCCACGGCCTGTGACCGCGCCCCGGCCCGCCCCACCCACGGCCTGTGACCGTGCCCCAGGCCCTCGCCACGCCCTCCCTGTGACCATGCCCCGGTAGTTCCCGAGTTGCAGCCTCAGTGACACCCTGCCCTGAGTACAAGTCCCTCCTGCGCCCTGTACGTGGGCCTCTGAATGAATCATTGAACTCGAGGTTGGAGTCATGGGAACCCCCCAAATCTGCAGTCAAACAGGTAGATGACTGGGGAGCCTGGGGACCTGGGGTTTGAAATGGGCTCCTGAAATCCTGGGGGGACCTCGTGGGACTGAGCCTCATCTGTGGGGTCTGCACTGACCCCGGGAGCTAGTGCTCGAGTCGAATTGAGTTGTAGGACATTGGAGAGTCACAGAGCTGGCTGGTACTTGGAGAAACCGAACAGCTCCTCTGGTGAGCTGGGGTGGACGCGCCCCACCGTCCTCTGGGGCCAGCGCGCTTCAGTCTTGAAAGCGGGACTCAGGGCCCGGCCACCACTGACCACGGCACGTGGTGACAGCTCTGCCTGCTGCTCAAGACGCAGCGGGCGCTCCAGTTTGGGGCGATTATGGATCAGGCCAAAATAAACTGCGAAGGCCTGCTCCTTGGACTGATGTCACCTCCACACAGTCACCCAGACGTGGCTCTCTGTCCTCCGTGACTGGGAGGTGATGGAGCTGTGTCTCCGGGTCCTCGGCGGGGCGTCTAGTGAAGGCGTCTGATGGCCTCACACTGCGTCTGAGAAGGACACAAAACGCAGCTGTCCCTCTCGTTGTGGGGTGTGGGGGACACAAGACTCGCGTTCCCCCAGAGCAGTTTCTTACCATCCTTAGAAAAAAATCAATATACTGTTTATCGATAGGGACAGTGTGTATTGGAGAGGGAAATGGCAGCCCACTCCAGCACTCTTGCCTGGAAAATTCTGTGGACGGAGGAGCCTGGTGGGCTGCAGTCCATGGGATCGCACAGAGTCGAACACGCCTGAGCAGCTTCGCCGCTGTGTATGTATAGCTGTCGTTTAGCCGCTAAGCCTTGCCACCAGGCTCCTCCATCCACGGGGTTTCTAGGCAAGAACGCTGGAGTGGGCTGCCATTTCCTTCTCATTTCGCCCTGCAGTCTTCTTTGCTTTCCGGGCTGTCCTGTGCACTGTGGGACGTTTGGCAGCATTCCTGGCCGCCACGTGCTAGATACCAGTAACAATTTTTTTTTCTCAGTAGGACAGGGGAGAACCGCTCAAAATGTCCTCTTGAGCAGACCCACAGCATCGGCAGGGAAAGCTACAGGGCTTTTGTGTAGGTCCTACACACGCAAAGCATCGCTGGCTTCACTGGCGAGGAAGCCTCTGGCGTGCTCTCTGAAGCAAAGGCCACATGGCTGTGTAAACACGCACCATTATCGTGGTCATGTACAACTCCAGAAGGAAAGGCATGACTTGGAAAAAGAATTTTTAGTTTTGGATCCTAAAGTCAAGTGCAGTTACTGAGAGAGGAACTTCTGACCACAATTTTTGTCCCTTCTCCAAGCTGTGACGACCCCAAATACAAAACAGTGTCCAGTCTTGACCAAGTGTCCCCAGGCCCGAATCATCCTGGCTGAGAACACCGCCCTCCAGCATCTCTAAGTCCCACGGGTAGGAAAGGTGTGTTTCTTTGCAGAATCAAAGGATGGAGGGAACGTGGCGTGGCACGTGGTCTCCCCGCCCCACAGGCTCCTGTGAGAACCAGCTCTCAGAGCCGCCGTCACCGCGGGCCCTCCTCCTCCTTTATAACCTGCAGGGTCTGGGGGCCCCAAGACAAGGGAGTGAGCATCTTCAGTGAGACGCTGGTGGCCACAAGCGAGCTTGCCATCGCCTGGGCCTCAGGTGCTCCGCCTGGGAAAGGGGGCCGAGTAGCACCGGGGTAGCCCGTGGGTACCAGTGTGGGGCGGGGCTGCAGACCACCAGGGCAGCCAGCATGCCCCCCCTGGCTGGCCGCTGCGGATGGGCTGGAAATGTCAGGGTGGGGCAGTCATGGGACCCTCACCTGGGAGCAGGAGCTTTGCAGAGTACCCGGCTGCCACCTGACTCCTACAACTCAGTTCTACTCCGGCACTAACTCCCAGGGTCAGTGCAGACCCATGGGTGGGGGCTCAGGCCCGTGAGGACCCCCCGCAACTCCAGGAGCCAGTTTCAAGCCCCAGGGCCCCGGGTAAACACAGGAGAGGGGGTGGGCAGGGAGCTTGCGGGGGTTGGAGGGAGGTAACTTCTTTAGGAAACTTGATAGGGTGGTTCTCAAAGTGTGCCTGGACACCAGCTTTATTACTCAGTAACGTGTGAACCTGGGACCGTCGCGGCCGCGGTAACTGAGGTCTTGTCCTTCACGGAGAGCTCCCCCGTGTGGTCCTCGGGCAGCCCTGCTCGGATGGACGCGGAGAGGGCCATACACACACAGCGCCCTTGGGAGCCCGACTCCACTTCCTCCCTCAGCCGCCCCTTGCTCCCCTCCCAGGGTGGAGATGGAGGGGCCCCTTCCCTGGAGCTGGAGGGGGAGGAGACCACTGGGACACAGAGGGTTCCAGACGGCCCCGGTCCCGGCCAGATCACCACCTCCTTCGCCCCAGAAGCCGGGTGGGAACCAGCAGGCAGAGGCTCCCAGCTACCCTCCAACCCCTGCTTCCTGGTGGGGCCCAGGCTGCGGGGAGCGGGGCGGCTCTGCACTCCCAGCAGGGGCCTTGGCCCCCGGAAGCTCCGCTGGGGGAGGGCCCAGGGCCTGGAGCAGGTGCACACGCCCCCCCAGTGAGGGCAGCCCCTCGCAGGCCTGAGGGCCAGTGCCAGCCCATGGTTCCTCCAGAGCCCTGCTGGCCTGTCCGGGGCTGGGTGGGGCGTGCAGGAGGAGCCCCTGCAGTCCGCCCGCATCCAAGGCTCCGCCCCCACCTTTCAGGGCTCTGGGATCCTGAGGGCAACTGTGAGGGTGCTGAGGGGTTGTTACTGCTGGGAGACCCCGGGCTGAAGCGGGCCCCTCGTCCCCTCCCGGCAGACAGAGTTGCTGATCTTCGGGCCTCAGTGTCCCTCCCGTTACCCGGACCTTGGCCAGGGCCACCTGAGTGTGCCCACGGCCTCCAGCTGTCTGGGAGGAGGGAGGAGCTGGGTGGACCCTGGGCGGGGAGGGGGGCCCAGACTCCTCCCTGGGAACCAGCTCTACCCAGCTGGGCAACGGGCAGGTCTGTGCCGCAGGCGGGGGCCCTGAAGTTCACAAGCCTCTTCCCAGGGCAAAGAGGAGCCGTTTATCTGGTAACCAGCTCTGCCTTCACCATAAAGCCGTCATAAAAGGGCTATTTGTCAAGGCCAGCCAGGACCCAGAGCTGTGCAAAGGTCTTCGCAGCCATTTAGAAACTGCACTCTCATGACAGTCCTGAGAGGTCAGCCTAGTTCTCTCCATTTTATTTCATTTTTAATTTGACTTTATAGCTTTGCATAGCTAATACGTTGCACGGTCTGCCAGTGGAGCTGACACAAAGAGGCTGACACAGCACCTCATTTCTGTCCCCACAGCGTCTGCCCCACCAGCCACAGGCAACCCTCACGCCCGGCTTCTATTTTGCCCCCAGCCTGCCTTCTGCAGGTACAGACGTGAATACGGCCGAACGTCCTCCATGGAAACCAAGCTCCAGGGATGCTCAAGTCCCTTCCATGGCAGAGCACAGGGGACTTCCCTGATGGTCCAGTGGTTAAGACTCTGTGCTTCCACTTCCAGGGGCCAGAGGATCGGTCCCTGGTCAGGGAACTGAGATCCCATATGCAGTGAGGCACAAGCAAAATAATTTTTTTTAAATCGCACAGTATTTGCATGAAACCTACACACATATACTCTCAATCATCTCTAGATTACCTGTGACACGTGCTGCTGCTGCTGCTGAGTCGCTTCAGTCGTGTCCGACTCTGTGCGACCCCATAGACGGCAGCCCACCAGGCTCCCCTGTCCCCGGGATTCTCCAGGCAAGAACACTGGAGTGGGTTGCCATTTCCTTCTCCAATGCATGAAAGTGGAAAGTGAAAGTGAAGTCGCTCAGTCGTGTCAGACTCTGTGCGACCCCATGAACTGCAGCCCACCAGGCTCCCCCGTCCCTGGGATTCTCCAGGCGAGAGTACTGGCATGGGCTGCCATCGCCTTCTCCGACCTGTGACACTTAATGCGATGTAATTTCTATGTAAATAGCTGCTGGTGCATCGCAGACTCGAGTTTCTGCTTTCTGGAACTTTAGAGAAGTTTTACCCCTGAATATTTTCAATCTGAGACTGGTTGCATCTGAAGCTACAGAGTGCCGACTGTCCATTTTCATGTCCTTCCCTTCCACACTAAAGGTAGCACATCATCCCCCAGCTCTGCACCTTGACTTCGCGTAAACAGACCAAGGTCTTTGGCATCAGTGCATGGGGCTCTCGCGTTCTGTTTGCACGGCTACGTAGTACTCCGTCGTGCAGGCGCTCCACAATTTATTCAGCTGTGGGTCCCTTGATGATGACGATGCGGTGGTTTCCCATCTTCTTTGTTACAGGTGCCGCCACCACGGTGAGCTCATATACTCCCAACTTCACACGTGACCAGGTGCACGTGTGGCCCAGATTTCCAGAAGTGAGTGACTGGGTCTGAGGTCAAGTAAGGTCCAAGGTAAGTATGGAAGAAGCTGCCAGATACCCCCCCAAAGCCCCCCAGCAGTGCGCTCCAGGGCTCATTCCCCAGCCTCTCCATCGAGGAAGCGCGCGGGCTTTGGGGCCCTGGAAGATGAGCCGTGGCGCTGCGGTGCATGGCTGCGCGCCTTCTCTCTGTGATGGCGTCTTTGCTGCGTCTGTCACGTAGCTATCCTTTGCCGTGGCTGACCTCTCCCTACCCTTTGCTCCTCTCATTTGTCTTTTACATTTTTCTAGGAGTCCTTTGCGTACGAGAAGAGTCCTAGTCTATTCTTTGTATAGTAACTTTGCTTATGGTGATTTTTGCCTTAAATTACTTTTAAATCTTCTAGTGTTTTGTGGTTGTGCTGGGCCTTTGTTGCTCCCCGTGGGCTTTCTCTGGTTGTGCTGAGTGGGGTCTACTTTTCGTCGGGGTGCCAGGCTGCTCCTTGGGGTGGCTTCTCTCGCTGCAGAGCGCGGGCTCCAGGGCGCACAGGCTTTTCTTGCTCCACAGCATGTGGGATCTTCCTGGACCAGGGACCGACCCAGGCCCCCTGCACTGGCAGGCAGACTCAGCCACTGTACCACCAGGGAAGTTATTATGTCATTTTTTATGTGTTTGGATTTTTCCTCATAATTTGAAGAAATCTTTTCCCACTGAGAAGTTATAACGGAAGTCACTCATGTATTCTTCAATATGTGAATGTTTTCTTAAGCTTATTTTTTGTGTGTGTGGTGACATACAAATAAGGTGTAATTCTCCATTTTAACTGTTTTTGGTGTTTCAGCTGAGGGGCATCAAGCACATTTGCATTGCTGGGCAACCACTGCCCTCCATTTCCAGAACCTTCTCATCATTTCATGGTTTCTTTTAAAATATTTTTAATAATTACTTGACCCCTTTGAGATGCATAATACTGCCGTACCCTGTAGGTAAACCACGGGCCCAGCTTTATCTTATCCTGAATGGTTATCATGTTGTCTCAACATCACTTGTTTAAATAAGCCCATCTCGGGACTTGCCTGATGGTCCAGTGGTTAAGACGCGGTGCTCCCAGGGTGGGGGGCCTGGGGCTGCCAGCGCAGGTTCAATGCCTGGTCTGGGAACTAGATCCCACATGCCGCAACTATGACCCAGTGCAGCCCAAGTAATTAATTAATTAAACATAAAAAGCCCATCTTCATTTTGGTTTTATCAAGCCCATCTTATTTTTCATTTAAAAAATGTAGTTTATGTTGGAGAATTACCATTGCTGTTAGTGTCGGGTACACAGCAACGTGATGCAGTTACCCATGGATATGTAGCTGTTGCTTTTCAAATTCTTTCCCCATCTAGGTCATTAGAGAGCATTGAGCAGAGTTCCCTGTGCTATTCAGGGAACTTGTGATACAGGCCCTTGTTGGTTGTCTGTTTTAACTACAGCAGTGTGTGCGCGTCGGCACTAAACTCCCGATTTTCCTGCCCCGCCACCCTCCCCCCACCCCCACCCTGGTAACCATAAGCTCCTGCTCCAAGTCTGTGAGTCAGTTTCTGCTTTGTAAAGAAGTTTGTTTATCAAGCCCATTTTCCAGCTGAGGAAACTGAGGCCCAGAAGTGACCCCACGTGACCAGCCCCAGCACAGGTGTGCCCCCCGGCTCCCGCATCCACCTGCTGCCATTTCTGCGTGCCGGGCAGTCACGGCACTGAGGCGGCCGTTTAGACAGCGCCCTCGGTAACCAAGCTAAGACAGAGTCTGCAGGCCAGTGACGAAATGAGGACAGTGAGGAGAGAGTCCATCACCCTGACCTCTCACCGTGGTGTCCTGCTGAGAGAGCCACAGTCTGAGGACGGAGGGCGTGGGCTGGGAGAAGGGGAAACACCTTTCAAATTCCAGCTCTGAAAACATCCTGGAGAGGCGAACGCTGCTGTGTTTGTTGGCAGCTGTTACTGCTGAGGCCGTCGGCAAAGTCCAGTGTGCCTGGTGGCCCCACAAGGCCAGGGCACCCTGGCAGAGCAGGTCGCTCAGAAGGAAACCCACCTGTCGTGGGGACTCGAAAACTCCTGGTGCTTTCTCCCAGGGATACATTGTTGCTGGGATACATTCTGAAGGGCCCAAATGGTTCAAGGCCCCCCCGCCCTCATACCAGCCTTAGCGACCTTCCCTGCTCTCTCAGAACTCAGAAATGTGGCCTCATGGACGTAGCTCATTATTTCCGAGAAGGGTCCAGAAACCGTCCAGGGATCCCGCCTGCCATCCAAGTGCTGGGGAAGGGGTGTGGGTCAGCTCTCCAGCTTCAGCCTCCACGTGTAGCAGGAGGGGGCTCTCCTCTCCCGGGCTGGCCCTGGCCTGAGTCTGGGCAGCATTTTATTCTGCTTTTTCGGGGTCTGCCACCCCACAGCAACCACCAGCTGGGCCTTAGGTGGGCACTGTTTCCAGGCCAGGGGTCTTGGAGCCCCTTAACACTGAGGCTCTGGGTTGAAACCATTTAACACCATTTTATCTTGTTCTCTTTGCCCACATCTAGGTCAAACTGGGAAATCAAAAGACAGGGCTGCCTATCTGGAGGGCATGTCAGGGCTCTTCCCTCATTGGTGGGGCCAGGCCCCCACCCAAGACAGGGAGGTTGGGTGCGTCCCCAGACCCACCTTCTCTCTTGATGAAACTGCCAGACTGTTCCCGACAGGGACTCCCCAACAGGGGTTCCCGCTGCGGCCAACCCTGGGGAAATCGGGGGTTCTCTGAGGGCCCTGGTGAGTCTCAGGGACGCGCGGGCCTGGGGGGTGGGGGGCGTTTAAGGTCAGGTTCGGGAGGCCACCTGGCGAATACGGATGTGGACTGCAGACAGGAGCTTGCCCCTCCGCCGAGCCGCTCCGGCTCTCGACGTCTGGGGGCTGCGGCGTCACAGGTGCGGCGGG
>SJXO01002882.1:185157-225726 GCA_006408615.1 Connochaetes taurinus | reverse complement strand
AAGCGGGGGCGCGGCGGGGGCCACGTGCCAGGGAGCGCATGGCGAGCCGGGCGACCCGGGCCTCGCGCACCTGGGCGCTGCCCGGTTTGGCGGCGCGGTCCCGCCCCGGCGGCGCTCGGGCCCGGCCTGCGCTGCCCGCGCGCGCCCGGGTCCCCGCCGCGCCGGACGTGCGCAGGGCGAGGAGCAGAGGCCTCGCTGCCCGGGTCCCTGTCCGAGCAGCCGCCCTGCCGGGGTTCACCGAGGGAGGCCTCGGCGCGGGAGCTTGTGGTGGGGAGGGGGGCGACGAGCGCGTCATTTCCCGAAGTCCGTGGCTCGCGTCTCCTCTTTCTCCTCGTTGAGTGGGGGTCTCCTCCTCTTCTAACTGGAAGCAGAGGCCTTTCGCTACTTCTGTTGAGTTCCGGACACCGCGCGCTTCCACGCACCTGCCCCGCCACCTGGCCTCGGGTCTGCGTTGGGAAAGCACGGTCGCTCCGCCCTGGCCCCACCCCGTCCCCTGTCCCCCGAAGCAGTGTCCTCACTCGCCACGTGTCCCGGAGCCCTCAACCCAGCGGCACTCACCCCTTCTGCCCACATCCCGGGAGCAGCCTGCGGCCGCGTTGCTAAAAGTCCCCTGCTCTCCGTCTCGTGTTAATGATTACGCTCTTGTTTACCTTCCCCACGGTAGGGGAGCCTAGAGGAGTGAGGTCCTCCCCCTGACAGTCCATTCAGAGTTGACTGCCACTCAGCCCCCTCTTGCCAGGCGCCTGTTCTCCCTAGGTCCCGGGACTCGGATGCCCGCATGCATCCCATAGTGGCGGATCCGTGGCTTGGCTGCCCATCGCCCTCCCCTCGCCCCTTTGTTGGCATCGACCAGGTTTTGCCAGCACAGTGGTTGCTGCCCAGGAGTCTTAATGAAGTGTGGCCGGATGCCTTGCCTGCCACCTCTGAAGCCCAGTCCACAAGCCTGATGTCTTTGCTGGCTGGTGGGGAGTTGACCCTTTTTAAAAAAGCGTTCCTTTAAGCAGGTGGGAGGGCCTGGAGCACTGAAGGTGGGCTGTGCGGGTGGGTGGGGCACGCCAGCGGCTTGTTGAATTGTGGATGGTTGCCTCCTATCCGAGAACTTCCCTCCCTGGGTCCAGTAGGGATGTTTGAGCTCGGTAGAGGGTGTCTGCTCTTACAACTTAAAGCTGGACCTCTTGGTATTCCAGAATAAAACATTTATTGGTTCAGAACCACAAGCGAGGCTTCTCGCCCCAGCGCGTTTGTGCCTCGTGTGCTTGAGCAGGGCTGGCCTTTAAGGGACAGATTCCAAGTTCAGCATCGCTCATTTTCAAGGTAGTTGCTAAAAATGGGAGTTGAATCGCGGCTACTGGGGAAGTCGGCTCCGGGGCTTGCTGCGTTCCAGCCCTTTCTCCAGCCCTGCGGCTGAGGCTGCCGCCAAGCGAGGTCGTTTTCCGGACCATTCTTTGTCCACTGCGGTGCGTGCTTTCACTCTCAGGCTCTGCCATAGCTGGAGAGTTTGTTTACAGTCTCAGGCAACCTAGGATTCCTGCCTGTGTCCTGGCTGTTCCCGAGTCTAAAGGTTTCTGGATGGACTTTCTGGACAGCAGGTCCAGTCCGCACGGGAAATGGAGCCCCGGCCAGTGGGGACGGTCCTCTGCGTGGCTGCTTCTCGGGGCGGTAAACAGTGACTCACTCTCCTCCCTGCTCCCCGCCTCCCTGTTCTCGGCTGGTGGAAGATGCGTTGCTCCGCTGTTTACTTTTGCTTTTATAAGTCACAGACTCGTGTTTCCTCTTTCTTACAGTTTCAGGAAATTGAGAGTGTCACCTTACAGCTGTAGGATTTTAGAGCAGGTAGAGATGAACCTGCGGGGTCTCAGTCTACAGACACACAGCTCTCCCCAAGGAAGTAGCCTCACGGCGCCTCACCTGCCAGAGGGGCGGGCCCCACGCCCAGTGCCTGGTGTGGCTGGCCTGCCTTTCTGCGCTGCCCACCTGGGTGCCCGGGGCAGAGGGGCAGCGAGGAGACAGGGTGGAGCGCCCCAGGCCCCTCCCTCATGCAGGCGCTGGCATCTGCTCATGCAGAGGGCCTCCCACCTGCCAGGAGTCGCGGGGAGTAGGGAGGTGAGAGCGCCCCTGCCCTCTGCCCATCGAGGGAGGCAGGCCTTGGACAGAAAGGCCAACGCTGGTCCTGAGCACCGCCCTGGATGCGTGCTCAGGAGGGGGCGCCCACTTCCCACATGTGAAGCGAGGGAAGGAAGGGGGCAATGGCAGTGGGGCAGGAGCTTGGAAGCGGGAGGGTCCCTGGCACAGAGGGGCGGGGGGCTTCAGGAAGCTCGTGGGGGCGGCCTGGCGTGGGAACAGGTGGCCCTGGGCGTGTCGGCCTCAGGAGGTACCCCCCTGCCTGGGCGTGTCGGCTTCAGGAGGGACCCCCCTGCCTGCTTGTGGGAGCTAAGGCACTGGAATGGGAATCCAGACCAGACTCGGGGGCCCGTGCCCAGGCGGTGCCGAGGGGCTGCAGGATCAGTGGGGATGCAGGCCAAGCCAGCAGGTGGGTGTGGAGGGGAGGGGGCACCTGGGGCCGCCACCCAAGCTGGAGACCCAGGAGGAGTGCAGTGCGAGAGGGGGTGTCTCCAGGGCCGTGCAGGCTGGGGTGGTCCATGGCCGTCGTGTCCCTGGCTGGACAGAGAGGTGGGGCTGGTCGGAGCCCTGTCGGCCCCACTGGGCTGGGGCAGAGCAGAACCCCCTGCTGTGGGGGCTCCAGGGGAGCAGGTGCCCTGCCTGAAGCTGGGTGGCGGGGTGGGGCGGTGCTCAGCCTTCTCTCAGCCCTGCCTGAGTCACCTCTGGACGTGGCCACGATGACACAGCTTCCTCGGGCTGCAAAGGCAAGGTGACCAGACGTCCTCCAGGCCAGGCAGACAGTCACGTCTTGCCGGAGGGCAGCCAGCCAGGGCCAGCCTGCAGGCTGGGTGCAGGCCGGGCCGGTGGGGTGGCCGGCAGGGCGCGGCGGAACACACCCCCGTCTCAGGGAGCTGGCGCGGGCGGTGGGCGCCCTCCCGGCTCTGGGGCCTGCCTCTGCCGGCTCCTTCCGCGGATGAGTCGGCGGGTGCTTGTTCGGCAGACAGGCTCTTGCTGTGGCACCAGCCCGAGGGGCAGTCGGCCAGGGGTCTGTCGAGAGGAGGCCCCTAGTCCCCAGAGCAGAGGCAGCCCGGCATGGTGGTTCTGGCTTTGGGGTTCACTCTCAGCTGCCATGCCCCCCGGACACCCCCGAGGCCTGGCAACGGAAGGTCCCCTCTGACCCCCTCTCTCGAGCTGAGTGCTGCGGGTGTCGGGAGCCTGCCCTGCTCGACGCTGATGCTGGAGACTCGGCTTCTCCCGCCTGGGCTCACGGCCTGGGCGTGCAGACTGTGCAGTCCAGTGAGAATCTGAGACTCTCGAGGCCCCTTTGCTCCTGGCTGATCTAAGCCCAGGGCTGCCCAGGTGGCTCGCGCCCCCGTTTGCCACTGGCTGCCCTGATGAAGAACGGGTTTCCTGGACCCCAATCCCTGGCCCGGCCCAGTGAGGGCTGGAGCACACAGGAGCCAGCCAGGCCGTGCATCACCCCGGGAGCTAGGTCTCAGCCGCGGCAGGGACTTGCAAGGAGGAGGGCAGGAAGTGATCCTGGCCCCGGCTCACCTGCTTGCTGGAAGGGCAGTCCTGCGCTGCCCGGCTTCTCACGGGCCCAGAAGGGGAGGGACGCTCCCGAATTTACCGCAGGCCGCGCGGTCCCCAGGGCTGCCTCTGTCTACGCCGCTGGGTCCCCTTCCCTACAGAGGACGTCCTCTTTCATGTTCAGCTGGACATCGGAACGGAGTTTCTGGCTTTGGGCTGAAAAGCCGCCTCAGCCGACGGTTGGCTGAGGAGAGGTGCTGGCTGCGCGCTGCACCGGCGGCTCCACGGGGCAGGACAAGGGGCAGAGCAGCCCCACCCAGTGTCCCAGCCTGGCACGGGCCTGGCTTCGCAGGTGGCGGCACCAGGATGAGCCGCTGGCCGGGCTGTCGGGAAGGTGTGTGGCGGGTCCAGGCTCCGATGCAGCAGTGCTGGTCCTGGGCGCCCTGCCTGCCCCTGCCCGCCGTCTCCCCTGGCCGGTTCCCGCCTCTGAGCTCTGCTGGCCCACACGGCTGCGGGGTCACACACACCCTTTCAGGGCAGCTCTTCCCAGTCAGCTGTTCTACAAACTCTCGTTCACACCTGCAAAACTCTTCTCTGAACCTCTTTCCAAAAGCAAGCTGTTGTTTTCTGAAGCCTGAAGTGACATGAGGTCGGTTCTGGGGGTGTTTTGGGGGGAGCCGAGTAGCCTGACACTTGTGTTCCCTTACCGAGCCCACGGAAGGGCTCCGCCGACCCACGGCCTGACTTCGACGTGGGCCCCCGGGCCCTGAGGGTGTTGGAAGCTGAGCACTAGCGCGCCCGGGTCTGTGAGGGTCGTGACGATGGGCGGGGCCGGCCGGCATCTGCTTGCCTGGGGCTCGCCCCACTTCCCCTGGGGCGGGGGTCCTGGCGCAGCCCCTGGGGTGGGCGCCCAGGGTCAGGGTGTTGTTTCCGGGTGTCACCGGAATGGCCCGGCTGAGGACACTTGGCACTGGGCCCTTGGTTCCGATCCCCTCGTTTTTCAGAAGAGAAGGCCAAGGCCCGCAGAGAGGAGAGGGTGTCGCTCGCGGCTCGTCTCAGAGGCTGGGGACCAGCCCCTCGGCTCCGTCTGGTTGGGTGGGGGCCTGAGGACTGAGGGCAGGCCCCGGGGGGACCCCAGCCAGGCTGCCCTTCCCCGTCTCTGCCGAGGCTCCTCGCCCAGGTCCTGGGCCGAGAGGCCAGGCAGTGGACTAGGTGGGCTCAGCGCCAGCAGACGTGGGGCCTGGGGTCTGTGGCCAACTTGACCTGGTGGACGGGGGTGCTGAGCCCACGGGGTGCCGAGCCCCAGTCCCGTGTGCGTCCTGGGCCCTGGGTGCCCGACCCGGCAACGTCACGGTGGGCAGGTCCCCGGGGGAGGCATCCCTGGGAAGGCGCTGGCGTCCCGGCCAGGCTGGCGCGTCCCTGAGGGTCTGCTTGGTCCAGCGCAGGCCCCCTGCCCTTCCTTTTCCCACCGGGGGTGGGCGGGGCCTCCGCCTGTGGGAATGTGAGCCCAGCTCTGTAAACAGCTGGTGACTCACCGCCCAGCTATGCCCTGGCGTGCTGGGAGCGGGCTGGAATGATAGCAGCCCCTCCTCGCTCGACGTGGAGAAGTTTCTCATGGCCTCTCAGCCACCCGGCCTGCCGGCCCTCCCGGTGGCTTCTCCAGGCCGGGGCTGACTCCCAAGCCGGAGGGAGGGGTGGCCCATGGGGCGCCCTGGGTCCCTAGGGGTCAGGCCGCAGTCAGGTGGCAGCTCTCACCTCCTGTGGGGTCACCCGGGCAGCCGTGTGTCCACCATGGACACATGCGTGAGCTCGAGAGGGCCCAGGGGCCCGGTGCCCCCAGGGCTGGGAGAGCAGACCGGGCACAGACCCGGGTGCTGAGACTGGTGCTGAGGGGTGGCGGTGGGCCCAGACCCTCCTCGGGCGTCTCTCTCTGCTCAGTTCACCTTGTGGCATTCGGAACCAGAGGGTGGGCCCCAGTCCCGTGAGCCTGAGACCCCTGCATGTGTCGGGCCGGGTCCTCTGCACCCTTCCCCGCGTCGGGCCTGGGGGGCCTGCTCCCGCCCCATGACCTGTGCTGTCGGGCCGGGTCCTCCGTGTCGGGCCTGGGGGGCCTGCTCGCCCCCCACGACCTGTGACCTGTGCTGTCGGCTCGGCCGCCCAGAGCCATTGTTGCTGTGGGCTTCCCCGTTTCCATGACGACCATCAGGGGCTGGCTACGTCTCAAGGTCGCCATGGCAACTATCAGAGGGGAATCATGCTTGGGATGCTTTGGCTGGCTTTTTCATGAATGATTAGAATGTGTGACACAATGCAGACGCGAAAATGAGATAGGTCTTCCAGGGAGGGTGGGGCTGCCCCCACCGGTCGTGGGGGCAAGCTCAGCAAGGCTGGAGTTCCCCAAAGGGGGGCCTTCCTGTGGGGGGCCAGGTGGTTCCAGGGTGAGGGGGTCCTGCCTGGGTGGGTTCGTCCCTGGGGCCGGCGCCCTTCTCAGCTGAGGCGTGGCCTCCTGGGAAGGGACTCTGCTGCTGCGCACGTGGACCCCCAGGCGAGGCGTCCCGCGCACTGCCCAGGAGCCGCTGTCCACCTCAGGGCGAGAGCAGGAAGCAGCCGTGGCTCCTGCCTGGCGCTGGCGCTCATGACCGGGGCCCTGCGGGCGGGACGGCCGCTGTGACTGCTGGCCCTGGACGAGGTGTGTCCAGGCTGCCCCGCAGGCAGACTCCGGGCTGGAGGGAGTAACCTGGCGTCCCCTCCGCCCACGGCAGAGGCTCAGGCCCGCCAGGATGCCCTTGCTTTCGGGGAGCTGTGACCGGATGGTGCGGACTGGGGAGCGGGGCCTCCCGGCTGCCCCTGCCGGGGGCTGTCCACGCTCGGGTCACTCATGACGGCGGCCTGTCCCCTCAGCCCCCACCAGAAACTGACCGCACGCGTCTCTCTGATTTCCAGCTACCATTTCCAGGTGGTTCTGTCCGGGTGACTGTGCCCAGGTTATGACGACTAATCCCAAGGCGAACAAGGCGTTGAAGGTAAGGGAGGGTGGGCGCAGCCCCGTCTCTGCCCCGGGCACCCGCCTGGGAGAGGCCCCCTCTGGGCCCAGAAGCCCGGGACCGCCCTGGCGTGTGCGGAGGGAGCCTGTCAGCAGGGTGGGGAGGGGGCTGCGGGCTGGAGGAAGTATCTGAGGCAGGCGGGAAGAGTCGGGGCTGCGGCCTCAGGAGACGCTGGGGAGGAGGGGTGGGTGCCTGCTGGCCAGGATGTGCTTGTCAGCCCAGCACCCGGATGTGGGCGCATGGTCTCTGATCCTGCAGAGCCCCTGGGGCTGGCCGCAGTCGGTTGTGTGTGTGTGTGTGTGTGTGTGTGTGTGTGTGTGTGTGTGGCCTGCAGACCTCTAGGCCCCTGCTGGGTCCCGCTGGGTCAAGGTGGCCTTGGGGACACCCCATGGACCGGAGGGGCACGCAGGGCGGGCGGGGCAGCTGTCTGACCAGCAGCCCGTACCAGGCACTGGAGGTCCCCAGAGGGCAGCACAGCTGGGCCGGCCTCACGGGCTTGGGGTAGCCGGCTCACAGCAGGTGGTAGCCAGTGGCTCCCTCGGGATGCCCCGCGCGGTGTGTGCCCGACGCCCGGTGAGGCCGCGGTGCCTGTCCCGTGCCCTGTGGAGGGCAGCCGGGGGGGCAGAGGGGCACGGTCCCGCACGCTGCTCGCCGCCCGAGTCCTGGCCCCCGGAGCTGACCCCGCGCCGTGGCCCCGCAGGTCAAGAAGGAGGCGGGCGAGAACGCCGCGGCGCTCAGCGACGATGAGCTGGTGTCCATGTCGGTGCGGGAGCTGAACCAGCACCTGCGGGGCCTCACGCGCGAGGAGGTGGTGCGCCTGAAGCAGCGGCGCCGCACGCTCAAGAACCGCGGCTACGCAGCCAGCTGCCGCATCAAGCGCGTGACGCAGAAGGAGGAGCTGGAGCGCCAGCGCGTGCAGCTGCAGCAGGAGGTGGAGAAGCTGGCCCGCGAGAACAGCAGCATGCGGCTCGAGCTGGACGCCCTGCGCTCCAAGTACGAGGCCCTGCAGACCTTCGCCCGCACCGTGGCCCGCGGCCCCGTCGCGCCCAAGGTGGCCACCACCAGCGTCATCACCATCGTCAAGTCCGCCGAGATGGCCGCCTCCGCCTCCGTGCCCTTCTCGGCCGCCTCCTAGTGCCCGCCCGGCCGAGGGGCGTGGTCCCGCGGAGAGGGAGCCCCACGGACGCCTGCGGACCGGCGGCGGAAACAGACGGGGTTCCCCGGGGTGCCGCGCGCCGCCCGCCCTGCACACGCGCACACGCTCGCGCACTGCACGCCCCGCCTGCCCCGGGCTCCGCCGCCCTCCCCGGGCCGCCTCCTAGGCTCTCTGTCCGGCGCCGGCTGGAGCAGGGTGTGTGGACAGGAGGCCTCTGGCCCAGACGTCTTCCACCCCTCCCTCGAGCTGCCCGTCCGCACGCAGCAGCGTGTCCACACCCCGCACGGGCCCCCAGCTGGGCCAGCACCCCTTCAACACGCTGACTGCACCTGGGCGCCCGGGAGGAACCGCCCCCCGCAGGGTCCAAACACTGTGATCCTGCTGCAGCCTCGGCCAGAGGTCCAGACCCCCTGAGTGGGCGCAGGAAGGGCTGTGCGCACGTGCAAGCATGTGCGAGGGTCACCTGTGCGTGTGAACATGCGCGCACGTGTGCCTGCCCTCCTGCGGGGCGCCGCCGCTCTGGGGGCCTCTGGAGCGGCTTGTCACTGGGCCCACACACGCTTTGCGTTTCCTCTCCGTGTCGGGTGGCCCAGAGGCGGTCCCCAGCGAGGAGCAGCAGCCACCTGGCCCGGAGAGGGGAGCCCCGGGGGGCAGGAGGGGAGCACGTTCTCTGGGGAGCAGGTGTGAAGTTGGCAGCGGTCGAGGCCCTGCTGGATGAGACGGAAAGCAGGGAGGAGGGTGGGTTGGAGGACGGAGTGGTGGTGGTGAGGGAAGGTGAGGACGGGGGTGGGGTGGGCGCTGGGCTGGGCAGGCGGCAAGGACCAGCCTCCTGGGGGCACTCGGACGGTCTGTCGGCAGAGGACATGGCACTCTGCCACCTTGGTGCTTAATCGTTGCCTGGAACCTTCATCTGCTCTTCCTTCTTGGCACTCGGAGCCACTGATGATCAGGTGGCCTTTGCTGGGTGTCCCTTCCTTGAGTGTGGCCAGGCTTGGGCGCCCTTTCCCTGCCCTTCCTGGGACGGTGCCCAGCCGAGAGGCGGGTGGTGGGTGGATGGTGACCCCCAAGCCCCCCGCAGGCCCGAAGCTCTGAGCTCCAGCTCCCGGCTCCTTCTCGGCTTGCTTCCCACCCTACCCGGGAGGAGGAGGCGGTGTGCGGGGAGTGCACAGGGCCCCAAGGGCTGCAGATGGAAAGTGTCCCCCTGTTTGGGGGGAGGCGTGGCCTAGGGGGAACGTCTGGGTCCCTTCAGAGCCAGGCGGGCGTGTAGAGAAGCTGTCCGTACCATAGCCGTGGTAGGTAATCCACATTGGATATCAATAAGAACCATGGGGATATTTAAAAGAGAAAAGTATATATATATAAAAAATTATATGCACATTTTATCGTTCAGATTTTCGTACCTTTTCTTCCTATTTGATACTGTAAATCTCTATAGAGCAGAGCTGACTGGCAGTGCGGGGGGAGGGGGGACCCCCTCCCACGCCTGGCCTCTCAAGTCGGCCGCCCACTGCCCAGTGCTGCCCGCCAGGCTGCCCCCCTCCCAGGACCAGGCCTGCGAGACCCGTGTGCCCCCTCCTCCTCTCAGAGCGTTGGAGTTTCATTGTCACAGTTTTAATATATGGTTTTTTTTTATTTAAGAAGACAGGCCCGTCCCCCTGCTCCCGGGCGGCAGGGCCCTGCGCGTCAGCTCCACACCCGTCTCCCACACCTCCGGCCACTCAGCAGTTTCATTTCAATATTTATTTTTGTGCTGCTTTTATCATGATATAAATTATTGAGAAGAGACCCTATGTCGTGGCCCCGAGGTGCGAAGCGGCCCGCCCGGCCGGCCACGCCTAATTTATTGCTGTACATCTCTGCTGTGACGCTTTTGTACCTTTCAATAAAGAGTTTTCTGGTTTCACGTCGTCTTGCCGCATGGCTACCGCTCAGGGACAGCCGTCTGTCCGTCCTTCCCCAGCCTGAGGGGGCTGCGGGCACTCAGCGCCGTGGCCACGGCCCCGGGGCCGGGTCAGCAGCAGAGCTGCAGGGGGCGGGCGGCCCGGGCTGCGTGGGGCAGGGTCCGGCGGCAGTGGGTGGGCTCCCTGGGACCCCACTGCCCTGCCGGGGAGACCTCGTCGCGGACGCCCGCTCAGCGGTCTTGGCTGGGGCTCCAGTGAGCCCACAGGAGGCGGCAGAGCTGGGGTCTGCCCGGGCTGTGGGGGAAAGCAAGGAGGCAGGCTCCTCTGAAAGCCGGTGCTGGGGCCCAGCCAGCCTGGGCCTGTTGGGGTGGGGCACCCGTCCTCAGATGCCGCCCCCTCCATGCCCCACGGACCTGCCGAGGGTCAGGCCGGTCAGCACGGCCTCGGCCTCTGAAGAGAGGCTTGCAGGGGAGCTGTTCATCGGCGTTTCTGACCGCTGGGGGCTCTCCCGCCCACCCCTGCCTGAGCTGACCCGGGCGGCACCTGATAACCCAGGGACTCTGCTTCCGCACCAGCCGCTCCGCGAGAGTCCATGCGCGGCCTCCGCCGGCTCCTCCTGCGTGCTCTGAGCGCCCTTCCGTGGAGTCAGGTGTGGGGACAGGGGCACGCAGCTCCCCCCTGCCTTCCCTCAGCGAGGCTGGACCCCCGCCCCGGCCTGCTGCTTCTCGGGACCCCCAGAACGGGGCCCGGAAACCAGGGCAGGCAGCAGCCATGGGTGTGGGTTGGGGAGGCACGGAGCGTGGGCTCCTCTCCTTGGCTTTGTCAGGTCAGGAGGGCCTGGCCACAGGCAGAGGGGCTGCGGGGCCAGGACTGGGGTGAGCCGCCCCCGCTTCCCAGCTCTGTGACCTCAGGCAAGTGGCCCAACCTGGAGGAGGCCTGGCCCACGGGCCCTCTGGGTGCACAGCTTTGGGCAACTCACGCTGCACGGGGGTCCGTGCGGACAAGGGCCTCCAGGCCACCGCACCCCCTGGCTCACCACGGAGCCTGGGCGTCAGGTGCCCGTCCTATAGCCTCCAGAAAACCTCGCTCCTGGGCCGGCACGTCTCTGGGGAGCCCCGTGGCTGCTCCCACACCAGCTGACAGACGAGGGGCCGCCCCGAGCTGGTCTGACAGCCGCAGAGGGCGATAAGGCAGGTGGGGACTTCCCAGGGGGCGGCAGGGAGGAGGCCAGCCTATCTTATCAGGCAGGCAGGCTGGGCCCTGGGAGAGGCTGCTGGCCTTGAGCCCCGTGTCCCCAGGCCCAGGGGTGATGCTCTGGCCCAGACACCGCAGGCCGTTCCTGCCTGGCTGAGCCTCCCCGAGCCCCTCGGCCATTCGCTCTTTGCCTAGTGAGGTGAGGACCCGCGACTGGGAGGCAGGGGGTGTCACGGCTGGGTGGTGCCTGGGCCTTCCTGCCCACCCAGCCGGGCCACTGCCCCCGCCCTCCTCCTTCCCGCAGACACACTGGACTGACTCAGCCTCCCGGGTGGCTGCCGCCCCATCCCCACGTGCTGACCCCCTATGCCTGGGGCCCACCCTCACTTTCCCCCTCCTGTTCCCCCTCCCGGGTCCCAGGCTCCCCCAGCACGCCAGCCTGGCACAGGGTAGGGGAGAGGATGGGGAGGCAGCTCCAGGGACCATTTCCCTCCTTGGCCTCTGGGGTCTGCACACCTGGCCTCCTCAACTCATCCCAGGTGGGGCGGCACAGGGCCTCAAACTGCGAGAGCAGAGGCTCTGGATCTCAGGCCCCGCGAGGGGCAGGCCGCCCCATCTCAGGTCCAAGCCCCTCGCCTGCCTGCTCGAGCTGTGACCGTGGCCGCTCGCCCCACGGTGGATAAGACCCTCCCCGCAGCACCCAGACTTAGGATAGTGGTGTCATCTGTCCCCCCCGACCCTGCAATCCGTCCGTCGGAGTGCTGACCCTGCAGGGACACAGGCCGCTGAAGGCACTGGAAACCCCGGCTGTTTACGTATAAACACGTGCAGCTCACCAGGAGACCCTGTGCCCTCCGCTGGGGGCCCTGCCTGCCCCCCGACCCACGGCCAGCACACCCTGCGCCTGGCAGGCCGGCTGACCTGGGAGCTTGCACCTCGGGCCCTCCCTCCACAGCCTGCCCCGCCTCCCGCAGCCCACGTGGAGCCCTCCCGTGTGGCCCGCAGCTCCCGGCCACCCAGCGTCCTTCCGCACAGCTGCCCCGCCCGGGGTCTGTCTATACGGGGAGGCTGCCTGAGCTGCTGGCGGGGGTAGCCTGGCAGATCCCTGGGGTCACCAGAGGCGAGAGTGCCCTCTTCTGGGGCTGCGGGCCCACTGGGTGAGGGAGCGGCTTCTGGGCGCCTGGCAGGGCTACCAGGTGACCCGCTCCACCGGCCACAGGTGGGTGGGCAGGAGCCCCCCAGGAGAGGCCTGACCTTTGGCGAGATGGTCAGTGGGCGGGGCGCCCTGTCCTCTCCCTACAGCTCCTCCGAGGGTATTAGCATCCTCTTCTCCACGTGGCAGCCCTTCCTGCCCCCGCCGGGGCTGCCATCCGGGCTGCGGGGGGGCGTGCGGGGTGAGGGCACCCTGCCCTGGCCGGGCCGGGGGGCCTCCTGCGTGGCCTGCTGCGTGTACTTCTGGTAGGCGGGGGAGAAGTTGTGGATGGCGTCCTGCACGATGTCCTGCGGGCTCATGGTCTCCTTGAGGCCACTGGAGATGCTCTGCATGGGCGCTGAGGGGGCTGGAGGTGGGCGGCGGGTGGGCTGCGCGCTCCCTGGGCACGCACCATCCCGCCCCTCGTGCTCCCAGCCCCCAGGACCTGGCTTCCTCCCTGCCAGCCTGCGCACTGCCCAGGGCCGAGGCCTCTCTTCTGCATGTCCAGGTCCTGGCTCAGCCAGCAGGGGTGACTCCAGGACCCCTGGATCTCAGCCCAGCCTTGGGGCGCTCCCAGCCCAGACCCTCTGCCAGGTTGCCTTGGGTTGGCCCCCACCTTATCTCCACCTTGGGGTGACCCCTTCACCTCCTCACCGCTCCAGGCCGACCAGTCCAGGCCGAGGCCCGTCCCTATCGACATGGGCCTTTCTCTGGGGGCGCCGGTGGCAGCCAGCCCCCCGACTCTCCTGCCAGGCCTGTCTGAGTGCCTGGGAGTGCTGCTGAGGACCCCTCAGGCCGGGGGGCAGGAGCTGTCTATCACTACAGGGACCCCAGGCCCAAACGCCGGGTGCCGCCATCTCACTCAGCTCATCCCGCCCCTGGTCTCCTCCCTGGGACTGTGTGGAGGTGACACACTGCCGGGGGCTCGCTCCCTCCTTGGGGCCGTCTCTCTGCCCACCAGGGTGAGATGGGGAACAGGGGTGTGGCTTGGGGGCTGCCCAGGTCCCCCTCAGCATCCCTGCCCTCAAGACGGTCCAGGTGCCCCTCACCTAGGCTGCGGGCCCTGCATACCTGGCGAGCTCTCTGTCTTCTCCGAGTACACCTGGCAGGTGAAGGCGTAGCGCAGGGCGACAGAAGCAAAGAGCATCTCGATGCAGATGATGAAGTTCTGGTAGCCGGCGGCCACCGTGCCGGCCCCCACCGTGCTCCCGTCGATGACCTGGACCTCCGGGATGGCCCCACACCTCTCCAGGATGGCCAGCAGCAGCCCTGGGGGGTGGTGACTGCCGCTCAGTCAGCTGCTCTGGACAGGAGGCTGGACGGGAGCCGACCCCAGCCAAGAGCCCCCCACCCAGCCGAGGCTGCGTGAGCGTGGTAGGGGTCTGCAGGGTCTGAGCTCAGTTCAGGGGGGCTGGGCGCCTCCAGTGCTGGGTCCTTGGCACAGTGGGCATCAAAATCCCCAAGGGCCTGTCTTGCTCTCCCCCTGGCCCCAGCTGCTCTCTGTCCCCTGAGAAGTGGGGACCGGGAGTGCCCGGGGGCTGGTGGGCACAGGGCTCCAGCACCCCTCTGGGCGTCCTGTCTCCCCACATCAGGCCCCATCTGCTGGGGTCCTCACTGTCTCCCCTGCTGAGAGGGCCATCCGCTGACCGGGGCTGCAGCTGGGGGTGGGGCTGGGCCTGAGGGCACTAGGGACGTGCCCACCCACCCTGCCAGAAAGAGAGGAAGATGACGGCCTTGATGGTGAGGAACTTGAGGACGGGCTCGAAGGGCTGCAGCAGCTCTCTGGTGGCGGAGTAGAAGAGGAACAGGGCGTAGAGTGCCAGGCTGACCGACGCGTTGTAGACGAGGGTGACGTACAGGTAGCCGCTGCGGACGCTGCAGGCCAGGGCGGGAGCCCGTCAGGGCGGCCCCAGCCCTGTGCCCCCCCACCCCACCCGCTGTGCCACTGGCCTGAGCCCCCAGCCTGGGCACTGCAGAGACTCAGACCTGGGCCCCCCTCCAGGGCCGCACAGGGCACCCAGGGTGGGAGGCCGAGGAGCTGGGGGGCGCTGGTCTCCAGACCCCGCCCCCTCCAGACAGGAGACCCGCTGCCCCTCCCCAACCTCCGCAATGGGAACAGCCCTGTGCAAGGCAAACCCACGTCGTGTGTGGGCCTCGGTGTGCATGTGACCGTGTGAGCGTGCACACGTGAGCCTTATGTGTGCGCTCCTCTGTGAGAGCGTGTGTCTGCACACGTGCATGTGTGAGCATATATGCACACGTGAGCAGGGGTGCCCATGAGTGAGTATAGCTATAATGTAGGGGTGCGCATGCGTGTGGGATGTGTGCAGGAGTGCGCATGCGTGTGGGATGTGTGCAGGAGTGCGCATGCGTGTGGGATGTGAGCAGGCGTGCGCATGCGTGCGGCATGTGTGCATGAGTGCGCATGCGTGTGGCATGTATGCAGGAGTGCACATGCGTGTGGGATGTGAGCAGGAGTGCGCATGCGTGTGGCATGTATGCAGGAGTGCACATGCGTGTGGGATGTGTGCAGGAGTGCGCATGCGTGTGGCATGTATGCAGGAGTGCACATGCGTGTGGGATGTGAGCAGGAGTGCGCATGCGTGTGGCATGTATGCAGGAGTGCACATGCGTGTGGGATGTGTGCAGGAGTGCGCATGCGTGTGGCATGTATGCAGGAGTGCACATGCGTGTGGGATGTGTGCAGGAGTGCGCATGCGTGTGGCATGTGTGCAGGAGTGCACATGCGTGTGGGATGTGAGCAGGAGTGCGCATGCGTGTGGCTCGTGAGCAGGAGTGCGCATGCGTGTGGGATGAGTGGCCCTGGCCCAGGGGCGCGTGCGAGGGCGGAGCTTGGCGCACTGGGTGCCCTTAACTCCATCCTGGGTGTCCGGGGGCCGTGAGGCCCTGGGGTCCCCCGGGCTCACCTGTGACAAGGGTCTGTTTGCCACAGCTTTGCCCCCGGCCCTTGCCCCTGCGCTGAGCCCTGCCTCCCGCTCCGGCCCCCAGGGTGCCCCCTCCCCGCCTTGCCCGCATGCCAGCCGGGCCTCACTTGAAGTCCCCGTCGTGGTATTTGCCGAACGCCTGCAGGACGATGGTGACCAAGGCCATGACGGGCTTCACGACGCAGAACTGCAGCGTGGCCTGGGGGTCGGGGCAGGGCTGAGGATGGCGGCTGGGCCACTGGCGAGGAGCCAGCCCAGCCCGCTCGTCGCGCAGGGGCCGCGGGGGGCTGGCCGGGGCGCCCAGGCACTCACCTGCTTGCAGAAGCGCAGAAAGCCGATGGAGTAGGTCATGCCCCGAAGGCAGCAGGTGCCGTGGAAGCAGCTGGTCCTGGGGTGCAGGAGTCCCTGAGGCGTGTCCCCGGAGGACACCCCCAGAGTGGCCTGGCTGCCCAGCAGGGGGTGGGGGACCCGCGGGCTCTGGGCAGAAGCTTACCGGACGGGCTTTCCGCGGATCTCAGCCATGATGGCGCTCTCGCCCCCCAGGTACTGGAAACAGAGGCTCAGGAAGCTGTAAATGACGAAGGCTGCGAGCAGGGTGTGGGCAGTGAGCCTGGGCCGCCCACGAGGCCCGCTGGTTGCACAGAGCTCCTGGGCTCCCTTGCCCAGGAGACACAGACCCCCTCCTCATGGGGCTCGCAGCCCAGCCCTGGGACGTTCCCCGGGGCGGGGGCGGGGGCACAGCAGTCCCTGTGGCTCTGACTCCCCCACGACCTGGCCCACAACCTCTCCCAGGCTCCGGGCCGGCCCAGCTGCAGCCCCACCCTACCTTGGGAGTCTCCTTAGCACCCCTGATCTGGCCATCCGGCGGGGCCCTCGCTAAGCCAGACTCAGGCTGGCAGGGGCTGTGCAAGCCCCTGGGAGCCCCTCACTCGCTCCCCGGGCCCTGGAGAGCCGGCGGCACCCACCTTCGTAGCAATCCCGCACGGAGTCGAAGTACACGTAGTCCTGGTGGGCCCCCAGGAGGAGGAGGCTGAGCCAGGAGTCGAAGGCGTAGACAGGCACGATGAACAGGAGGCGGATGATGTAGCGCTGCTCCTGGGGCACCGTGTAGGCGCGCAGGTGCAGGAAGATCTGGGCAGAGAAGGCAGGCCTGGGTTCGCTGCCCGCCCCCGGCCCCCCCGCCAGTGGGAGGAGGCGGAGCCAGCCTCCCCGGGCCCTGCCCCGAGCGGACGCTCTGCGCCAGGAGCACGCATTTAGTCATGGGCCCCTCATTCATTCACTTCAGGGCTGGGCACGTACGCTGGCCTGAGGAGCAGGTTGGCACGGCGACATGGGGGCATTAGGACAGCTGATGCCTTCGACCCTTCCTCGGGACTTAGCCCACGGAACAGATTTATTCAGAGACAAAGACAGGATTCACGTTCAGGGACGTTTGTCGCAGGGACACGGGAGACCAAGCCTGGTGGTGGGTCCGTGACTGCCTCGCAGAGGGCAACCCTCAGCCCCAGGCGCCAGCCTGGGGAGCTGCTCCAAGAGAATGCTACAGGACGGCAAAGCAAGTGGGGCCCAGGTGTGTGCCGGAGCCGGGCAGAGACGAAGGGGAGGACGTCCCCGGAAGAAAGGGACAGAGGGGTGGTCCCCGTGATCACCTGTAACCTTCCCACATCATCCTTGTTTTCTACGAGGACATGAAAAAGCAGTGAGGGGAAGAAGCACAGGGAGCCAGGCAAACAGGTAGCTGGCCGTGGTCCCCAGCACCCCTGGGAGGCTTCCTGGAGGAAGCCATGAGGGGAGGGGGAGGGGCAGGCTGAGCGCAGAAGCCCAGCCTCTGGGGGCACAGCCCGGGGTGGCAGGGGCAGGCTGGCGTCAGTCAGGCTCCTTATCAGCCGCTCCCTCCCCAGCGGGTGCAGTGGGAAGGGCACGGCCTGACCAGCCATCAGGAGACAGACTCGGGCCCCTGGGCAGGCACTGCCTGCTGCGGGCCTCGGCCTGGGGGAGGAGGGGGCGGTGGGGGCCTGGGAAGTGCCGCCCACAGGCTCTCTGCCAGCCCTGCCCAGGCCACGGGGCCCCGGGATGCTGGGCTCCAGACACACGCTCCCAGAAGGTCAGGGCTGGACAGACGGCCAAGCCAAGGACCAGACTGTGGCTGGAACTGGGACAGCCTGGCCCCAGGAGGCTGGGTGCCCCCCCCCCCAGATGCTTGTTGTCCCACAGAGCACAGCCGCCTGGGAAGCTAAAGCCATGCTGCCACCAGGAAGAAGGCCTGGCTTCCGTGTGATGCAAACGCACCACCCACCTGTCCTGTCTCCCTGTCCAGATGCTCCGGGACAGCTTGCTAAAACTCAGGGCAAATACTGCCTCCTCCAGGAGGCCACCTCCTCCTGCCTCTCTCAGCTGCACCTGACCCACCCTAATATGCTTGCCTTGTCCCCCTTAGACTGGTTATCTGAGGCCCCGCCTAGACATGCACCACCCTGGGGGCGACTCTCACTGGGGGGACATCGGCCCCCACGGCCCTGCCTCGCGGCCTCTGGCCACCTGCTGTCCTGCCAGCCAGTCTCCTGACTGGCCCTGCCCCTGACTCCGCCAGTCCAGCCCCTGCAACAGTGCCAGCTGAGCCATCCTACAGGGCCACCCTGCCCTTGGTGCCCAGCCGCAGCCTCCTCTGGCTCCTCAGCACCCCTGGCTGAGGGCCAACCCCCCACACGTCCGGGGAGTGCCTCCAGCCTGAGCAGCCCTCTCCCGCCCACCTCCGCTCAGGCCTCCCTGGGCTGGTCCTGGGCTCCCGAGCCACTCTGCTATCTGCGATGCCCGGTACCCACTGCCCAGCACTGCCCCCAAGCACCGCCTCTCACCCCCACCCCGGCCACTCCCTCAATCTCTTTGCCAGGCCCGGCACTTCCACCTGGGGCGACCTGGCTCCCCAGCTCTGGGCCCCTCCAGCCATGCTCTGACCCCCGGGAGCAGAGGACTCTTCCCTTCTCAGCAACACGAGCCTGGGAAAGACCCCCGGCCTCTCACAGCCTCAGTCTCCTCAGCTGTGAAAGGGGACCCTGCTGCTCACCTCAGCAAATGGGCCCACGGGCTCACGAAGCGCCCTGGGGTGGGGCAGCGGGGCTGGGCGTCCAGCCAGAGCTCCTCCCACTGCTGGGCGGAGGCTGTCCGTCTTCCCGCCCGGCTCTCTGCGTCCCCTGACCCTCCCCTGGCCCCACGCAGCTGCGGTGAGCCCCCGGGTGCCGCTCCTCCAGCCGGCCAGGCCTCCGGGTCTGCCCCGAGGCCGAGCAGGCCCCCTGGGGCTGGGCTGTGGGTCCCTGGGGGGCACCGAGGGGGGGCTCACCTGGTGGCCGGTGAGCAGCAGAGCTGCCCATACGAAGACGCCTGAGATGCCGCGGGCCAGCGGCGAGGTGAGGAAGAGGGGCCTGGGGCCCTGCGAGCCGTTCCCCGCACGCTCCATCTGTGGCCCCGCAGGCCCGGCCAGCGGTGTCCATGCCAGGGGCATGCCTGGGAGCCCGGGGGCGTCAGTCATCTGCAGAGGTAAAGAGGGCACATGGGGCGTGGAGAGGGCAAAGGTGCACCGGGGGCGGGCGGCATGTGGGCGGGTGACGTGGGCGGGCGGCAGCGCCGAGCTGCGCGGCCGTGCTGGGCTTCAGCCACTGGCCCTCCCACAAGGGTGCCAGCCGGACCCTCCTGCCCGCGTGCCTGGGCTCTGGGCAGCCCTCCGCGTGCAGGGACCCAACTCCAAGGCCCGGCCCCGAGGTGGCCTCCTTCCTGGTGTCGGCTGCCCGGGTGCAGACGCCAGCCGCCCACCCGTGACCTGGGGCAGTGCCCCCTCTGGTGTCCTGGGCTTGCGGGGAGCCCTCGTCCAGGAGCCAAAGACAGAGGAAGTTGGGGAGCCCCCTGGCCCTGCCTGCTGGGGATGGGGTCTAGGAAGCTAGCCAGACCGGCCCTGCCCTCAGCAGCAGACGGGGTGAGGGGCGCGCCCGGTACCCACCCATCCAGCCTGCCTGCCTGACCGTCTGGCGTCCTGCTTGGCCGGGGCCCTTGGCCACCCCAGGACTGCTCGCCCATCCTGGGTGCCCGCTCTGCAGCCTCTCGTAACCTGCTGGGGCGCCAGGCACCTCCCCGCTCTCGCACTCGAGGCCTCCACCCCGCCCTCCGGCCCTGGTCACAGGGCCCAGCACCTACCTCTCGGGCAGGAAGCTCCCGGGCTAGTCCTGGGCGGCCGGGCCTCTAGGGAAGCCAGGCTGGTCGTTTACGTGGCCAGTGAACCCAGCGGGCAGCCCCGATGGGGGTGGGACCGGGCTACCTTCAGGAGGCCACGCCAGGCCCGGGGAGGGGCGGCCACCAGCAAGCACAGCCCCGTGGTCCCCCCAGCCTTGGGCGGAGGGCGGGCCGGCAGAGGGGCGGCGCGCAGGGCAGGCCCCTCCCCTGACACTCTATCCCTCCCCCGGCTGCTTGCTCCAGGCGGCTGGCTCCCGGGACTGCCTGCAACCAGGAGCCCTCACCTGTGTGGACCAGAAGGCCAGGCCCATGGGGGCCTGAGACGGGGCGGGTCTGCAGCGGGCCAGGGTGGGCTGCGCCCCTGTGGGTATGGGCTTCCCGTCAGGCTGATGGAGTTCTCCCAGGAGACAGAGTGGGCATAGAGTGCCATAGAGGGTGGGTTAAGTACCCTTAAGATGGGTAAATCCACCATCGGGCCCAGCCCCCAGAAGTCTGCTGGAAGCGTTCCTGTGTCTGCTGGGGGCGGGGAGGAGGGGCCCAGGTGAGTGAGAAAGGCAGCTAGGCCTGCGGGGTCAGCCCGGGGCCTGGGGCCCGGGGGGGTGGCTCACCCGCCTGGCCTCAGACGGGGTGACAGGGGGTGCCCTGGCGGGCGTCAGCACGGGTACCTGCCCGCATGGTCCATCCTTGGTGCCGCCCACCCTCCCCAAGGCCCTGGGTCAAGGCATCAGGCTCCTTTCAGAGGTGGGAGTCATTGGGGGGACGTGACTGGGGTCCCCCAGGGGTATGGGGGGCTCCAGGGAGGCTGCCAGCCCCTGTGCCTGCACCTGTCCACCCCAGGGAGCCCCCAGACATGCCCTGAGGTCCTGGTCCTGACCCGGGGAGCCCAGGACCGCCCCTCCCCCAGGCCCCTGCAGGCTGCCTCCGCTGGGGTCCCCTGGGCCCAGTGTCCTTGTCCTCCCTCCCAAATGTCACCTCCTTCAATTCCACAGGTGCGTCAGGATCGCTGCGCCCTGCCCAGCCCACATCCAGGCCCCGGGGAGCCAGCTCCCTGCCTGTGGGCTCCCATGCTGCCTGGTGGGTGGCCGCTGCGGCCTGTGGCTTCTCCCGCCGCCGCGAGTTCCCGCGGACCCCAGCCCCGCCTGCCCACCACACAGTGGCCGCACGTTGTAAGCCTGGGCACCCGCCCGTCCTGCGGCTTCCTGATCAGGTCACCCCAGCGGCTGCCTCGGCCCTGCCTCCTGCCAGGATCCCGGCCTCCTCGGAGGCCCCTTCACCTCACTGTGCCTCTGCTTTCTCGTCCGCGTAGGTGAGTCTGGGTTCCACCAGCCCTTCCGTGGGGTGCTGTATGCCCCACCTGCTCCTTCCTTGAGCCCCAGACCCCAGACCCCAGACCGCACACTGCAGAGCAGGGCCACGTACCAGGCGCAGCAGGATCAGGGGCCCTGAGGGGGTGAGGCGTGGCTTCTCCAGCTTAGAGGGAAGGACCAGCCGTGCCAAAACCACACACGACTGGCGAAGGGTCCCGGGTCTGGGGAGGCGAGGGCTTCAGCATCTCTGTCCTGGGAAGGGCCAGGGCGAGGCTGACTCTTCGGCCACCATGGGACTCTTTGGCCAAAGGAGGCCCTACCGCTGCCACAGCCATACTTGCTTGGGAGAGGTGGCCGGTCCGGCTGGGCCTGCTCGCCCTCCTGGGGCTGGACACCGACCGAACCTGTCTCAGGACAAACCTGCCCACCCAGAGGCCGAGGCCCCTGACTGCGGGTCCCCTGACAGGTGACGGGGCCCCAGGCGGCTCCCAGCCGGGCTGCGGGAGGCTGGGACGCCGCGGGCCTGTCACAGACCTCAGCGCCCTTTTCCGGGCGCCTGTCCCTCACCTCAGGGACCTGACGCCTGGGCCGCTCAGCCTGGGTCGGGCACCGAACCTCCCTCCAGGCGTCCCAGCCGAGCCAGCCCCTTTCTAGGCCGGCCTGCTGCCTGAGGACATCTCCCGGGGCACGCGGGGGCAGACTCTCCCCGCCCGCCCTCCTCACATCAGGCCCTTCCCGTGCTGAGAGCCACCCGCCCTGGGCCAGCCTGCCAGGGTCCTTTGATGCCCCCCTGGCCCTCGCTGACAGTGCCCATGGGCGGCAAAAGGACTCACCCCTGGGCTGTGGCTGCTGCCTGCAGAACGGCCGCTGACTCAGCCAACACCTGCACGGCCTGCGCCGGGCGCCTGTCAGGCCCCCAGAACACCTCTGCAGCCTGTGGGGGATGAGTCCTGGCCTGGCCGCCCACCAGCCTGGGGGCCCCGAGCCCCTCCTCCACTCCGTCTGGGCCTCAGCAGGGCGGGGGCTGAGGGGCCTTCCAGCTCTAGTTTGGGGGCAGTTTTGGAAGCGTGGCCTCCCTCTGTCCAAGGCGCCGGCTCCTCACCTGGGTGGGGCCCTGGGCCTGAAGCCCGGGCAGACAGGCCTGGGTCCCTGCGGGCCCTCGCTGTGTCGGTGGCCTTGGCCGACTGTGGCCTCTCGGGCCCTGGTTTCCGTGGGTGATGATGGCCGTGTGCGGCAGGGCAGCCCTGGTCAGCGAGGGACTCGGGAGGCTCTGCCTGCTCCTCCCCAAGGCGGCCTCGGCTGCCGCCGCCGGGGACTGGACAAGGGTCCCGCCAGCGAGCGCACGTGGGTGGCCTTCTGCTGCCCTGTCACCGAGCCAACCAGCCCTGCCCCGCGACGTGCGGGGACCCACACGAGGCTTTCTCCTTGCATCCCGCCCTCTTTCCTGCCTGTGCCCAGCCGCGTCCCTCCCAGGCCTGCTGCCTCGGTCCCCGGGAGAGCCTGTGGCTGCGCAGGGCCTGTCCATACCTGCCCGTTGCCCCAGAGCAGACTGCCAGCCCTGGTGCCTGCCTGGGGGGGGCCACTCTTCCCGGTGGCTCTGGGGCAGGGGTGCTGACCTGGGCCCGGCCTGACCGGGCTGGCCTGAGGCCCTCTTTGACCACCCGGTGGCACCCAGGGCATGGGATGCCTGGCTGGGGGCACGGCCTCTGGGGTGGAGGTGGGCTGGGGATAGAACCGCTGTGAAGCTCAGAATCTCAGGATGTGGACGTTTCTCTCCAGGGGTGCACAGGGGTCCAGCCTGGCAGCCTGGGCACATCTCTCTCCTGGGTGTGCGGGCGTGCCCACACGTGCGCGCACACACACATACAAACACACACACACACACACACACACACACACACACAGCTCACCTCCCTGGTCACACCCTCGGCCGTCCGGCCGGGCCCCTGAGGCAGGTCTGATGCAGGCCTCCGGGCCTGAGGGGTTGGCGGGCTGTCCGGCACCACCGCCAGACCTCCAGGCCTCTGCCGTGCCTCCTCCCGACGGCCGGGGTCAGTCCGATAAGCCTGCTGCTGGGAAAGCACTGGCCTTGCCCCAGACCCGGCAAACACCTCCCTGCTGCCCGCCCCAGCCGCCCTGCCAGGCCAGCCCTACCTGCCCGGGTAGCCCAGCCACACCCTCCGCTGTGCCCTGCCCAGGGTTGGGGCCAGCAGTTCTTCCCGCCCACCACCCACCTGGCTGCCGCGGCTCCCACCCCCAGGTGTGGGTCTTGCTGGGCCAGTGACCGCTGTGGCTCTGGGCCCTGTGTCTGCCCGGCCCGTCTGTGTGGCCGGGGGTCTGAGGCCCGCGTCACGTGTGGCGAGGGTTGAGTGGGTGATGGGGCCGCCGTCACCCGGAGCACCCCCACCCAGCCCTGCTCTGTTCACGCGGCTCCATTTCCCTGTCTTCCGTCCCTTCTGCCCTCAACTGCCCCATGTCAGGCAGCCGCGCCCCCCGGGGCTCCGGCACCTCCCACGTCTTGCAGTCCATGCGGAATGTACCCTCCTGATGTCCCTGGTCCCCACAGGAAGCCGGGGCTGCCCCCCTGCTCTCCAGCTGTGACTGTGAAAGCCGGCGGCGCACTCACCGTCCACACCAGTCAGCCAGCCCTGAGCTCATTCTCGCGGACCTGGCCATCACCCTCGTCCCCTGCCCAGCGCCCCCTCCTGATCTCCAGTTTCCTTCCAAGGCGCGAAACAGAACGGCCGACACCAGCTTATCCAGCTGGGCCTGCGCCCGCTGCCTCATTCCGTGGGCTGTCTGTCATAACTGGTTCAGGAGGATCCAGGGCTCCATCAAACCCCGGACACGCTGCTTGGATGGATAACCGAGGATGACCGCCAAGGGACCCACTCGCCCTTGACTCTGAGCTGGGGCTGCAGGCCCGTGTCCACTCAGGAAAAGGCAGCAAGCGGAGAGCATGGACTTCTCTGCTTGCAGCTCAGCAGCAGGGGTGTCCTCACCACCCACCCCACCCCACGTCCACATCACACCGCGTGTCCACCCCACACCGCGCATCCACACAGACCACCCTGCGCGTCCACCCCATTGCGTTGGTCCAAGGGCACGGCCTTGAACAAGGGCACTTCCTGCAGCTGTCGGCGTCGCAGGGGCTGGCACACCGCCCCCACGTGTGTGATCTGCATTCGGCCATAAACTGCTGGGAGTTGAAATTACAGTTTGATTGCTGGGTAAAGCACCATATACAGCCTTTCCATCCAAAGGAATAACAATTTCCACGAAGCCGACAGCCCTGCCTGCGGAAACCACGGCTTTATGGGTCTCTTTATTGGAGCATGTTTCTCTCCTCCCGAATTACAGCAGCTGCGAGCAGAGCACCGGGGAAGGCAAGGGCCAAGCGCCTTCTCACACGAGCCACTCGTCTTGATTTACAAGGCAGAGCAGAGCAGCGAGGCGCTGGCTTCGGTGACGGAAGTCTTTGCTCTCGATAGCTACCAGACAGCTTTGGGCAGCTGTAAGTGCCACTCGGGACACTGCTGGGGACCCTGGTTTCTACTACACGTCAGCCGTCCCCCCACATTCCAGGTGGGCAGCTGTGGGACAGCACAGATGACTGGCTCAAGTGTGTTGCCTCCTGGGGCCGGTCCCCTGGGGGTCTGAGCAATTTGCCCCGTCCTGCTGAGCCTCGATTGCCTCCACTGCCCACTTGCCTCTTAACGCAGTCACCAGGCCTTGGTCAGATGGCAGGGGCGCCGCCAGGGCCTGGTGTGCAGGAGGCCTCCACACAAGACTGCACCGGAGCCCCGCACGCAGAGCACGCAGTGACGTCCGCCTTCAGCGAGGAGGACGGCCTGTCCTTAGGAAAGGGACCAGGGAGTGCCAGCGTGGGGCTGGGGCCAGCTAAAGTGTGGAAAAATCAAAGTTGCTTGGTTACATCCAACTCTTTGTGACCCCACGGACTGGAGCCCGCCAGGCTCTTCTATCCATGGACTTCTTCAGGCAAGAGTACTGGAGCGGGTAGCCTTTCCCTTCTCCAGGGGATCTTCCCAACCCAGGAATCAAACTCTGGTCTCCTGCACTGCTGGCAGATTATTTACAAGCTGAGCTACTAGGGAACCCAGTGCAGCCCATCCAAGGAGTGTCAGTGAGGGGCCTGGGGACGGGTGAATGGTGTGGCCGCAGGGCCCTCTGCTTGCTTCAAACCCTAGCCCTGCCGCTTGATGGCAGCATGCCTCCGTTTCCTCAACTGCCCTGTAGACCTCATGGGGTGGGCGGGAGGATTGTGTTACTAGGACTAAAGAGCCCAGAGCTCACCAACGGGCAGCGTGAGCCGGACCTCTCGTACATTTACGGGTCGAGTCGGAAAACCAAAGCTGCCAATCTGGACTTGGCCCCAGGCTGGAGCCTGACCCAAGGTTCAGGCTCCCGGCTGGTCAAGCAGGAGAAGCACATTTCCAGACTCGTCTGCTGCCCAGATGACAAGCGTGCTAATTACAGGCTGATACGGATCAAGGCGGCTCCGGCCCAGCGGAGCCCGAGTTGCCCCGAGTGCCCAGCCAGGCGCCGGTTCTCCAGGAGCTGTCGCCCCCACCGTTCCCAGGCCCTGCTGACCCCCCACCACCTCGCTTCTACTCAGGTGTCTATGTCCCCACACCTGCTGTGACTCGCGTCACCCCTTGGGTCCTCTCGTGTGGGTGGACAGGCCCTGCCCTTCTCTGGCTGGCCAGCTGCTTTCAAGCTTTAAAGCGACTGTGCAGGCCCTCCAAGTGCAGATCCCCGGCAGGGTCTTCTCAGGAGAAAGGCTGGGGCTGAGAGTGAGCAGCAGGGAGGCGAGACCCGGAGCCCCCACCAGATGTGGCTGCTGAAGAGCCCTGAGCTGCCCGGCATGCATCTGCCTGTTTCCCCTGGTGGGGGCCTGGCTTCCGGGTCCCTCAAGCTCCCCACACAGGGGCATCTGCACCGCTCCAGAAGTCTGGTGGACCCTTGTATGACTGCCCGGCCCTCCTGGCACAGGTCACCGGGTTACGCCACAGCTGGTGTGTGCCTGCGGGTTTACCCGATGGTCCTGAGGGGCTGTGAACGTGCCTCCCTGGAGACCCCAGCATCTGCTGAGGGAACGAGCCTTTGAAGACGGCTGTCCTATCCCATGCTCAGCAACCCCACTGGAGTCCTTCTCAGGTTAGACCAGCAGCGTGGTCTCACCATCACCAGTCCTCAGCAGCCCCTAACGTCCCAGTTTGCACTTCTACCCCCTGCCGGTTCCCACAAGCACCAGCGCCTGGGGGGGGGGATGCGCCTCTACCCTCCGCCTTTAAGCACGTGGCTCTCGAGGCTAGGGTGCCAGCCCATCAGGAGGCTGCAAGCGGCGTCTGGGCAGCGGAAGATCAGAAAAGCCAGGGGAAGAGGAGCAGGATGAGGGAGGGGCAGAGTCAGCTCCTGGAGCCGTCTCACCACGTGAACCTCAGATCGAGCTTTTGCCAAATAGGTTTTCCTCCCCTCGGCTGTTCACTGCAGTGAACGTGTATCGTGTGCCTGACGTTTCTCAACATCGTTAAGGATGGTAAGGTATTTGGGGATATGCATTTATTTTTAATAATTAAAAACAATTCCGCCAACAATTGAGGGCCATGACTCATTCGTCAATTCTCACACACGTGAGGCTGCCTGGACCTGGGGAGGACTCACAACTGTCTCAGGACACGTTTCCTGTCCTCCCTCCACAGGGGCCGTCAGCCTCCAAACCAGTGTCAGCCTGAGGTGTCTGTGTTTCTTCCAGCTCCAAGGGCCACAGCCAGAGAGCGCCTCGTCCTAACTGAAGGAGCGCCTTCAGAGCCTCGAGAAGGGGTCTGAGCTGCCGCAGGGCTCTCCTGGACGGCAGGGCGGCCACTCCGGCGTCACCACACCTGGCACGTCTGGATCACCTCCTTCAGAGCCTTCACCACCTCCATGCTCTTGTCCTTCATGGCCAGGGCAAGCAGAACGGCTCTGTTCCCAGCTTCTTGAGACACAAATGCCACCAGGTTCTTTGCGAAGACATGGACGAGAGGCTGACAAGGGCAAGGGGAGAAAACCACTTTAACTGCCTTCACCCAGTACCTCTCAGGAGCCCAGGCCAGCTTCCCAGCTCCTCTCTCTGCTGGTTATCTCTACTGAAAGGGCCGTTGAGAGTCCACAAAGGGAAACCCTGTCAGACCTCACAGATGGTATTTCCAGAACGGGGCAGAACCGGAACTCGTTACCATGAGGTACTATGATGGGGTCAAACTGCAGCACAGGCTTGCATTACACAATCAATGCCTCTGCGTGTCTGTCTGATAAAATGCTGACGGGCTGCGTGCAGCAGGTGGACACCCTCAAATTATCTGGGGGCCCCGCACAGTGCTGCCCTGGGCTGAGGTGGCGGGGGACGGGGGGCGTGCTTGCCTTCCAGATGCTCCACATCCTGACAAAGTACGGGCGCTGGGAGCCCTTCCCAACATTACCTCATCCTTCCCGAGGAGGACTTTAGTGGTCAGCACAGGCTTGCCGATGTCACCAGTCACGCTGCTGGGTTCCAGGGAGACCAGGGTACCCATCTTCCCCAGCTGGGTCACCACCACCAGGATGTGGCTGCTGAAGGCTGTGCAGACCACCTGAGTAGGGACTCCACACACCACTGCAGTCTTCTGCTTGGATGTCAACAACGGTTTACCTTCCATGGCTGAGTCTGCTCAATGGCACCTTTCATTTACGTTAAGGAAAAAACACAAAAAAGTAAATCAGTCAATGGCAGATAGCCCGGGAGCTCCAGAATAAACACTATTTGGCATTAAAAGAGAACAAGTTGGCCCATTCAAAAGCCTGTCTGTTCGCCCACGCAGGCTTTATTCGCCCGGAACTTTCTGGATTCACTCAGACACACACAGGCTGGATGTCAAAGCGCGCTTCTCCCTGCGGAGGCAGAAGAGGACGCCTCCGCCCCGCGCGCGGGCCCCAGCCCGCCCGCTAATCGTTTTCTGCGTTTGGGGAAACCGTCGGTCCCACAGAAGCAGCAGCTCCACGACCACGGCGCGGGGAGGAGGGCGGCGGGGGCCGCGCGGCGCCCCCGGGGGCGCCCAGCCTCTCCGCCCGGCTCCAGCCGCGCGGGACGCCACCCGCCCCGCCGCCCGCGCTCACCGCGCCGCGCCCGGAAGTGACGCACGCAGGCGCCGCGGGCCCGCCCCGACAGGCCCCGCCCCGGAGGCCCCGCCCTCCCCCGCCGGAAGTGCGGCCTGCGGGGCTTCCGGCCCCCGCGGCGGCCGCGGGCCTCTGCGCCGGGGCTTCCGCGCGCCCGGGCGCCATGTTTGCGGAGGGAGGCGGCGGCAGCGCCCCGCGGGCCTCTGGGCCCCCGGGCCTCGGGCGAGGGGCGCCTGACTCCTCCAGAGGCGCGTCCTCGCGCCCTCCTGAGGGGGCCCTGCAGCTCTGTGGCTGCGGAAGCGCAGAAACGGGGTTTGTGGCCCCTGGGCCGTGGGTTCCGGGGCCTTCAGGGAGGCTCGGGAGCTGAGAGAAAGGCAGGGCCGGACGCCAGGCTAAGCGCCGAAACACCCCAGCCAGGACCCCTACGTCGGGCGCGAGAGGCCTCGGTGTGGGACCCTCTGGGGTCATCCCAAATGCCTGTGGACTGAACAAACACACGACCCAAAAGTCGGGAGTGAGGTGTTAGGTTTATTCCTTGGACAGAACTGAGGACTTAGCCCAGGACCCGGCATCTCAGATAACTGAGGGACTGCCCCAGGAGGGAAGGCAGGGGCCAGGGCATGCGACGGTTTTTGCAACAAAGGCCAGGTGGTCCGGAAGTCAGAAGGTTGCTTCATACAGGAAATCCAGGTCTCCAGGAATCCGGCGCTTTCTACCTTTGAGGTGCACCTCAGCTTCTGGGGCCGGTGTCCCGTGCTTTCTCGCCCCGAGTCCCCTCGGGGTGCACCGTCGGGCAGCTGTGATGCGACGGCTTGTAGGTTGCAACATTCTTTGCTTACTGATACAGCACGTGACATTTTTCACTTAGAGCAGCAGGAACCAGTGGGGATTTACAGCCAAGGATCAGGATAGGGTCAGTGGGTGGGAAATTACGAAGAGGAAAGGGGCGTGGGGGGTTTCTAGGCCTGAAAACGCAGCAGAATTCCTGCTGGAGGCCGGCCAGGGTGGCCTCAGACCACCTGGGGGACGGTGGGGGATGAGGAGCTGGTTAGACATTGGCAGTTACCAGACATGCAGGATCGGGGGAGCAGTTCTTGCTAAGACTGGAAAAGGCAGAGACATCACAGAAGTCCAAAAGTGAGTGCCTAGCTGGGAAAGAGTCCAGAGGGATTCCCTGGTGGTCCAATGGCTAACACTGTGCTCCCAGTGGAGGGTTCCATTCCTGGTTGGGGAATGAGATCCCACGTGCTGCAGCCAAGCCCAAGCGCTGCAGTGAAGACCCTGTGCAGCCAAGATTAAATAAATAAAATGTGGCAGAGAATTTTTTACAAAACAGTTCAGGGAGTAGAGTCTGGTCTAGGACAGAATCTTTGTCAGTATGCTCTGCCTGGCAATAACAAAAGCCTTAAAAAATATATATATATGTGTTTTGCGGGCTTCTCTGGGGGCTCAGTGGTAAAGAATCTGCCTGCCAGTGCAGGAGACAGGTTCAATTTGTGGTCCAGAAAGAGTCGACATCCCGAGGGGCAGCTCTGCCTGTGCACAGCTTCTGAGCCTGTGCTCCAAAACCCACAAGGAGGGAAGCCACCACAAGGATGAGAAGCCCACGCACTGCGGCTAGAGAGCACCCGCCGCTCTAGAAAGTAGAGTACCCGCCGTGCTAGAGGCAACGAAGGCCCACATGGAAAATGCGTATGTCTGAAAGTCACTGAGATTGTAGCAAACCGCTCTTGGTTGCACCACGTGGCATGTGGAGCCTTAGTTCCCTGGCCAGGGATTGAACCCGAGTGTGCTGCATTGGAAATGCGGAGTCTTAAGCACTGGATCTCTAGGGAACTCCCTAAGGCCCGTGAACCCCTCTAGGTGGTTCCAGGAGCCTCTACCTTCAAAAGCCCCTCCGGGCCAGCCGTCCACGGCCGAGGGGATGATGACAGCTGACATTTATGTGGCACTTAGTGTGTGCCAGGAGTTGTGCCAAGTGCTTTCCTACAATAACGTGCTTAATCTCAGCCCCACTAAGTAGACACGTTACCGTCCCCGTCGTATAGACCGTATGTTCAGGTTCACAGGACTGGCCCAAGGTCACAAAGCTGAGAGGGGCGGGATCTGGGCTTCCGAACCTTACTCTTGAGTACTGGTCTCACGATGCGCACGCCCAGGTACAGGGGAAGAGCGGGGGCAGTGCTGTCCTGCAGCAGGATAACTTCTGGTCCCCCCAGGGGTCTTAGAGCCCCCCGCCCCCGCACGCATCTCTCTCTCTCTCTCAGCTGAAGTGGTGTTGGCAGAGGGGGGGTCTTGTGCTGACTCTGCAGTAATCAGAGTCTTGAGCCTCTCCCTGAAGAGATGAACACCCCCTCAGAAACCTGTCCGCCTTCCTGACAGCCTTTCAAGGAAGACTCCCGCGGCCTGGTCTGTCCACATCACTCAACCACTGAGGAAGTCCTGTTGCCATGCCCGGTGGACTAGCCCAGTAGACTCCTCTGTCCATGGGATTTCCCAGGCAAGAATACTGGAGGCAGTTGTCATTTCCTCCTCCAGGGGATCTTCCTGACCCAGGGATTGAAACTGTGCCTTCTGCCTTAGCAGGCAGATTCTTTACCGCTGAACCACCTGGGAAGCCCTGGGTGGCACCCTCCTATCCTTACTGCTTTTTCTCAGGGTTTAATAACTCCGTGTACAATCCAGGTTATGTCAAATGAAACAAGCTCCTTTCACAGTGATTTCTGGTGGCATGAAAGCAAAAGGCTTGTCTGCAAAACATGATCAAGACAGACATAGAAGTGAAAAGAAACCTTGTATTTTGAGCTTTTTTACAGCCAGTTCACCAAGGGAAAGATTAGGAGTTTCGTGGCTCTAATATTCAAAAGAAGAGGCGTACAGTTTCTCAGGAGGGTCTAGGTTTTTGTTGGCTCTAAATTAAAAAACCCATCCATCCACATATGCCTCAAAAGCCAACTGCCAATGTATTACCGTGTGAAGCCTGTAAAAAGTACTTTTATTTACCAATTCATGCATTCTCTCTCTAAAGGCAAATAGGTACAAGAAATCTGACCCCCCTGAAAAAAACCCCACCCAAAACAAAACAAAACCCCACAAGTCTGGAATAAGCTTATCGCTTTTATTGAAGAGATGCTGAAGAACAAAGTAGATAGTTTTTTTAAAGATTCTTTTTGATGACCGTTTTTTAAGTCTCTGTTGAATTTGTTGTAATATTACTTCCGTTTTATGTCTTGGATTTTTGGCTGTGAGGCTTGTGGGATCTTAGCTTCCTGACCAGGGATAGAACCCTCAGCCCCTGTGCTGGAAGGTGAGCTCTTATTCTCACTGGACTGCCAGGAAAGTCCCTAAGCTGGATACTGTTTTTATGATGGTGTCTTTGGTTTAGATCTTTGGTGAAGACTTGAGTGTGGAGGACACATGAGGTGAGAGCTGTCCCAGACCGAGGTGATGGCCGTCCAGGCAGGGGGCTTCCTGGTGGCCTGAGTGGGTGTGTGAGCAGAATTTACACAGTTACAATATCGGAGGGGGAGGTCACCACCTGCCCTCGACTACTTGAGTGCAAGATGAGATTTGAACTGGAAAGAAATATCCATCCCTTAAGTGAATTCACTGAAAATGGGAATGACACAGTAATGATGTCAATGGTGGGGCAAAAGAGTTTGAGAGTTTATCTTAAAAAAGGAGAGGGAGTATCTTGAATTTGTCTTGCATTCAAGGACATTTAGGTTCTTAATGCAGTAATAAGTTGTAGAACCAGTGAAGAATCAGTCAGGTGCTATTTTGGCAGGTCATAATTTTCCCAACAAATTGCATGCTTGCTCTCCACGTTCTCCTTCACGTCGTGTACGGTTTTCTCAGCTCTGTCATAAAAAGCATCAGTTGTGCTGAGATACATACGCTCAACATCCATTTCCCCAGGAGCCTCTCCTAGCCCTTTGCTGTTCACGTCACTCACAGTGGGAGCCCCAGCCTGACACCAGCTTCGTCAGTTTCCTGGTCCTCATTTGCACGGTCAGGCCCTCCCACACTTGCCAATGGCTTTGGGCCAGGTCTGAACATCCCTCAGCGTTTCGTTTATGGACTTTCTGAAATGTCGCATCTTTTACAAGGTTTACAATCTGACTTGATCTGCACCGCACTTCACAGCCTCACAACACGATTCCCAGGGCGCTCAGTGTTGGGGGTGTGTGTGTGAGAGAGAGAGAGGCGGAGAGAAGTAGATTCTGGAGCTACACAGTGGGGGGCGCCTGAGCGGAGCCCAGTTATGCAAATAGTCAATTCATTCATGAAACTCGTTGTGTTCCGACAAGGTCTCTTTTCCTCTGCAGCCTCCGACTGCAGGCACTCAGGCAGCTGACGCTTGGACCAGCAGGACTTCCAGGTATTGCTGTCTTGGAACAGGTAAGGCATTGCCAGGGTTGCCTCGGTCTTGTAGACGCAACATCCCTCTAAATTTTTATGAGACGTGGCAGTTAGTGGAACCCCTTTACTTATTTATTTGACTGCACTTCCTGGCTTTCGGGATCTCACTTCCCTGACGAGCAGTTGAGCCTGGGGCTGCAGCAGTGAAAACACTTGAGTGCTAACCACGGGACCACCGGGGAAGTCCCACAGCCACTTTATTTGTATGAATGATGCTCGCTCTCACTTCTCTCGGCCAGTCTGGGTCGCAACCATTGCAGATTACATTTGTAACGCAGGCCTGAGACACAGCCGTCAGATGCAGGGATTTCATGACATTTAGATTATAGAGATCTTCGAGTGGGTGAGAAAGCTGCAGCCACTAGGATTTTTTTCAAGTGTAGGTGGCAGACACAGATGTGAAACCATCTTCTGCCCAAAAGGAGAGCAGATGGGCTTGTACAGAGAAGACCGGAGCTCCGACGTCCACCTCCACCTCTCAGCTCTGCAGGCGCGGGCCCCACCCATGGATGGGCTGGGCCCCCAGTGCAAGTCCCATGACCGAATCTCCTTAGACCAACCTGAGTCAGGCGCCTGTCCTCGAATCAGCCACTGTTTTTAAAAAGCGTTAATGCCAGGAGTTCCTCGGCTGTCCGGTGATTAGGACTCGGAGCTTTCACTGCTGTGGGTTCGGTCCCTGGTCGGGGAACTAAGATTCCGCAAGCCATGTGGCTCAGTCAAAGAAAGAAAAGGAAAAGTTAACGCAAAAGCATTAACCCATGTATCTAGGAGTTTAAACAATACTCCTAAATAATATATGTCAAAGAAGAGGTCGTAAGTGGGATTGACAGGATATTTAGGGCTTCCCATTGGCAGCCACTCATCCACTTTCTGCTTCTACGGTTCATCCTGTCCTGGTTCAGCATTTCCTACAGATGGGCTGACATTCCGTGGCCTCTCATGTCCGGCTTCCTCCCTCGGCGTTCAAGACTCATCTGTGCTGTGGCCTGGGTCAGTGCTTTTCCCTCTTGGAGGAACCCATTCTTGCTCGTTCAGCACTTGGGAGGATTAAGTGACATCCCACTTGCAGAAGGGCCTCCTTTAGGGCCTGTCCCATATGAGGGCTTAGAGTCTCCTTCCCCTCATGAGTCATTGAGTTTCAATGGCAGTGCCCTGCGCACAGGCCCTCGCGTGATCCGTGACACCAGCCACTCCATGCGCCAAGCTTTGCAAGCGGCAGAAAGAGCAGGAGAGGCTCAGTCCCTGATTCCCCTCGATGAAGAGTCTGGTATCAGAGCAGCCTCCTAGGGACCGTCGGGGCCGTGAGGTCCTGACGCCATGGCCCCCTCTCTGGAGAAAGGCTGCGATGACGCGGAAACCGCGTCTTGCTGAAGCAGGACGTGCATTCAGAAGCAGGCACAAGAGCTGCGGGGCCGAGAGGGCCAGCGTAGCAACCACGGTCAGCCTCAGGGTGTCTGCAGACCTCTGGCCACCCGGCAGCCCTGGGGCCAAGGATGGAGCGCCTTCGTGCTTGCGGACCCCTGTTGTTACCCCCAGCCTGCCCCTGCTCCTTGTCTGCCCTTGGCAGGGTGCAGCCTAGCCTCCAGGTGTGGCTGCGTGCCCGGCGGTCACCTGTGTGGTGTGGGGTGCCCCCGCTCGGCGGTTGCAAAGAGCCTTGAATAAGTAGCAGCGTGGAAATGACACAGCTCGAGCCAGGAGGCTCTGGGACCAGAAGCGGCCTTTCACTGCACCCAGTTATCTGGGAAAAGACGGTGAACCGTGAATTTCTTACGAACTAAGTTTATCTAAGTTGAGGGAGGGGGAAGGATACAAAGATTAAAGGCACCCATTGAAAATCACATGTATTTTATTGCAGGAACAAAACCCTGGGACTCCCTGAAATTCTGAATTTTCCTGAGGGAAACAAACACCATAGACACCGAGCCCAGTTCATAAGGATCCGGGGAGTGTTTCCCCGGAAAGGGCATAAATCCTCTTCCGCAGGCCCGCAATGGAAGCAGCGCTCGCCCGTGGAGGCCACTGCCGTCTCTCCGGCCAGGTGCCCGCTGCATGGCCTAGCGGTGCCCCAGCTTTGGAGCTTTATGTCAGCAGGAGTATTTTTATTTAATGTCACATGGTAAACACAAAGAAAACCCTCTGTTCTCAGACCTCGTTTCAGCAGGGCGGGGAGTTAAGAGTTTAGCTCATCGCCTTGTTTTCTGCCGAACTTAGGCTTCAGTATTTTTGTTCCTGGAGCGAAGCTTCCTGCCCCCATTAGAGATATTGAAAACTTCCTTGTACTCATATCTTGCACTATTTGTTTAGTTCTTTAATAAATGAAACCCTAATCCAAGTGCAATTTCTGAAAGCCTTTCTTTCAACATTTTAAGAAGTTATTTCCCCTGATGAGAAGCCATCTTGTTGCCCCGTGTCGAGCTGAACGACAGAGCCTGCCAGCCTGGTTATTGGTCGTCCTCTCCTCTCTTACAGGGAGAGGACAGAAAGCCAGCATACGCCTTTGATAAAGGTTGGCCAAGTTGGATTGTATTCTAGTTGGTGTGTGAGACAGGGATCCAGGGTAGTGGGTGGGCGTGGGGATGGGGTAAGTTGAAGCCCTGCCCCTGGGCCCTGGCACTAACGTCTGACAACCATGGACAATGCCTTTCTGTGCTCTGGGCCTCCATTTCCTCATGAACGTCGACATTCTAGGAATCAGCGAACTAAAATGGACCGGAATGGGTGAATTTAACTCAGATGACCATTATATCTACTACTTCGGGCAGGAATCCCTCAGAAGAAATGGGGTAGCCATCATAGACAACAGAAGAGTCCAAAATGAAGTACTTGGATGCAGTCTCAAAAACGACATAATGGTCTCTTCGTCTCCAAGGCAAACCATTCAATATCACAGTAATCCAAGTCTATGCCCCAACCAGTAACGCTGAAGAAGCTGAAGTTGAACGGTTCTATGAAGACGTACAAGACCTTTTAGAACTAACACCCAAAAAAGATGTCCTTTTCATTCTAGGGGACTGGAATGCAAAACTAGGAAGTCAAGAAACACCTGGAGTAACAGGCAAATTTGGCCTTGGAGTACGGAATGAAGCAGGGCAAAGACTAATAGAGTTTTGCCAAGATAATGCACTGGTCATAGCAGACACCCTCTTCCAACAACACAAGAGAAGACTCTACACATGGACATCACCAGGTGGTCAACACTGAAATCAGATTGATTATATTCTTTGCAGCAAAAGATGGAGAAGCTCTATACAGTCAGCAAAAACAAGACCAGGAGCTGACTGTGGCTCAGATCATGAACTCCTTATTGCCAAATTCAGACTCAAATTGAAGAAAGTAGGGAAAACCGTTAGACCATTCAGGTATGACCTAAATCAAATTCCTTAAGATTATACAGTGGAAGTGAGAAATAGATTTAAGGGCCTAGATCTGATCAATAGAGTGCCTGATGAACTATGGGATGAGGTTCGTGACATTGTACAGGAGACAGGGATCAAGACCATCCTCATGGAAAAGAAATGCAAAAAAGCAAAATGGCTGTCTGGGGAAGCCTTACAGATAGCTGTGAAAAGAAGAGAAGCGAAAAGCCAAGGAGAAAAGGAAAGAGATAAGCATCTGAATGCAGAGTTCCAGAGAATAGCAAGAAGAGATAAGAAAGCCTTCTTCAGCGATCAGTGTAAGATCATGGCATCCAGTCCCATCACTCCATGGGAAATAGATGGGGAAACAGTGGAAACAGTGTCAGACTTTATTTTTTTGGGCTCCAAGATCACTGCACATAGTGATTGCAGCCATGAAATTGAAAGACGCTTGCTCCTTGGAAGAAAAGTTATGACCAACCTAGATAGCATATTCAAAAGCAGAGACATTACTTTGCCGACTATGGTCCGTCTAGTCAAGGCTATGGTTTTTCCAGTGGTCATGTATGGATGTGAGAGTTGGACTGTGAAGAAGGCTGAGTGCCGAAGAATTGATGCTTTTGAACTGTGGTGTTGGAGAAGACTCGTGAGAGTCCCTTGGACTGCAAGGAGATCCAACCAGTCCATTCTGAAGGAGATCAGCCCTGGGATTTCTTTGGAAGGAATGATGCTGAAGCTGAAGCTCCAGTACTTTGGCCACCTCATGTGAAGAATTGACTCATTGGAAAAGACTCTGATGCTGGGAGGGATTGGGGGCAGGAGGAGAAGGGGATGACAGAGGATGAGATGGCTGGATGGCATCATGGACTCGATGGATGCGAGTCTGAGTGAACTCCGGGAGTTGGTGATGGATAGAGAGGCCTGGCGTGCTGCGATTCATGGGGTCGCAAAGAGTCAGACACGACTGAGCGACTGAACTGAACTGAACTCAAAATGGGCAGACTGACTGGGTGGCCTCCAGGTGCCTCTGATCCATCCTCTGAGCTCTGAGCCTGCGATGGGGAACCCGGCGTTGGTCTGGTCCAAGCAGGGAGGGCGTGGAGCTGTCTGGGGAGGTCAGAGGCAGGCTCACCGTTCTGAAGGCTGTTCTGTACCCCGTGGAGGGTCTGGGAAGGCAGACTGGGCACAACACACGGACTGTCTGGCCCCTGGGGATGCCGGTCCTCCCGTGGGAGCACGCTCCCTCCGGAGGTGTTGAGGCCGGGCAGTCACTGGGGTTAATGGTTGTGCTACGATGTCTGCGCTGAGGGGACTGGACTCAGAAGAGTTTGAAGGCTTTTCCAAATCCAGCGTCTGCAGTTCTGTGAGTCAGTGTGGGCCGATGACCGCAAGAGATGTGGCTACTAGAGCGTCTCCAGCAAGACACACGGTGAACTCCGCAGGGACCCGCCACGCCAAGTGCTGGCGGGAACGCAGAGCAGTTGGGGCGCCCCTGCACCACTGCTGGGGGTGCTGAGCAGGACGGGCACCTTGCAAAGCAGTGTGGCTGCTCCTCGCGGAGGTGAACACGCACCTGCCACACTACTCCCTACATGTTGATATTTACCTGGGAGACACAGATGTCACGCACAAAGCAACGACTGCACACAGGCGTTCTCACTGACCAAAACCCGACTAAGACCCGGCTGTCTCCAGCAGGTGAACATCTGCGGACGGAGCACTGCTCTCTGATAGGAAGCACGGAGTTACCGGGGCTTTTATCGGGGCTTTTGATGGCGGGATGGACCTCAAGAATAGCCAGAAAGGGAGCCAAGCAGCCAAGGCAATGTGCTCTGTGAGTCAGGTCGGGCGATGTTCTGGAAAAGGCAGGATTCTGTAGGGATCAGTGGTTGCAGGGTGGGGGTGAGGAGCAGGTTTGAATGAAAATGGGGGACGCCCGGGGGAGGACGGATCTGCCGTATCCTGAGTGTGATGGTGACTGAGCACTCGTCTACACTCAGATCTGTGTGTCAGGAGTGAATCCTCAGCTTTGTAAATTAAAGAAGGGCGTGGAAATGGTTCACACGAAGAGCAGACAGAAGCAGTCGGACACTCCCACCCCCACCCACGGCAGTGACTGCCTTTAAACGGGGCCCATCACACCGGTTGGGATGGCTCGTGTATGCACAGATGTGGCGAGAACAAGCGTTGGCCCGCGTGTGGGGGAGCTGGGCGCTGTGCGCTGTTCGGGGGGCTGTAAATGGTGCGGTCGCTGGGTAAAACCATGTGGCGTTTCCTCAAAACACGGAATCATGATGTGATCAAGGTGGATCCACCCAGAAAAACTGAAAGCAGGGCCTTGAAGCGATATGCCAACACACACACGCACGCTCACCGCGGGATTGTTCCCTGTAGCCAGGAGTGGAAGCGACCCAAGTGTCCGTGGACAGGCAAACGGATAAACAGCACGCGGGCCGTCCCTACAGTGGGAGGCCACTCAGCCTTCAAATCTGTGCACGCATCTGTGCCCATGCATCACACATTCATCCCTACACCCTCCACCCGCCTCTCCATCCAGCCAGGGGTGAAATGCTTGCTGGCTCACTCAGTCAATGGACGTCCTCTGCGGGGAGCTGGTCTGAGGGCCCCCAGATGGCCACCACCTCACTGCAGACGAGAGGCGAATGACGAGCAAGCAGCTGCAGGTCAAGGCAGCGTCAGGTGGAAGCAGGAAAAGCCCCACCCCAACACAGGAAGCAGATGAGACTTTCAGAGGAGGCTGAGAGCGCAGTGGGAACACTCCTCTAGGCAAACAACTCTGAAACGTAAGGAGACAGATGCATATGCAGCGAGGTCCTGAGACACAGGGTCCGCTGCCCGGTGAAAAGGCCCGTCATGACGCTGGCCTTCTGGAGTGGTGGGGGTAAAGAATTAGGCGGGACTTCTGGTCTCCACGGCCATGCGTTTTTGTCCCATTTGAATCTGTAGCATATTTCAGAAGAGAAGTACAAAGGGGAAAGAAGGAGATGTACTCCTGGCTGTCAGGGGGGTTTGTCCTGTGCAGATGTACCCAGAGCCCCAGGTGAACCCAGGCTGGGGTCTGAGTACAGTCTGGGACAAGAGCTGGGTGGGGAGTCCCTGCGTTACCAGCGGACACCCCTGGGGGGCAGCAGAGGCCGCAGAACTCACTCAGCGTGTGGAGCAGGGACCGGCCAACCCCAGAGTGGGCGGAGGACCGACCTGTCCGCCGCCTCCCCTCAGGCCCTCCCACCTCATCAGCCATCCTGCGTCTTCCCAGAGGCCAGAGGCCGATTCTGCTCTCTCAGCCCCCACTCTCCCAGTCTGTCTCTCCCTGCCCTCCCCACGCCTCCCTCTCTGCCTCGCTCCCCATCCAAGGGGCCACCTGAGCACGAAGCTCTGTCCTCCAGAGGCGTCAGCATCTGTACTTTATGCCGCAGCCGCCTGCCGAGCTTGCCTGGGGCCTGGACTCTGAGCCGCAGGCTGCAGGGCTAGCAGGAAGCTCAGGTGCAACCCTGGCACCTGGGAGCCCATGGGGTGAGCCCCGTGTGGGCATTGCCCTCAGCACTAGGAAGTACCACTGGACAAGACCGTCGTGGCCGTGGGTCCCACCGGCCTCTGGGCCCCACATTTGCTAAGACTGGCCTCAGGTTTAGCTTTGTGCTTCCTGGTGCCGCAGAGAGAAGGGGAGCAAGGTCAGGCATCCAGGTGCCTCCCCCGCTGTCCACGGTCAGAAGCCCGGGCTGCACAGACTCCGCGGGGAGGACGGGCCTCTCCAGGCTTTCTGCAGGGGCCGCTGCAGGGTCCGAGCTGCCCCTTGCTGGCATGTGGCCCCGGAGCATCACTCAGACAGGACTGGGCAGCTGGGGGATGGAGAACAAGCCTCCCCTGGGCTCAGCCTTGGGGCCCTCGGGGCCGTGACTTTCCCTGAACAAACAGCAGGACTCTTAGAGCGGGTGTTTAGTCTTTTAAAAAATTGAGGCGTGACGTCCACGCGGGGGCTGCCCTTGGCATGCCATCCTGAGTTCTGNATCACTCAGACAGGACTGGGCAGCTGGGGGATGGAGAACAAGCCTCCCCTGGGCTCAGCCTTGGGGCCCTCGGGGCCGTGACTTTCCCTGAACAAACAGCAGGACTCTTAGAGCGGGTGTTTAGTCTTTTAAAAAATTGAGGCGTGACGTCCACGCGGGGGCTGCCCTTGGCATGCCATCCTGAGTTCTGACATACATGTGTCGACCCATAACCGTGACCCCGTGACCCCGTGACCCGCCCCCAGCTCCCGCTGGCCCCTGGCCCCCATGACCCCTGGGCTCTTCTCTATTCCCGCAGTTTTGCCTTTTCCAGGACATCACCTGGAGAAGGAAGCGGCAACCCACTCCACTGTTCCTGTCTGGAGAATCCCGTGGCCAGGGGAGCCTGGCGGGGTACAGTCCATGGGGTTACAGAGAGTCGGACACAACTGAGCTACTGAACAATAAAACACGCCCCTGTGCAGAGCCGCACGGTGCGCGCTGGCAGGGCTGCTGGGGACGGCGCGCTGTGCGGGCACGCGTGGGCGAGCGTTTGCACGTGGGTGCTCCTGCTCGCCTGCCGCTGTGTGTCTCTGGTCCCTCCTGGGGTGCCGGCGGCCCCGCCTGCCACCCCGCCCGCTGCCTCTCCAGCGATGAGCTCTGACCCTTGACCCATCTGCTGACACTCAGTCCGCCTTCCTCCCGCCCGCCACGAAGGGCATGGCCCCTCCCGGCCACGGCAGGCACTTCTGTAGAGACGCTGGTGGGACCCTGAGAAGTGGGGCTGCGGGGGGGACCCCTGTGAGCGCGGCTCTCGCACGGGCCTCACGCTCCTGCGCGCCGTGTCTGTCCTTGTCCTCGCCAACGGGGGCAGGCGGGCCGCCCCGCGCCTCCATCCTGGCCAAGCCTCCAGTGCGACCGGTCAAACTCCCGGTGTGCGGGGGCACCCAGTGGGGGCTTGACATCCACCCAGGTTGCGGTTCTGCTGGGCCCTCCAGGGGTCAGCCGCCGCCAGCGAGTCCCTTGGGCTCCCCCCCCC
>SJXO01002882.1:133845-153891 GCA_006408615.1 Connochaetes taurinus | reverse complement strand
ACGGAGCGCCCCGGACTCTGGGCTGAAGCGCAGTCATTTCTTCTACTTGGTCAGGGCCCCGTGCAGGCTGCACGCTGGGCTCTGCTGCCTGAGGCGCTGGTGGGGGCAGCACCCACCCCGGGAGGAAGGGACCTCGTTCGAGAAGGTGCCCTCGCGGGGGCGGTCTGCGGGCAGGACGGGGTGTCTGTGTCCCCAGGACGGAGCCGGGGGCAGTCACGTCGCTGTTTGTGACCGGTGTCACTCCGTCCGGCTGCCCGTGGGGGCTATCCAAACGCCACCCCTCAGCAGGGGAGCCGAGGGTCCACCAGGGTCATGGGATGGGAAGGGAGGAGGTGACCATTCTCAGAGCTGCAGCCGTGCAGCCCCCACATGCTGCAGACAGACGGACCCTGACTCACCCCGCCCAGAGCCCCCAGGATGCCAGCTCTGCCCGACGTCCTGCCTGTGGCCTCTGAGGGCGAATCGGTTTGAGAACCCAGCTTCAGCTCTCCACGCCTGCGAAGGCCAGGGGCTTGCTGACCTGGAGAGCCTGAGGATGGGGGCCCAGCAGCCAAGGGAGCCTGGCCTGGAGGGGAGCTCTGCTCACCTGACGGAGGAGAACCTTTCCCTCTGAGGTCTGACTGCCCTTCCTGTTAAAGACCCTCTGCCACCCCCATTCACCTGGTCTGCAAGCTGGGGGTCCTGGGCTGGGCGATGCCAGGAAGCAGAACAACATGCCCGAGCACTTGTGCTCCAGGTTCCGAGTCATGAGCGTTGCCGTGGTGTCCCCACACCTGCCCTGGGGCCTCCCCAAAACATCAGGGCACTCAGGACCCGGCTCCTCCCCAAGGCTCAGCGCGGGCATCGGACTGGCCCAGCACAGACACCTCCTGGCCGTGCAGCTGGCCCTCACCTGTTGCCCGGCCCTCACCAGCCTCGGAGGGACAGGTCCTGGCCTGGGTGGGGCTAGAGCTGCCAGCAGGGGGCTCCTTGGCCATCGGGGCAGGGGACTCACGGCCTGGCAAAATGTGGGCCCTGCAGGGGTGGAGACTGGCTGCAGGCCTCGGCACCCGAGGAGAGCGGGGAGCGGGGCAGGCCGGGCAGGGCCTGGGGCATCTGACGGCCAGGACCCCACCCTAGCCTCTACCGGGAGGTCACCCCAGGACCGGGGCCCTGCTGCGGGGGCACCTCCCCTGGGCCCCAGGCACCTGGCGGCTCCCCTTTCCTCCACCTCCCTCCCCTACAGGGAGGGCCTGCCACCACAAGGCCCTGGGGAGTAGGATGACAGCAGCCCCCCACAAGCCCCGGGGGAGCCTCAAGTGATGCATGTTGGTGGGGGACCCCAGACTCCCCCCCGGGGGATAAGAGGGGCCCAGGGTCCCTCGGCCGAGCCCCTCCACGCCAGACCGACGTGGGCCCGTCAAAGTCTCCAAGTTAACAAGTTCAGGCCTGATGATTATTAACTAGAATCACAAAGTTGATGAAAAAAATCAGGATATAAATAAATATTCCTGGAGATATTCCACCCCCTGCAGGCATGAACTTTGAATAATTGGAGAGAATTATGCTGAGGACTAATCAGAACTTTTTTTTTTCTTTTGCTAATTACCTCTGGGTTTCATCAGTGTCAGAGTCTAATCAACTCCAGACATCTTAATCGACCCTCGGGAAACGTTAGGGAAGGGAGGCTTGGTGTCACAGGGAGGGGGAAGGGGCGCTGGGCGTGTGGGGTTCCTGGCTGCAGAGCTGCCTGGCCGGGGCACGGTTGGTTGGGGTGGGAGTGTCGCCCCTGGACTGCGTTTCTCAGTCAGGTGGACGGGGCCCATTGTGGGGGCTGCCCCGGGGGGATCCAGTCCTGGGGGTTGGCGGCCGGGTTGTGGTGAGCCTGGGGGCAGCTCAGGATTCTGGCCGTCCCAGCTGGAAAGAAGCTTTGCTCCCCTCAACCCCCCACAGGAAGACCGTTTGCATATGTTGAAAAATTGCTCCAGTGCCTGGGAGCAGAGGCCCAGAGCCTGATCACGGTTTTCGCCCTGAACCCAGGGGCTCCGTGGCTGTGACAGCCGGGCCTGCGCGGCCACTCAGCCCCTGAGGGGACCCCCACCCCATCCTCTCAGCCCCTTGAGGGGACGCCCACCCCATCTTCTCAGCCTGAGGGGACGCCCACCCCATCCTGTCACCCCCCTGAGGGGACGCCCACCCCATCCTCTCAGCCTGAGGGGACGCCCACCCCATCCTGTCACCCCCCTGAGGGGACGCCCACCCCATCCTCTCAGCCTGAGGGGATGCCCACCCCATCTTCTCAGCCTGAGGGGATGCCCACCCCATCCTCTCAGCCCCCTGAGGGGAAGCCCACTCCCCTGGCCTCTCTCCATCACTGGGGCTGCTTCTGCCCCTTTCCTCCTCACATCCTTGCTCCCCAGTCCCAGGAGCCTTTAACCAGTTTCAGAGGGAAATCTCATCCACATGGAAAGTCGCCTCAATGTGGGGACCTTCTGCAGGTTCCTGCCTGGAGCGTCCCGTGGACCGAGGAGTCTGGCAGGCTTCAGTCCAGGGGGTCACACAGAGTCGGGCACGACTGAGTGGCTGAGCAGGTGCAGCACGTCCTCAGGAAACCAGAGCCCCCGAGCCCCCCGTGCAGCACGCTGTGCTTCCCGCTCCCTCCCTTGCACGGCCCCTGGAGTCGGGTCAGGTCGGGGTCCTCAGGCCTGCGCTGCCGCAGGGAGCAGGCTGGATGGACCCCTCGCCTGTCCCTGCAGCCAACGGCCCGCAGACCCCACAGGCCAGCGCGGGGACAGCCCCTCGGAGCTAGGTCCTAGGAGATGCCCACCACGTGAGTCCCCGACCCTGCAAGGGCCCTGGACTCGGGGTCCTGCACCCCCAGCAGGGGCCCCTTGTAGACCCAGGAGGACTGAGGCGGGGTGTCTGTCGGCTCCTCTCCTCTCCCGGGACCCGCGAGGGTCACGGCTCGCCCAGCAGGCAGGTCCTGGCTGTGGTGGTGGGTGGACAGTCTGTCCTGTTCTCACAGCCCCAGAGCAGCCAGCTTTGCCCGCATTTCCTGGAGGCACCCTGGGCTGTGGCTCCAGGGAAGCCACCCCTCAGCCGGGGCCGGCCTGGACCCGGCCCGGATCCCGATCATCCCTCTAGCAGTGATGGGGGCTCTGAGGGTGGGAGCCGGCCCAGGAGCATCACAGCTGGGGCCACTCCCTCCCCTGCAGGGCCGGGGGCATGGCTTCTCTCCGCTCTGACACGGGGGCTGCGAAGCGGGCTCGCTCCTTTTCCTCCTGAACTTTCCTAAATGGGGGCTGGGGTCTGGGGCCCAGGGCTTTGCAGGGAAAGTGCCCCAGGGGCCTGGGCCTTGCCTAAGGGGATGCAGGGAGGGTGCACTCAGCGGTGTCCCCGGGAGGCCCCAGGCCGGGGTACAGCGGTGCCCAGGGGGCACCAGGAGGGCGGGGGTCCTGGGGGCAGGGTCTGAGGGGGCTCCTCAGTCTCTGGCTCACTCCCTGCTTCTCCAGGCCTGGCCTTCTCCTCCTGTCTTCCCGTCTCTCCCCACCTACTTTCCAGGGCTCTCAGTATGCAGGTGGCCCAGGGCCCCTGTGGCTGGCTGGGCTGGCCCCCCACTGCCTGTCCCTCCTGATGCCGCCTGATCAGCTACCCCTGCAGCTCCTCCCCACCCCCGTCAGGGAGGCGGTGGTTCGACCGCTGCCTCCCTCTCCCAGGGTCCCAAGGATTAGACACGCATAGACACCCCTGAGTCTGCACCCTGGCCACCCCGTCCCTCCTGCCTCCCTGCCTCCTCAGCCAGACCTTGCAAGTTGATCGTTTCCTTTTCTTTTTACCTTTTTCCTTTTTTTTTTTTTTTTTAAAATTTTTATTTATCTGGCTGCGCCAGGTCTTAGCTGACCTTCCTGGCATCACGCGGGATCTTTCGTTGCTGTGTCTGACCTCTTGTTGTGGTACTCGGGCTCTGGAGCACACGGTAGTTGCAGCCACCGAGAACTTAGTTGCTTCGTGGCAGGTGGGATCTTACTTCCCCGACCAGGATCAAACCTGCGTCGCCTGCATTGCAACGTGGGTTCTTAACCACCGCACCTCCAGGGAAGTTCCTACACGGGATCTTTGATTTCTGTCGGCATCTTTGGTTGTGACGTGCGAGCTCTTCACGTGGGCCTGTGGGCTCTAGTTCCCTGATCTGGGATCAAATCCGGGCCCCTGTTTTGGGAGCAAAGAGTCTTAGCCTCTGGGCCACGAGGGAAGTCGTGCAAGTGGGTTATTTCTGATTCCTGTCAAAGACGAGGGTAGATGACCACTGATCCGAGAGATCCTGGGTCCCTTTCTTGTCTTTACACAGGTCAGGGGTTGGCACCCCTGTGAGCTAGGAGGGGGGCCCAAGGAGAGCCGCCTGGTGGATGGGGCACAAGGCGCTCCAGCACTAGTCATGGACGAACAGGGGATCCTGCCCTGGGCCCGCACTACGCACAGCCCACCCTCCATGTCCAGGAGGGACTTGTGTGCTGGGGAACTTTTCCGGGGGAAGTGGTTGACTCAGGATTCAAACCCAGATTGGATCCCCAGCCCGCACCCCCAGGGAGGGGCAGAGTGGGGCTGGGGGCTGTTCTGTGGCCCAGCTGCTCGGCCAGAGGTGGTGGGAGACAGAACGCCCTCTCGACTCCTCCCCGAGGGAGCCGGGTCTGGGGGCCTGGCGCTGCTGTGCCCGCCCCACCGCCCCCGTCCTGACCCTGGATTCCTGCGTGGCTCTGGGCCTGTTTCCCATCTCCCATCCAGACTGAGTTCCACGTGCCCCAGGCCCAGACACGGTGTAATGGGCCGGGCAGGGCCACCAGAGGCCAACCCCGCCCTCCTGGGAATGCTGGCTCCCGCGGGGCCCGCAGCAGGCCTGGCCTCCCTGTCCAAGCAGGACCATCCATCATGGAGCCGTGATGGATGGTCTCTCCCTCCTCTTGCCACCGTGCCTGCTATTTCGGCTGCAGAATAATGTTTATCACTTCACACTACATGACACCCTCCCTCCCCTCCCTCCTTCCCTGCAGCCGCCAGCAGATATCGGAAGATTTTCTGGGGCTATTTTCATGATTTTAATTTTCCATCCCCCTTCCCCTCTCTTCCCCCTTATTACGTTTTGGGCTCTTTCTGGGCTTCTGGAATGAGCCTACATTTTCCTGGTGATATTTTTTAATAAAAGCCATCATTTGTGATTATTTTGCTTCCCCACGAACTGTCAGCCTCCTCCCTGGATTTCTGAACAACACGGCGTCCTGCCTGCTGAGCCACCACGCAGATGGGTGAGCGCGCTCTCCCTGACAGGCCCGGGGTTTGCTCCAGAGGCCCCCCTCGGCCCAGGGACCCTCCTGTCCCCCTGCCCTGCCCCGTCTCAGCCCAGCCCTGGTCTCCCAAGTCTTCTCGTTTCCTGAAGTGAGTCTCACCTGCAGCTTTCTCAGATCCGACTGTTACAAGGGACTGAAGTCAGAGAGGAGGCGGGGCTGCCTCCCGGCTCCTGACGGCTCAGGACAACCAAGGACGCTGGTCCTCCGCTGAGATTCCCGTCTAATCTGCAGGCAGTGCCCGGTGAGACTCAGGCTGGTCCGTGATGTCGTCCAGCATGGCCTGGGACAGGGCCCTTCCTCTGAGACTTGGTTTCTCCCCTTTAAAATACAGAGACATTCATTCAACAACTATGAATTGAGGGCCTACTCTGTGCAGGAAGAGCCACATGCCTGTCCTGGGGCAGGAACAGCCCAGAGGTCAGCCTCCTGTATGCCAGTTCCCGCACCCACAGCCTCCAGAATGGAGCCCTGGGCTGTGGCAGGTTTCGCTGTGTGACCTCGGGCAAGGTGTTGACACTCGTGCCCCAGGCCCAGACACGGTGTAATGGGCCGGGCAGGGCCACCAGAGGCCAACCCCGCCCTCCTGGGAACGCTGGCTCCCGCGGGGCCCGCAGCAGGCCTGGCCTCCCTGTCCAAGCAGGACCATCCATCACGGAGCCGTGATGGATGGTCTCTCCCTCCTCTTGCCACCGTGCCTGCTATTTCGGCTGCAGAATAATGTTTATCACTTCACACTACATGACACCCTCCCTCCCCTCCCTCCTTCCCTGCAGCCGCCAGCAGATATCGGAAGATTTTCTGGGGCTATTTTCATGATTTTAATTTTCCATCCCCCTTCCCCTCTCTTCCCCCTTATTACGTTTTGGGCTCTTTCTGGGCTTCTGGAATGAGCCTACATTTTCCTGGTGATATTTTTTAATAAAAGCCATCATTTGTGATTATTTTGCTTCCCCACGAACTGTCAGCCTCCTCCCTGGATTTCTGAACAACACGGCGTCCTGCCTGCTGAGCCACCACGCAGATGGGTGAGCGCGCTCTCCCTGACAGGCCCGGGGTTTGCTCCAGAGGCCCCCCTCGGCCCAGGGACCCTCCTGTCCCCCTGCCCTGCCCCGTCTCAGCCCAGCCCTGGTCTCCCAAGTCTTCTCGTTTCCTGAAGTGAGTCTCACCTGCAGCTTTCTCAGATCCGACTGTTACAAGGGACTGAAGTCAGAGAGGAGGCGGGGCTGCCTCCCGGCTCCTGACGGCTCAGGACAACCAAGGACGCTGGTCCTCCGCTGAGATTCCCGTCTAATCTGCAGGCAGTGCCCGGTGAGACTCAGGCTGGTCCGTGATGTCGTCCAGCATGGCCTGGGACAGGGCCCTTCCTCTGAGACTTGGTTTCTCCCCTTTAAAATACAGAGACATTCATTCAACAACTATGAATTGAGGGCCTACTCTGTGCAGGAAGAGCCACATGCCTGTCCTGGGGCAGGAACAGCCCAGAGGTCAGCCTCCTGTATGCCAGTTCCCGCACCCACAGCCTCCAGAATGGAGCCCTGGGCTGTGGCAGGTTTCGCTGTGTGACCTCGGGCAAGGTGTTGACACTCTCTGGGCCGCCCTGGCTTTCCTTCCTTGGACCCCCTCCACAGGGTGTGGATGGATCCTGTCCTCATCAGCCCCCAGGCGGTCCTGTTTCCAGCAGCTGCAGCCTCCTCCCAGCTCCTCCTGGCTGCTGGCCAGTTACCCAGACCAGCCAGACCATCCTGAGGCTCCCGGCTGCTCCACCCTTGCCTGCCACGTCCAGGCAGCCCTCACCAGCTGCCCCCGGGAGCTCAAGTCCATGGCAGGGAGTGGCCACACGGCCCTCCCCCACTGGCCAAGCCCTTGCTAGCCCTGGCTCCTTGGTGACCTTTGCAGAGGGGCCCTGGTGGGTCCTATGGCAGACGGGCTCAAAGCCGAGGACCACTGTCTGGGTTCTGGGCAAGCGAGTGGTGGGTTCTCCCTCCCAGCCCAGCGTCTCCCTTATCAGTGGTAGAGATGTTGCTATGAATATTCATGGACTCATGAATATTCATGCTGGTGATGCCGCACTTCCCGACACCCCTCGCCCTTGGGCCCCTCCACAGCTTTCTGGGCTCCTGCACCCTTTCCTCCCCTTGACCTCTGCGTGCAGGCGGCCTTACTTTCACTGCAGGGAGGCCTGGACCCCTTGTCCTGGATGCCCGGGTGGGAAAGAGTCCTGACCTGGTGCCCAGGGGTCCACACTCCCACCTCCACTCTGACCCCACTCCCCACAAAAGGGCTGGCCTCCCCAGGCCTCAGCTTCCCTTCTGACCTCCAGGGGCCCTGAGGGTCGGCCAGGCTGAGGGCGATAGAACAAACACGCCCTCTCTGAGTCCACTTTCCGGGCGAGTGCTCTATTGTGTGGGGACAAAGCTGGGGGCTTGGGTTCTCTGGGACAGGCCAGGGGGCCTCGGGTTACCCAGGCAGTACCCAGAGCGGCCTGGGGTCCGGTGTTGTGGGCCCACGGCCAGCGCCTGCTCACCTGGCCGTTCCTCGTGATGGGCGGAGACACAGGTGGGTGTTCACTCTCTGCGGGGGCGAGGCGGGTAGGGTCTGGCTGACAGGACAGCAAGTTCCGGAGGGCGAAGAGCTGCTGAAGCGTGAGGCTAGGAGGTCGACTTAAGTTGGGGATCCAGGCGCCCGCCTAGACTCTCTAGTAGGGGTTCTACTCCTGGTGGAGCCCTCGGAGTGACGGGATCACGGTAGGTCTATACCTCCTGTCGTCCCCTCCTCACCGCCTCTGTGGCGCCTCTTTCGAGACCTTCGGTCCCTCCCGCCCCCGTCCCCGCCCCGTCCCGCTCGGACCTGGAGAGGCCGGCCCCCCGACCGTCGTCCCTCAACCCGGGGGCCCAGTGGCACACGGGCGCCCGTTCGGTGGGCCGACGCGGGGTCCCAGGCAGAGACGGAAAGGGCGACGTAAGTTCCGGCTCGCCGGGAACCGGTCCCACCCTCTCGGGGCGAGACTCCCACAAGCCGGTGAACAGGGCTGTCCTGGGTGGCACCCCTCGGCACCGTCCGTACCGGGCGGCGCCCCGGGTCATGGAGCCCTAAGGCTCTCCGGTTTGCGTCGGAGTTTCGGGACGGGTGCCGGGGTCCCACGAGTCCCGCTCGACGGACGGGTGCGGTCTGGAGGTCCCCGAGGAGAGACCCGTCGCAGTACGTACGGCTGGGATTGGGATTGGGACCGGGCAGAACGACTCCGAGGGAGAAACAGTCAGACTGAGAGTGACCCGACGTCCGACACCCGTAGACTCCAAGGGTCAGGACAGAGAGGGACTACCCGGGCGCGCCCAGGCAAGAGGTAGCCCTCAGCTGCAGGCCGTTTCCAGGGGTGAGGGGTCTCCAGCAGGAGCAGACGAGCGGCTGGAATTGTCAAGGAGAACAAGCCCCGACCAGCACTTCTGGAGAATTCCAAGACCTTAGGCCCCCTCAGCCTGCTGGTCACCAACCAGACTCCATGGACGGCGGCCTCCTTTGTGCTTGAGCGAGCTGAAGGCTCTGGGGGCCCTGTGCTCCCAGCACACAGTGACCACTGTCCTGGGGACCCACCCTGCTCCCTGCGGCAGCATGGAGGTGGAGGCCCGGAGCCGCGGGGTGCTCGCCCAAAGTCACACCGAGAGCACGTGGGGCCAGTGGACGATGGATGCTGGCGCCCAGGGGTCTCACTCAGACCGGCCTGCGTGAGCTCCGCGGCTGAGACCCGGCCGACTCCATGCTGTTTGCCTCAATTTGTCCGACTCTGTCTTCCCGCGGGAGCTACCGCGACATCTGTGGGGACACGGCCGAGGAATGCCTAATGAGGGCCCGCGTGGCCGTGCCGCGGATCGCAGGCCGCACAGATGGCCCATCATCGCTCATTTTTATTAATTACTGGCTCCGTGGGATACGATTGGCTCGTGCGCCCCGGGCTCCTTGGCCGCACCGCGGACCCAGCTATTCTGGAAGAAGAAACGGCCCTTCATTTACATCAACGCGCGTTGCCTCCCTGCTTGCCTTGAACCACAGACACTGCTGGCTCCACTTGGCCCCTGGAGTGCTCGGCTGGGTGAGGAGCAGCAAGCGTGCAGCTGCCACCTGCCTGGGGGCTGGGGGTGCTGGGGGGGTCTGTGCAGGAGAGGCCTGGAGGGCCTGGGGGACCCCAGCATGGGCTGCGGGCGGGCAAGGAGACGCCAGGACCCCAGGGGCCCAGCCCAGGGCTGAGGCCTCCTGGAAGCCCCTCCCTGCTGGCCTCAAGCCTGCGGGCCCGACGGGGCTGGAAAGGAGAGTCTTTCGTCCCTGGCCTCAGACGTGGGCACTTGGCCTTGCACGGGCCTCAGGGCCCGCGGATGCCTGGCACCACGAGAAGCCCCAGGTGTTCAAGGGGGCTCCACAGCCTCCCTTCTGTGTGCAGAGGCTCCAGACCCCAGCGGGAGGGCTCCCTCAGGCTCGAGGGGTCCCACAGCCCAGCACGGCCTCTGGCTGGCAGGGGTGTCGGCTAAGCCCCCCGATCCTGGGCCTCACAGACCCGCCTGCGAGGCAGGGGCACGTCCTCCTGGAGGGCAAGCGGCGGGGGGCGGCCTGTGGCTCTGCCAATGCTGCCGGTCCACCTCGGCCCTGGGCACATCCCTTGCTGCCCGCAGCCTCCGTGAGGAGCGAGCGTATCCTGCCAGACCCCCAACAGAAAGGAAAGAAAGTGCACAGGGGGCAGGGACCCACCATGCCAGGCAGTCTTGGGAGGGGGCCATTGACGCTGGGGGACAACCGCGGCTCTGGGCTGCCTCGGGCATCTCCCCGTGGCCAGGACCCCGTGCTCCCTCGGGTTTCTGCGTGTGGCCTGTTAGCCCGGGAGATAATGGAACACCAAGAACAAGCTCTCTAGTCAATGAAAAGATGCCGTGGAGCCTTTTTATATCGTTTCTGTCGCGCCAGGCCGGGGCCTTATCTGCTGCCCACTTGACAGTGCAGTTCAGTTCAGTCGCTCAGTCGCGTCCGACTCTTTGCGACCCCATGAATCGCAGCACGCCAGGCCTCCCTGTCCATCACCAGCTCCCGGAGTTCACTCAGACTCGCGTCCATCGAGTCAGTGATGCCATCCAGCCATCTCATCCTCTGTCGTCCCCTTCTCCTCCTGCCCCCAATCCCTCCCAGCATCAGAGTCTTTTCCAAGGAGTCAACTCTTCGCATGGCTCCAGAATGATTGCAGCCATGAAATTAAAAGACGCTTACTCTTTGGAAGAAAAGTTATGACCAACCTGGATAGCATGTTGAAAAGCAGAAACACTATTTTGCCAACAAAGGTCCGTCTCGTCAAGGCTATGGTTTCTCCAGTAGTCATGTATGGATGTGAGAGTTGGACTGTGAAGAAAGCTGAGCGCTGAAGAATTGCTGCTTTTGAACTGTGGTGTTGGAGAAGACTCTTGAGAGTCCCTTGGACTGCAAGGAGATCCAACCAGTCCATTCTGAAGGAGATCAGCCCTGGGATTTCATTGGAAGGAATGATGCTAAAGCTGAAGCTCCAGTACTTTGGCCCACTTGACAGTCACTCATAAAGCTGGGTCCCTGCCCCGCTGGCGTCCATCACAGCCTGTCCAGGGTTGCTACCCCTAAGCCTGCAGAGCCCAGACCCTCGAGAGGTCAGCTCCAGGGGGCGCTGGTGGCTGCAGTCAGGAGAGCTGGGGGTGCCTTTGCAGAGATGTGGGGGAGGCAAGGATGTTGGGGTGTGGGTCACATCATAGGGGGCAGGTAGGGCTGGGCCGTGGGCTGAGCAGAGGTCAGGAGGACTCAGAGGTGGGCCCACCACAGGCTGCCCTGAGATGGCTCGAGGGGCAGGATGGGGTGCTCAGCTCTTGTCAAGACAGAGCCGGGTGCGACTGTAGGTATATAGAAAGCCAACATCTGCCAGGGCTAGGTGGTAGTGAGCTCCCTGACCCTGGGGAAAATCAAGCACATGCTGGATCAGGAAGCTTGAGTGGGAGAAGAAAGGCCAGTATCACTGGGGTGGGGGTGGTGGTGGATATTTTTATCAAAAGTAACTGGGGGAGCAGTGTCCTGGAAAGAGGCAGGGGAGGAGCTGTCTCCCACCCAGTCGGTGCCTTGATGGTGGCCCAGGGGCTGGGCATCCTGGTGGGCTCCTGGGGGCAGCTGTGGACCCCAGAGCTGGACTGCTGCCCGGCAGAGTCATCATCACTGACACAGAGGCAAGGGCAGAGGAGCGTGGCTGTGAGGGTGGCCTGGACGCTCGCTGGCAGGCCTGTGACCCGCGGAGCAGGCCAGAGGGAGGGCGGCCGGCCAGGAGGCCCTGGCCTCCTTCCCGAGGAAATGCGATCGATCCCTCCTGCGGCAGAGCGCCTCCTGCCCAAGCCTCCCCGCTTGGGCCTGGACTGCCGTCCCCGCGGGGCTCAGAGTGCGGCCTGGCCGTGCAGGGGCTCTGCGGGAGGAGGGCAGCTGACAGCGAAGAGGACATGGGCTGGTCGTGCGTGGATGCTGTGGGGCGGGGTGGTCTCTGTGCCCTGGACCCTCCTGCCTCCCCCTCCCCTGGGGTCCCACCCCTCAGCCCCCACCGGCCAGGTCAGTTCAAACTCCTTGAGGGGCATGGGGCTCAGGGGCGCTGGCACAAGGCCCTCTCAAAGTGCTCCCTGTCCAGAAGCCACGGACTCCAGCCCAGGTGACAAGCAGTCACAGGCACCGAACCTGCCCGGGACACCCAAGCCAGGCTTGAAGGACAGAGGCCTGGGCAGGCCAGCCAGGGTGCGGGAGGGCACGCCAGGCAGATACCTGTGAGGGCAGGCCTTGAGGTGGGGGGGACCAGCACGCCCGTGAATGGGGCCCCCTGGCCCCGGGCCCACCCCGGGTGTCTGAGCATGTATGCCCTCGGGCTGGGCCGCAGCGGGTCCCCGGGGAGAAGGGTGAGGAGGCGTCCCCGCCGGGGGAAGGCTGCAGCGATGCATGCTGACGGCCTGTCTGCAGCTCAGTCCTGAAGCTCCGCCTGCACACAGGCTGGTCCTGACCCCGGGGTCACGTGGGAAGAGGGGTGGGCCGGCGTCACGGCCTCTTCCGTCACGTGTGCGGAGGCGCACAGGTGCTCAGGCCCCCGTCCGCCTGTGGCCTCTGAGCACCTTGCCTCGGGGGCTTTGGGGGGACCTGGGGGACCCCACGGGGCGTGAGGCAGAAAGCCTCTACCAGCCTCGACACCCTGGGTCCCCCCTTCCAGGAAGGAAATCCTGGTGGCTGATACCATTTGTAAGAAACCGCGTGCCTCCCAGTCCACTCCGGAGCGTCCGTCGCCTTTGCTATCTTATGGCCAGCAGCGAGCAGGATGGACCCGGGAGGGCCCAGTGGCCGGGGCTGGCGCCGCGGTCCCGGCCTCTCATGATGCGGGAGAGGGTGCGGGCCCCTTGGGGACAGCGAGGGGCGGTCCTCCCAGCCCCGCCTCTGCGGTTCTGGGACAGGTGGCCCCTTAGTCCCGGAACCTGGACCCGACGCACGGGTGGGGCCTGCTCTGTCCGTCTGTCCTCCTGCCGGCATTCGGGCTGTGGGTCACGGATGGCGGCCCTGTGCTGGGTCTGTGGGGTCACAGACCTGACCTCTCAGCATCTCTGAGGGCACGGTGCCTGGAGGGGCCCGGCTGCCCCTCCTGCACCCCCACCCGTCACGATCCACATCCCTAACCGCCCAGAGGGACGATACTGGGGGAAAGAAACCACCACCGTCCTGCCAGCTCTTTCTTCTAAGCACATGTACATTTTTGCTTTGCAAAACTGGATTGAATTTATTACTGTGCGATTTATAATCTGTTGATTTCTCCGCCTAACAGCCTGACATGTGATTTATCCCAGAATCAAGATGCCAGCAAATACGTGTGTCTCTGCAACCTCTGGCTTCCGAGGGGGCGGCATCACCTTTCTTTCCTCTGATCGGCGAGCATCTGGAAGGCGGCCCTGAGGATCAGGTGGGGGACGCAGGTGCGAACAGGGGTCACACAGGTGAGCAGGCGAGGGGCCAGAGCAGAGGCCATGGGGGGGCATCGTGGGTGTATGACTCAGCACCTCTCCACAAAACACAGCACCCTATGGACACGCACAGCTTGTGCAGAGCAGAAGGGGCCAGACACTCTCTGTGACCCCAAATTTATGAAAGTCTTGTTGTCCAGTCGCTATGTCACGGCCGACTCTCTGCGACCCCACGGATTGCAGCACGCCAGGCCTCCCTGTCCATCACCAACTCCCAGAGCTTGCTCAAACCCATGTCCATGGAGTCGGGGATGCCACCCAACCCTCTCACCCTCTGTCGTCTCCTTCTCCTCTCGCCCTCAATCTTTCCCAGCATCAGGGTCTTTTCCAGTGAGTCAGCTCTTCTCATCAGGTGGCCAGAAGTTTTGGAGCTTCAGCTTCAGCATCAGTCCTTCCAGTGAATATTCAGGGTTAATTTCCTTTAGGATGGACTGGTTTGATGTCTGGGACACAGTAAACCAGCTTTTGGTGGGAAAAGTCAGAACCGGGGTGGAGTGGCGGGGCTGGGCAGGTGGGAGCTTTTTTGGTGGGTGTTCTGTCTCTCAGTGGGGGCTTGGGCTGCAGAGAGTGCCCACAGGGGCATTCATGGCCCCCCGATATCTCCATTCCGTTGTGTATCAGTTTCCTCCAAAGAATTCAAAACTCTGTGACAAACATCGAACTCTAGTTGGTGCTGCGTGCACTGCCTATCCGGGGTGCCCCGTGCTGGCATCTGCACCCGACCCGGGAAGCGGCTGGTTCCTGCAGGGCTGGGGAGGAAGGTGACAAAGTGAGCGGAGCCAGATGCGGCTGTGGGCGTCTGGGCGTCACCGTAAAACTATTTCAACTTTTCTGTATGTCTGAAAACTTCCAAGCTTCCATGTGAAAAACAATGAGAGTCGGGGCACTGTAGACAAGCAGCTGTTCACTGACAGTGTGTGTGAGCTTGGACTAGTCCCCCAGGCTCCTGGCGCCCGGGTGTTGCCGTGGCCTGAAGGAATTAACCAGCACCAAGAGCTTACAGGCAGTGCGTGCCGGCACACAGCGGGTGCTCAGGACGTGTGCGCGTGTTGGTTGCGTTTCTCTGTTGGTCACACTGAGTCGCCGGTGCGCCCACGTGTGCCATAGCTGCTTGGGGAGGCTGAGGGACAAGCCGAGGCTTTGCTCTGAGTTCAAGAGTGCGTGCACGCTCGGTGGCTCAGCCGTGTCAGACTCTTTGCGACCCCAGGGACTGTAAGCCCGCCAGACTCCTCTGTCCGTGGGATTCTCCAGGCAAGAAGACCGACTGAATTCCCATTTCCTCTTCCAGGGGATCTTCCCAACCCAGGTGATCAAACCCACATGCCCTGTATTGACAGGCAGAGTCTTTACTCCTGGGCCAACTGGGAAGCCTTGAGTTTAAGAGTAAGGCACCCCTAAGAGCCGAAACGGTCTTGCAAAAGAACAAAGCCAAAGGCTCACAGGTGCCTCTGTCAAGCAGGACAGAGTGGTGTGGCAGAAGGACAGAGACATACCCACCGATGGGGTAGAGGTGGGGTTGCAGACATAAACCCTCGCTTGAAGGTGACTCTATTTTTGACAAGCGGGTCAAGACGATTCAGTGGAAAAAGAACAGACTTTTCAACAAATGGTTCTGGGACCAACAACACGCGCACGAGAATGAAGCTGGAGCCCTATTTCACACTGTCTGGAAAATAACTTGGTGGATCAAAGAGCTGAATAGAAGAGCTGAAACTGTAAAACTCTTAGAAGAAAACATAGGAGTAAATCTTCACCTTAGGCAAAGGCTTCTTAGACATGACATCAAAAGCATGAGCAACAACAACAAAAAAATAAGACTTCATCAAAATTAAAACCTTTTGTGCTGCCCACAATTCCAACAAGAAAGTGAAAAAACAACCCATAGAAAGCGAGGAAATATTTGCAAATTATAAATCTAATTAGGAACTCGTGTCTAGACTATATAAAGAACTCTTGAAAGCGTAAGTCACTCCGTCATGTCCACTCTTTGCGATCCCATGGTCTGTAGCCCACCAGGCTCCTCCGTCCGTGGAATTCTCCAGGCAAGAATCCTGGAGTGAGAAGCCTTTCCCTTCTCCAGGGGATCTTCCCGACCCAGGGATTTAATCCGGGTCTCCTGCTTAACTCTTACAGCCCAATAATAAAAAGATAAATAGCCATGCGTAAGGATCCTAATAGACATCTCTCCAAAGATTTGCAAGGGCCAAGAGGCTTATGAAAAGATGGTCAACGTTATTAGCCATTGGGAAATGCAAACCAAAGCCACAGTGAGATACCCGTTCACACCTACCAGGTTGGCTGGAGTAGAGACATAAAAACAAGTGTCAGTGAGGGTGCAGAGAAATCGACACACACACACACACACACACACACACACACAGTGCTGGCGGGGACCAGTTTGGGGATTCTCCAAAACATCAAACAGAGTTGCCACACGGCCAGCAAGCCTGCTCCTCTGGTGTGTACCCAAGAGAAATGAAAGCGTATGTTCACATGAAAACTCCATGAATGCTCACAGCAGCATATCTGTGATATCCCCTAAAGTGGAGACAGCCCAAATGCCCATCACTGACGAATGGGTAATAAAAGGGGCTTCATCTACACAATGGAACCGTCAGGCCAGCAGAACGGAACAGTGACATACGGCACACGAGCGACCCTCGGCTTCCCTCGCAGCTCGGTCAGTAAAGAATTCACCTGCAGTGCAAGAGACCCAGGCTCAATTCCTGGGTCGGGAAAACCCCCCCAGAGAAGGGCATGGCAACCCACTCCAGTACTCTTGCCTGGAGAATCCCACGGACAGAGGAGCCTGGCGGGCTACAGTCCACGGGGTCGCAGAGTCAGACACGACTGAGCAACTAACCCACCATCTGAGTCTCAGAAACATCCCAGTGAGTGAGAGCAGCCAGTCACAGAACCACTGAGCAGGCGAGTGCGTCGATCTGAAACATCCGGAACAGTCAAGACTCAGAGCCAGAAAGCAGCTTGGTGACAAGGTCCTGCTGCTGCCGACCTGCTGAGTGTTTCATGGCAGGCTGGGCGGGAAGGGAATTTGGGGGAGAATGGGTACATGTTTATGTATGGCTGAGCCTTTGCTATAAACCTGAAACTATCAGTTTAATTCAATGTAATAGTGTATAGTTTTAATTTAAGCAGTTAATTAGCTGTATATTCCAATAAAAAATAAAAAAAAGAGAAAGACCTAGGATAGACGTCATGGTGGAGGGTGGGGGCGGCTACTCACGGATACTGGGGTTTCCTTTGGCGGTAAAAAATGCTCAAAAAGTTAGATGGTTGCACAGCTCTGTGACTATACTAAAAACCATTGAATAGCACACTTGACCCTGTGAACTGAGTAGCTATGTAGATTAACCCTCAATGAGGCCGCTAAAATCAGAGAGAGCCTAGGGTTCCAGTTCTGCCTTGGCTCTCCAGGGCAAGTCTCTGTTCTTCTGGGAAGCTCAGTCTGATCTGTAAAACAGGACTGGGAAGAGTTGCCTTCCTGGGATATTGCAGGTACGAGATGACAGATGTGAAACCATCTTTCATTTTAACTTCTGTATTTAAATTTATTACAAAGGAAATGTATGCACATTGTACAAAATTCAAACAGCAGATGTGGGTACAGAGTGAAAAGCCTCATTTTCTGGTGCGCTGGAAGTTTCAATATCTTGATTGGGGTGGTGATACAGATATGTACATTTGTCAAAACTCATGCAACTGTATACTGTGAAGAAGGGTGAAATTCACTGTCAACAAAGAACACAGTGGAAACTGCCTTTGAGCAAAGCCGTTTCCTGCCCCCTCCCCCTGTCTCCTGGCCCTCCACTTTTCCTACTGCTTTGCACACACTGGCAAATAAAATGTTACTGTTATGTCCTTCTTGTGCAAGTTAATAAAAAGTCCTGCACACACAGTTCCACTCCTTGCTTTGTTCCCCTAAAGACCGTTCTGGGAGATGGACTCAGCTTAGTGCGTGCCTATCCAGCTGTGTGTGCCTCTGTGTGGACGCGCCCCTGCGCTCCACTGTCGGCCGGCATTTCAGACGCTTCCAATCTGCTGCTGTTACAAACAGTGTTCCGATGAATAACCCTGCGTGCAGTAATATACCATTTTTCACATTTGTGAGCACTCTCTGGAGGACAGATTCCTAGAAGTAAATGCTGGGCCAAAGGGTTTTGGACCTTGTTTCAGAGGCTCTAAAAGTGCCTGCTTCCCACGTCATCGCAACAGTGTGTCATTAAACCTTACTCTTTGCCCATTGGATGAATAAATCATTTCTCAGAGTAGTCTTAATCTGCCTTTCTGTTGTTAGGAGTGAGACAGGGCACTTTTTGTATATATACGCATTATTTTTATTTCCTTTTCTGTTCATAATCTCTGCCCATTTTTTCCCTGCTTTTGGGTTTTTTTATTATTGATTTGTAGGAGCTTTTTACATATGGGGGGACAGGCTCTTTGCTTAGATATAAGGCAGCCACGTTGCTTTTGGTGTGGCTCTAGGTTTTTCGATATTCGTCATCATCACTATGAAGTTCTGGGCACAGGAAGGGATGGTTTCCACCTCCCTCTAGGTTCTGTCTCCCAGGATGGGCTTGGGGAGGGCTCTTTTCCACATTAGCCGCCCGCCATGGTGTCCCTCTGCTCTTTCCCTGTACACCCTCAGTTGTCCGACTGACCTGCCTGGGTCAGTTCCTCCCAGCCAGGCCATCCTGAGAGGAGAGAGGAGCCACAGCGGGGGTGCAGACACGCATCAGAGCCTCCTCTGTTGTGAAACCACACCCGGTCAGCCCTCCTGTGCTGGTCCGGCGTTCAGAAGTGAGTCAGACCGTCCTCCTCTGCAGAGTTCACAGTCTGGTGGAGGATCCAGTGTGGCGAGTGCTTGGGCAGGGGGCCTCGAGAGGCACAGGGGGCCTCTAGCAGCCGGGGAAGGTGTGGTCCCAGAGCCCCAGGCCTCTCGCTGCCTCGCTGGCCACTCCCCAGGGTGCTGGGCTGAGTCTGGATTTAGTGGCTGGTTTGCGGGGGTGAAAACAAGGCTCTGCTGACCCAGTTCCTGGAGAGTTCAACCTCGGCCTCCCTGTGAAGTGGGAGATGTTAACAGTGCTCATTTCTAGGTGGCTGTGAGCATGGACTGAATTGATGCAAGCCGCAACCGCGTGCTTGATACGTGGAGGTGAGTCTTATCATTGCATTCAGGCGTGCGAGCCTGCCCATGTGTGTTAGGTGTGGGTTGGGGTGCGTTTGACCTGGGGGTGTTTGGAGCTGGCTGCGGGCTGTACCACCGGCAGCTCAAGCCGGGCATCTGTGAGGATGGGAAGAGTATCCCGTGTTCTCGCCCAGATAACGCCTGGCCAGGAGACGGGCTGGTGGGTGCGACTGGGGCTGTGTGTAGACACGCAGTGTGTGGGCGGCGTGTGTGTGTCTACAATGCAGGCTGTGTGGGGGTTTTCAGGAGGAGATGAGTGTCTGAGAGAGGAAGGCGGGAGAGGGAGAGCCGGCGGGATCTCACAGCAGTGAGACCAGCGAGAGGGCTCTGGGCTTTATTTAGCCCAGAGAAAGGCGGGCCCCTCCTGCCTCCTCCCTCCAGGGCTTCACGGGGGTCCCCTGTTCTCAGCATGAGGGGTGTCTGGCCTTTCTGGGGGACAGCAGCTAGGCTCTGCTTTCAGAGCAAGCAAGGGCATATTTCAGCATCTCAAGATGCTGGAGTGTGAAAGTATCCGGCAGGCGCGCTCCCTCAGGCAGGAGAGTCGCTCCTGGCAACCAGGTCATGGCAAGGCCCTGGCCAATTAGGGGGAAGTGGGAACCGGGGGCTGCAGCCGGCCTGGGCTAACAAGCGCCTCCATTGGGGACCTGCACGAGAGACTCCCAAGGGCAGCCTCTGCCCCCACCTCCCGGTCCAGGGGGTCTGAGCGCCCCTCAAGGACAGGACAGCTTGAGGACAGTGGCCCCGACCTTGACCGTCATCCCCCGGGTCCCAGGGTCCACGGGAAAGGCGGTGGGCTCTCCTCCACTCTGGCCCCCTTTGGGGTCTCAGCTCTGCCTCAGGGACATCCAGTCTGGAGGAGATGCGGGAGGGGCTGGCGGACGGCAGCTGGCGCCGCAGGCTGGACCCGACCTGACCCGGAACCCCGCGCGCCCTTCCTGGGCCCGGCCGTCCTTTGGCGGCGTGGCCCGCAGCATCACCCGCACTCCCTCGCCGGTCCTGGTGCCTCCTCCAGGAGGGGCGCCCCTCACCCTCCATCAGACCCCTCCTCTTTGCGTGCGCGCCCGGGGGCGCGCAGGTCGACCTCCCTGCCTCTGGCTCCCCTCCCAGTCCGGGGCAGCGCGCGGAGCAGGGGCGCCGCGCAGGCGGCGGCGTCCGGAGGGTCGCGCCCCGAGCCCGAGGCCGGCCGGGTCTCTGCTGCGCGGCTCGGACTCAGAGGCTCGGGGAGCGGCGCGCAGGCCGTGCCGCGCGGGTGCGCTCTTGAGCCTGGTTTGCAGTTCTCGCCCAAAGCGCAAGCCGCAGGCTGGGCAGCGGCCGTGGGGAGTGGGAGCCGCCCGGCGAGGCGGGGTGGACGCCGGGAGCGGGCGCGGGGCCACCGAGAGGCTGCGGGTGTAGAGCCCAGTTTAGAGGCCGACCGAGCGGTTGCAGTCCCCCGGGGATTCGGGAGGCGAACGAGGAGGAAGGGATCCGTGGGAGGAAAATCCTCTAAACC
>SJXO01002882.1:101786-122789 GCA_006408615.1 Connochaetes taurinus | reverse complement strand
GTGGTGACCGCGGGAAGGGCATGTCTGCAGGCCGTGCAGGGCTGTCTCGTGAGTGCAAGTGGTGGGAGGCCGCACCCCGCTGCGGGACGCCCGGGCATCTGGTGTTGCCCTCGGCGGGAGGTGACCGCGGGGACGCCTGCCTGGATCCTCAGTGAAATCCGTGCCTTCCAGAGCCGCACGGCCAGAGGGAGCGGGAGCCAAATTCAGATCCTTTCGTCCAGAACCCCTTTGATTTTCCTCTGCCCCTTGTGCCTTGGGGGAAGATGTCTGGAAATTCTAAACTCCAGGAGAAAAGCCCCGTCTCTGGGGGCTGGGCGATGGGGCTGCGGGTCCTGGGCAGGAAGGCTGAAGCCAGGTGAACTTCCACATCCGGAGCCCCAGGGCCGTTCAGTGCCCTCTTCCTGAAGGGGAAGCAGCGGCGGGCGGGGCAGGGCCCAGCCCCTGGGTGCGTGGCCCCCTTGCCGGTTCCCTGGGCTCCCAGGGGAGGCACCCAAGCCTTGTGGAGCACAGCCCTTTCCCCAGACGGGCCTCGGCTCCTGCCTCACCTGCTGCCATCCTGGCCTCTGAGACTCAGAGCCCAGCGCCCGCCTGGGCGTGGTGGTCCAGACCCTGCCCGTCCCGCGCCTGGTGTGGTCCCCCAGCAACACCAGGGAGCCTCTTGCGCCTGAGAGGGAGGGGGCTGGGCCCCGGCTCGGCTCGCATCACGAGCTCCAGAACCCAGACCCGCCTGTCTCTGACACCCCTCACCTCAGCCGCCCCTCTGCCCATTTTACAGCTGGGAGAGCTGAGTCTCAGGGCAGGAGTCTGAGCTGGGAGCTGGCTGTCCATGGCTCTGGGCCCTCAACTGCAGAGGAGCAGGGGCCTGGCCCCAGCAGGTGCCGAGGCGGGAGCCCCCTGGCTGGCTGTGGGCGAGTGGCCCGCGGGGTCCAGGCTGCCCGGGCTCGCCCCCTCCTGTCCTGCCCAGGGTTGTGTGTGTGCAGGGAAGGTGCTCCAGGGTCGTGGCTCGGGGTCCTTCTGTTTGAGTGAAGTCTTGGACCGGCACAGAGGCTGACGGCCTTGGGGGCCGCTTGGCTATCCTGAAGGTGACTCTGGCCTTTAGAAAAAAGCTGGTCGCCTGTGAGGCTGGCGTGCCCTGGAGGCTGGGGTGTGTGTCCGAGTGTGCGGCCTGCCTTGTTCTTCCCGCTCCCTGCTCTCTGGAGGTTCCTGACGGCGTGAGCATGCTTCTCTGCCCTTGGGACGGGACCCCGCAGTGGCTCAGCCACCGCCCAGGTGAGTCTTAGACCCTTCCCATCACCCTGCCCGGGCATAGATGGCCACCTGCCTCTGTAGGCTTCTTATCAGGCTCCCGCGGGAGGGTTGCAGCCCCTCACGTTCCTGCGACACCTGGCAATGTTGGTCTTTTTTATTACAGATGCGCTGGGCAGGGGTGGGGGGTTGTGGTTTTAATTTGCATTTTCCTAACGACCAGTGAAGTTGGACCTTTCCTCGTGTGTTATTGGCACTCATATTTCGTTTCTGATAAAATGTCTGTCTAAATCTTTTGCCCATTTTAATGTGTTTATTTGTCTTAACTGAGTTTCAAAATTATTCAGAATTGTTGTGAGAGTTCTTTATACGTTCAGAATACAAGTCCTTTATCTGAAGTATGATTTGCAAATATCTTATCCTGGTCTATATCCTGTCTTTAATACTTTTCATGGTGTCTTTTGGAGCACACAAGTATAATGAAGTGTTATGTGTAATGAAGTTTGCTTTATCAATTTCTCTCTTTTATGAATCCTATTACTAGTGTTATACTTAAGAATCCTTTGCCTAGTCCAAGGTCACAAATATTTCTTCTGTGTTTTCTCCTAGGAGTTTACATTCTAATTTTAGCTCTTGGATTTAGGTTTATTGACCGTGTTAAGTTAATGTTTGTGAATGCTGTGTATGGCCCTTCATTCATTTTTTGGTACAGGGGTATCTAACTGCCCCAGCACCGTTTTAAAAATGAAAATAGTTATTTTTAATTGAAAGATAATTGCTCTACAACCAAGTGCTGTGTTGGTTTCTGTCAACCCCCAGCAGGAATTGGCTGTAGGCGTGTGTGTGTCCCCCCCCCAGGCTGTTGCAGCGCCGTGGCGTGAGTTCCGTTGGCTGTTGGAGGTGGCGTGTCCCAGCTCCTCTCTCCTCGCCGCCCGCCCTCTCCTTCCTCCCCCGCTGCGTCCACAAGCCTGGTCTCTGCGTCTCTGTCTCCACTGCCGCCTGTACATGCCTGCAGCCGTGCCGTCTTTCTAGATCCAGCACCATGTTTTGAAGAGACTGGCTTTTCTGTTAAGTCCTCCTGGGACCACAGGGGTAAGGGTTTGCCTCTGGACTCTCAGCTCTACCTCACCGACGTGTGCGTCTGACCTTCTGCCAGTACCGCACTGGCTTGATCACTGTGGGTTTGTGGCCCATCTGGAAAGTGCCATAGTGCTAAGTCCTCTAAGTTTTTCTTTTCAGAATATTTTCTGCTATTCTTAGTCCTTTACATTTCTGTGCAAATTTTTAAGATTACCTTGTTAATTAAAAAAAAAAAGTGCTTGCTGGGATTTTGATGGGCTTGTGTTTAATTCATAGATCAGCTTGGAAACGTTGTCTTCCTGTCCATGAACATGGACTGTGTGTCTCCATGAATTAGACCTTTATTTTTTCTAAGCAGTTTTTTGGGGTCATTTCCAGTGTGCAAGTCTTGCATTAGTCCTTTACATTTCTGTGCAAATTTTTAAGATTACCTTGTTAATTAAAAAAAAAAAGTGCTTGCTGGGATTTTGATGGGCTTGTGTTTAATTCATAGATCAGCTTGGAAACGTTGTCTTCCTGTCCATGAACATGGACTGTGTGTCTCCATGAATTAGACCTTTATTTTTTCTAAGCAGTTTTTTGGGGTCATTTCCAGTGTGCAAGTCTTGCAAATTAAATTTCTGTTGTTAAATTTATTCCTGAGTGTTTTTTGATGCTATTGTGAATGGGATTATTTTCTTAATTTCATTTTCACATGTTTGTTGCTAGTACATAGGAGTAAAGCTGAGTTCTGCATATTGATATTTTATCCTGTGACCTTGCTGAGTTTAATTATTGGCTAGTTCCACTAGACTTTTGTGGATTCCTTAGGATTTTCTGCCTGTCCTCTGCAAATAAGGGGAGTCTTACATCTTCTTTTTCAAACAGGCTATCTTTTATTAGGATTATTTTTCTTGCCTTATTGCACCGACCGGAACCTCCAGAGTCGTGCTGAGTGGCGCTGGTGCTTCCTGCCTGACCTTAGGGGAGAGCATTCAGCCTCTCACCATTAAATACGTTAGCTGTGACTTTCCTAGATGGTCTTTCTCGGGTTGAGAAGTCCCCTGGTAGTACTGGTGTTTGAGTGTTTCTGTGCTGAATGTGGGTTGGGTTTGGTTATATGCGTCTACTAAAGTGGTCGTTTGGCTTGTCTTTTTGTCAGTGTGACTTCAGTTGATTTTCAGAGGTTAAACCAGCCTTGCATTGCTGGGGTGAATGCCGCCTGTACAACCCTTTTTCTTGATTGCTGGAATTGGTTTGCTGCTGTTTCATGAAGAATTTCTGCGCCAGTGCTCATGAGATGTTTGGGTCTGTTGTTTCCTGGTGATAGCTTTGGTTGTGGTAGCAGGGAAAATACTGGTCTCGTAGAATGAGTGAGCAAGTTTTTCTTCCTCTTTTTTCCTGAGTTTGTCTAGATTCAGTGTGACTTTTAAAAAATGTTTGCGAGTTTGCAGGTTAAGCCGCCTGGGCTCGGGCTTTCCTCTGCGGGAGTGCTCTAAGTTAGTCGTTCGCTTTTGGGTAAATGATCGTGAGTCGATGCAGGCTTTCTGGTTTTGAATCAGGTTTGTTGATTTGTGCCTTTCTGTGCAGTTGCCACTCGTCTTCTGAGTTGTGTAGTTTGTTGGTGTAAACTTGTTCACAATATTACTTTTGTTGCTTTTACACCCTTTGATTTCTGTAGGGTTGGTAGCAATGATTTCTTTTTAATAAGAACTGATTTTGGTAACTTCTGTTCTTTTTTTTTCCTCGGTCTGTCTAGCTAAAGGTTTTGTCATTTTGTTAATCTTTTCAAATAGAAGATTTTTGCTTTGATTTATTTTTCTATTTTTTCATCAGCCTTGGTTCTGATTTTTTATTTCCTTTGTTCTACTTGCTTTGACTTTTTCTAGTTTCTTGAGGTGGATCCTTCGGTTGTTGAGATTTCTTTCTTTTTTGGCATGCACTGAAAGCTATAAATTTCCATCTAAACCCTGCTTTACCTGCATCTCATAGACTTTGATATGTTCTATTTTCATTTAATTAAAGATGTTCTCTAATGTCCTTCGTGATTTCTTTGACTCACGACTATTTTTTAAATTGCTGTTTACTTTCCAAATATTTGAGGATTTCTCAGATTTATTTCTTTTGTTGATTTCTAATTCATTCCACTGCGGTTGGTGAACATACTTTCTATGGTCACATCCATTGTGAATTTATGGATTTGGCCTAAAATATTGTCCATCCTGAAGATTCACCTCCTGTGTTTGCAAAGAACGTGTATTCTGCCGGGTAGGATGTTCTACAAATGTCAGATCAGGCTGGTGATGGTGTCGTTCAGATTGTCTGTATCTTTGCTGATTCCTTCTGTCTGGTTTTCTCAGTTATTGAAAGTGGAATATTAGAATCTTCAACTATTAGTGGTGAATTATCTGTTTCTCCTTTAATTCTGCTAATTTTTGCTTACTGTATTTTGGAGCTGTTATGGGCATGCTGCTGCTGCTAAGTCGCTTCAGTCGTGCCCGACTCTGTGCGACCCCATAGACGGCAGCCCACCAGGCTCCCCGCCCCTGGGATTGTCCAGGCAAGAACACTGGAGTGGGTTGCCATTTCCTTCTTCAATGCATGAAAGTGAAAGTGAAGTCGCTCAGTCCTGTCCAACCCTCAGCGACCCCGTGGCCTGCAGCCTACCAGGCTCCTCCGTCCGTGGGATTCTCCAGGCAAGAGTGCTGCAGTGGGGTGCCATTGCCTTCTCCATCTCACGGGCATATTCTTTTACGATTGTCACCTCTTTCTGAGGTATCGACTTGAATATGATTACGAAACGTGTCTCTTTGCCTTTGGTGTGTTTCTTGAAGTCTCTTTGCCTGATGTTAACTTACCTGTTCTGGCTCTGATGTGGTTCCTGTTTGCATGTATTTTTCTCTCCTTTTACTTTCATCACAGTTGTATATTTGAACCTAAAGTGTAAGATTTTTGGACAACATGTATTTGGATCTTGCTCTTTTAATCCAGTCCGACAGCTTCTTCCTTCAGGATGGACTGGTTGGATCTCCTTGCAGCCCAAGGAGCTCTCAAGAGTCTTCTCCAACACCACAGTTCAAAAGCAGCAATTCTTCTGCACTCAGCTTTCTTTGTAGTCCAACTCTCACATCCATACACGACTACTGGAAAAAAAACCATAGCCTTGACTAGACGGACCTTTGTTGGCAAAGTGATGCCTCTGCTTTTTAATACGCTGTCTAGGTTCGTCATAGCTTTTAATACAGACTTAGCTGTGGTCAAATACGGAAGCTTTACTCCAGCATAGCTCCATTTCCCCTCCCTCTTTTGCGCTAAACTGTCGTATAAAGTACGTCAGTATATGCTAGTTATAGCAGCAGCGTGGTGTCACGCTTGTAGCTTCACACGCTCTGATTTATTAAAAGCAGTTGAGGGAACGGAAGGGGAATCAGTGCGCTTACTGAGTCCTTTCCGTTCATCCGCACGCTCGGCGTGTCCGGCACTCCTCTTGCTTTCTGTGGGCTTGCATTGCCCTGGACGTGACTGCCCTTCAGCCTGAAGCTCCTCCTTTGTAAGCATCTCCTCGGTCGGGGTGCCGGCACCAGATTCTCTCAGCCTTTGTCTACGCGAGTCCTCAGTTTGCCTTCGTTTCTGAAGTGGAAGGGGAATCAGTGCGCTTACTGAGTCCTTTCCGTTCATCCGCACGCTCGGCGTGTCCGGCACTCCTCTTGCTTTCTGTGGGCTTGCATTGCCCTGGACGTGACTGCCCTTCAGCCTGAAGCTCCTCCTTTGTAAGCATCTCCTCGGTCGGGGTGCCGGCACCAGATTCTCTCAGCCTTTGTCTACGCGAGTCCTCAGTTTGCCTTCGTTTCTGAAGGATGGCTTCCCGGGATGTGGATTTCTGGCGATCTGAGTTTGCCGCTCCGCTGCCTCTCCCCTCCGTGGTTTGGCTGGGGTGCCCGCCCTTGGCCGTGCCATCTGTATCTTGCGAGTGGCGCCTCCCGCGTCTCTTTCTGTTCCCTCTCTCTCAGCAGTGTGATCACGGCGTGTCTGGGTGTGGATTTTTTGTTCCCATCCTTCTTGGGGTTTGTTGATCTTCAATTTGTTAGACTGATGTTTTTCATCAGATTTGGGGTGTTTTTAGCTGTTATTTCTTGAAATATTTTCTTACCTCTTTCTCTTCTCTTCTCCTGGGACTTCTATTACATATGTGTTGGTGCCAAGCCCTTGATGTCGTTCCCCACTGATGTCTGAGGCTCACTTTATTTTCCTTATTTATTTCCTAAAAAAGGATTGATTTATTTGGGTGCACCAGTAAATATTTATTTAATCCATTAGCTCTTAGTTTAAACATGTGAGATCTTTATTGCAGCATGCGGGATCTTTAGTTGCGGCATATGGGATCTTGTTCCCTGGCCCAGGATCGAACCCGGGTCCGCTGCCTTGAGGGTGCAGAGTCTCAGCCGCTGGGCCACCAGGGAAGTCCTCCTTCTCTTACTGCTTCTCTCTGTTCTTTAGGTTGGATACTTTATTTTGATCTGTCTTCAGGTTCACTGCTTCTTTCTTCTGCCATCTCAGGTTGACTGCTGAGCCCTTCGTGAGTTTTTCACTTCAGTTCCTGCGCCTGTGAATCCAAAATTCTGCTGAGTAATCCCTCTCTCTTCATGTAGGCTCTCTGGTTTTTGAGTCCATGTCATAGTATCTTCCTTTCATCTTTAAACATGACTATCTTTTGCTCTTTTTAAAAACAGATTTATGGTTGCTGCTTTGAAGTCTTCGCTATACACCGCAACATTCTGTGACATTCAGTGACAGTTTTTATTGACTGCTTTTTATTTGAGTATGAGTTACCTTTCCCTGCTCCTTTCCATATCTTGTAATTTTGTGTTGAAATTGGGCATTTTAGAGAACATACTGTAGCACCTCTGGATTCTGATTCCCACTCCCCAACCCCCGTTTGCTAGGTTTTTTGTTTGTTTATTGGGTAACTTGCCTGGACTAAAACTTTGAAATCCATGTCCCCTGATGTGTGATGATTGCTATCTCTGCTTGGTCTGCCTTTTTTAAAAAAACGAACTCCTGGTTTCCTTTTGAATTTCGGCTTCCTAGGGATCATCTTTTTTTTTTTTTTACTATTTTTATAGTTTTGGGGAAAGGATTTGGCAACCCTCTTCCTCCAGTGTGCTGGAAGACCCATCTCGTGGTGCCACCTTCTAAAAACACAACTTTTAAAAACAGGCAGCTCCATGAATTATCACAAAGTGAAATTCGTTTCAGAACCAGCTAGTTCAGAAAATAAGACGTGACTTGCATCCCAGGATGTCCTTGTGTTCTCACGTGGTTGTTACCCCCTCTTTTCTCCTTAAGGGGAAACACTTCTCTGATTTTTAATCCTATAGTTTCCTGTTTTTATGCTTTGCATGAATGTGTGTGTCACTCAGTTGTGCCTGACCCTCTGCGACCCCATGGACTGTATCTCGCCCGGCTCCACTGTCCATGGGATTCTCCAGGCAAGAATACCAGGATGGGTTGCCGTGCCCTCCTCCAGCGGATCTTCCCGACCCAGGCCTGAGCTCGGGTCTCCTGCGCTGCAGGCGGATTCTTTACCGTCTGAGCCATGAACTAACGACACGTACTCCGAGGCCAGCTTTCTTGCTCGGCGCGGTGGCCGTGCCGCACGTGCCACCCGTGTCTCCTAACCCTCCTTTTCCTTTGCGCTTTCCTACTGCTGGTGGGCGCTGGGTTCTTCCAGCCTCCAGCGACGGTGGCTATAGTACTGTTAGGAGCGTCCTTGCACTCGCCTCCTGTGCACCCGTTTCTTAGCAGTGGGGTTGCGCGTGGTGTGTGTTCAGTTTGAGTAGATGCTGCCAGTTTTCAGACGTGCTTGCAGGAGCTGGCGCTCTCCTGAGGCCGCCCCACCCCCCGTCAGTACCAGCTCCGTGCTGATGGGTCTGCATTCTTGTCAACACTCGATACTGTCCTTTTCATTTTGCCCCTGCTAAAAGGTGGGCACCTTTTCCTATGTTTCTTGACCAAATATTCAAAACTTTGACCCATTTCTTTCTGTTGAGATTCCTGCCTTCATCTTATACAGCTGTAAGAATTCTTTATATTCTTTTCCAATCTTGATTGTATAGGTTTTGTGTGTCTCCCCCACCCTGTGTCTTGACATTCCCTCTTCCACTCGCGTCTTTTAATGAGACGTTCTTCATCTTGCTGTAGCAGGCCACGTTCCCTTCAGAGTTGGAGCTTTTTGTTAGCTTAAAGCAAAATCTTTCCTCACCTCAGGTTTCTGAAGAGTCTCCTCTAGACGCTTCATTGTTATTTGACATTGAGACTTTCAGTCCATCTGGAATTAATTTTTATTCTATGGTGTGAGGTAAGGATTGTTTCATTTCTTTTCATATATATTAATCCAGTTGATCTCACACCTTTTATTAAAAACACCACCCCTTTTCAATGCGTGATTTCATCCATTTTAAGCTCAGCATTTTTGAGATCCATTGTCGATCCCATGCAATCATGATAAATAATTCAGAGATATCTGGGTACCTTTTATCCATTTCTCCCCAGGAGTAACATCTCGCAAAACTATATGACAACTGGGATATTGACAGTGATACAGTCCAGATACAGAACGTTTCCATCAATGCAGAAATCCTTATTGCTTTTTTATAGCCACATAGCCGCACTCGGCTCCCTCCCCCAGCTCATCTCTGACCCCTGGCAGACGCTGATCTATCCCCCATTTGTATGACTCTTGTCTTTTCAAGTAGACTCTATAAGTGGAATCATGTGGTATGTGACTTTGGGGGGCTGGATTTGTTTTCACTTAGCAAAATTTCCTGGAGGTTCATCCAAGTTTTATTTGACAAAAGCCCGTTGTTTTTGGAGCTGAGTTATGACATTGTGTCTCAACTGGTCTCTCTACAGGGTGCCCTGTGGGTATTAGTTGCGCTTGTGAGTGTGCTTGCTAGTGCGTGAGCACAGTTTCAAGGCTGTGCAGGGTCCTGCCCTCTGTTCCATTAATATGACATGTCCGGGGTCATATCATATGATGGTACAACGGACAAGGGAGCCAGAGGATCGAGGGACACATGGGGAAGACCACCACTTCCCAGCGTGGACCCCACAGGTGTGGGCTGCTCAGGGATCGTGCCTGTGTTTCTGGGTGTTTGGTATAACTTGGGGGTTTCAGATTGTCCTGCTGCCTGGGATCTGCAGAGGGCTCCTCTGGGTAGGTTTAGACCATGTCAGCTGGAGCCCTTGGGAAGCTGTGGTATTGGTGGCGAGGGCGGAACATGTCTTGTCCCTTTAGTTTTCCTCATTTTGGCAAATCCTCCAGCCACGTTGTCCATTTACAGCTGCTCCTGTCAGCGCGGCGCGGCATGAAGCCTGCGCAGTCCTGTGTCTGTTGCAGATGGGGGGGGGGGGGCGTCTGAGGTTCTTGACCAAGTTCACATGGTCCCTGAAGCAGGCCCAGCCGGGAGGGCCTCTGGTCCCTTCAGCCCTTGGTTGTCTCCAAGAACCCTCGAGTGGAGATGGGAGCTCTTCCTCGAGCTGGCAGGGGTCAGAGCCGATGCCAGTGACAGAACGGGGGCTCCCGGAGCTGCCTGAGTAGCTCGCATCCTGGAGAGGACCCTGCGTCAGGATTCGGGGACCTGCGCTCTAGCCCCGGCCCAGGGCTGTCTGACTTACTCTTCATAAATGGATGGGTAGATGGCTGAGGTGGTGGGTCTGTAGATGGATATGATTGGATGATGAATGAAATGGATGGAGGATAATTGGAAGGGTGAATGGATGGGTGATGGATGAAAAAACTGGATGGATGATGGGACGGATGGATGGGTGGATGAATGACGGATGAATAAACTGGATGGATGATGAGATGATGGATGAATAAGCTGATGGATGGATGATGGATAAACTGGATGGATGGTGGGATGGATGATGGATGGATGGATGATGGATGGATAAACTGAGTGGATGATGAGATGATGGATGATGGATGAGATGATGGATGGGTGGATGAATGATGGATAAACTGGAGGGATGGTGGGATGATGGATGGATGGATGGATGATGGATGGATGGATGATGGATGGATAAGCTGGATGGATGAGATGATGGATGGGTGGATGAATGATGGGTGGATGAATGATGGATAAACTGGATGGATGGTGGGATGGGTGGATGGATGAGTGGACAGATGTGTGAGGAATGGGAAGGAAGGATGGATGATGAACAGGGGAATGGGTGGCTGAAAGGTGAGTGAGTGGAGGATGGATGAATTGCTGATGGTGGGTGAATGGATGATGGGTAGATACACCTGCAGGGACTGAAGACAGACCGTGTCAGTATGGACAAAGGTTTGGAATAAATGGGAGTGTAGACGGCCCGTGGCTCAGAGACACGGCACCAGACTGCAGGTGGGGATCCTGAGGGCCAGGGAGGTGGCTGGGGCGAGCTCACAGAGGTGGGTAGTTGCAGAGCTGAGGCTTGAACCCCAGTCTGCCTGAGTCCACTTTCAGGCCTCCTGCCAGCCCTTTCCCCCTAGAGAGGCAGGGGTAGCTGAGGGGTCTGGCCCCCTCACACAGACGCTGGCAGTGGTCCTGGCAGACGGGTCAGCTGGCGCTCTCCGGGCGTGTGCAGGGGGCCCCGGGGTCCGGGGTCTCCACCCACGGCTGCCCCTCGAATGGCCCTGCAGGTCCTCGGCCCTCACCCCGAGGCGGGTGAGGCCTCGAGGCCGCTGTTGGGGGACTTGTGGGCCCTCCGCCAGTCTCCCCTCTGTGAGGCAGGGCAGGGGCAGGGTGCCCTGCGTGAAGCCCGTGCTGGGCTGAGGCCCCGCTGCCCAGCCTTGTCTGCGCCACCTCAGGCCAGTGGGGCTGGCCGCTGGGATTGTTTTCCGTGGACCCCAAATGGGCAGCGAGAGCCGGGGTGTTGAGGAGTCCATGTGGGCGCTGGCCTCTCTGAGGAGCTGTCTTGGCCCCGCACCCAGGATGTCACTTGGCTGCGTCTGGAGGCTGGGCCAGGGAGCCCGGGAAATGTTCAGCTTTGAAAAACGGACCTTCACAGCTCATTAGGTGTCCGTCGCATGGCCGGGTGCCTCGGGCAGCTGGGGAGGAGGAGGACGCCGTGGCGTGAAATCACCGGGGTATTTAAAGGCCGCTCTGCACCCCTGGCCAGCGCCTCTAGCTGCCCAGTGCGGCAGTGCCCGGCCAGCCAGGCGTTCAGGACGGCCATGTGGCTGGCGGGGTGGCGCCCAGGCTGGGTGCAGCAGCGTGATTCTGGCCAGACCCTCCTGGTGGCTTCTGTCTCCTGGCGGCCACTTCTGATGCGAGGCCTCAGCTTCTCCACCTGCCCCGTGATTGGTGGGCTGAGCAGAAGGCAGGGTGACTGGGAGGATGGTTAGGAGCCGTCGTGAGGCCTGGGGGAGGGTCTGCTGACACCCACGTCCCCCGACCCCCACCTGGGTGCTGCAGCCAAATCCCGCGCCCCAGGGCTGCTCACAGGGGCCCGGACAGCTCTGTCCAGCCTGCCTGCCTGCGGCTGGGCCGGCAGAAGACCCTCGTGGACCCGTCAGAGGCTGCAGGGCCAGGCCGGGCTGCTCGCTTTATCCGGGCAGAGGCCCCCTCTCTGGCCTCACACCCGCTGGCCATCCTGCCTGGTGGAGGGGCTTGTCTCTCCTCGGCCTGGCTGAGAGGGCCCTGATGCCAGCGGGGGTGGACAGGGAGCCGGGTGGGGCGGCCAGGAGGGGCCTGTGACATCAGCAGAGGCCAGGCTGCCACGTGATGCTCTCAGTGTGGGGACCTGCCCTCCTGCACCCCGCTGTCTGCGGGAGATGCGGGGGTTATAGACGGGAGGCACTGGGCTGGACTGCAGCTGGGGGTGGTGGGGGGAAAGGCAGGGCCGGGACCTCCCCGCACAACCTCCCGGACTGTCCAAGGGCTCTGTGACCTTGGGCGAGCTCCCCGTCTCTGGGCCTCATTTCTAGTCGGAAGTTGAGGGAAGCTTCCCGAATCCCCACCTTGAGAGTTGAATGAAAGGAGGCAGTAAAAGAGGGTGCCTGCTTCCCCCCTGACCACATGCTGGGCCGTGGGGGTCAGGGGTCAAGGTCCAGGGGAGGCCCAGTTGGGCCGCCTGCACCCCTGGATAGGCACGTGCCATGCACAGCCTGTATCTACCCCGAATGAGGGCCCCCCTCTAGGTTAGAACACGCAGGTGTGTGCGTGCAAGTATGCACACCTGTGTGGGCAGCGTGGGCACACCTGCAGACCTGTCTGTGTGCCCAGCTCCTGTTTATACCTTGGGGGTGCCCACAGCCCCACCTGAACACGCTCCCCCCACCAGCTCGTCTCCGTGGCACCCCCAGGCATGGAGCGGGTATCTGGGAGACCTGGATTGGTGCCGACAGGTGGATGCATGTGGTGGGGTCCCCAGGGGCACTGGCCCCATCAAAGCCGCGGGGTGAGGGCTCCCGGAAGATGGGGAAGTGCTTCTCTCTTCCCTGGAAACGGCCGCCCCCCCACCCCCGGAACAGGAGTAGGTGGGAAGCTTCCGGAAGCCCCCATCTGGCTGTGATTCATGCAGGATGTGCTGGGGCCTTCACAGCTGAACAGCACCCCGCCCCCAGGGGTGCCAGACGCAGCGGGGAGGCCTCTGGAAGTCCTGGGCTCCTGGACTCGCTCCTGCCTTCTGAGAGGGGAACCGAGGCTGAGGACAGCCTCAGCCGTGGCCTCCCCACTGCCCTGGGCAGACGTGGCCCGCCGGCCTATCTGGAAGGAGTGGGACTCAGACTCAGAACGCCCTTGCCCTGTGCCACGCTCGGCCTGTTGGCCAGGTGGCTCCCCTGAGTCCTGTGCCGTGTGGCTGGGCAACCAAGTACAGCCTTTGCCGCAAGACCAGGCAGGCCCAGCCCCTCTCCTCCCGGCTGCCCGCCCGTGAAGTCATCCGCTCAGCTGGCAGGGTTCCCATAGCAACGGCAGTGACGTCACAAAGGGCCTGGGAGGCTGGAGGGGGGTGGGTGAGGACAGAGGAGGGGATATCTGGCTTCTCTGTCACCCACAGGCAATGCTGCGGGGATGAGAGGGGGCCTGAGTGTCCCCCACCACTTGCAGAAAGGAAACCCCTCCCTCAAGGGGGTGCCCCCACATCCGCTGCCCAGGTGTGGGGATGCTAGCCGCCGTGCGGGCAAAGACCCAGGCTCAGAAGGCATCACGGTCGCTGTGCCTCGGCAGCCGTGCTCTGCACCTCACCTGGGGCCTGTCTGGGTCCCCTGAGACCACGGGCAGGTGACCCTGCCTGGTGGGGGTGGGAACCAGACTTGAGTTTCTGGGTCTCATAGGAACTAGCCTGAGATGCAGAAGAAAACACATGCTTTCTGTTAAAGGGTGGTGGGCGCCCTGGGAGGCCCTTGTCCGGACCCCCGGCTGCCCGTCAATGCGGGGCAAGGCTGCTGCCCACTGCTTGGCTGCAGGTGTGGGGGCCTCCTGCCTGTTGGGGCCAGACGCAGCCTTCTGTTCCACCTGGGGCCGTTGGGGACCCCTCGCCTGACTTGCTGCCTCTGTGCCCGTCACTGCTCACGTGGCATCATAAACGATGCGAGGCACGCTGCTGCTCGGCCGTGCAGCCCTGCACGCGCTCGGTGTTGGGGGAGGAATCGGCCCCCCGACCTGGAACCTGCCCCCCCAGCCCCGCCGGGACTGCGACGACTCTGCTTCCTCTCGTGACGTCCACTCGATGCTCCTGCTGGCCCGGGTGCTGGACACCTTCGTCCCCTTGACGCCGAGAACCAGCCTTAGTCCGGAGCGACGGGGACCCACCTCCCCGACTCCGCTCCGCCTGCTCCCAGTGCCAGCCTGCACCTTCCCCTTGTGCCAACCCTGGGGCCAGGCAGGGGGAGGCCAGAGGCCACCGGAGGCAGAGGAGCAGGCACAGCTCCTGCTCTGAAAACCCGGCTGGGTGCAGGCATCCCTGATTCCCGTTCACTGGTTCACAGGTTCGCTTAGCGGGCCTCGTGGCCCCCCGCCACGTGCCAGGCCTGGGGGTGGGAGAGCAGTCCTCGCCCTTGTTGGATGTGCCCCCGTGGAGCGCGTGCCCTGTGCCTGGCCCGTCCTGATATAGCCGCCAGGGCACAGGAAGCACACACGGTCCCTGCCCGGTGGGGCTGGCGCTAGTGGGGATGGCGTGCAGACGCAGAGAAGCGAGGAAAATGCTGGAGGACAGTGCCCTGCAGACGTGGCCTGGGGCGGTCCGCGGGCTCCCTCTGCGTGAGCAGGCTGGGGAGGCTTTCTGGAGGAGGTGGCGTTGAGCGCTGGTCCAGGCCAGGGTCCAAGTGCCCCCCGCCATCCGCCTTGAGATCTGGGAGAAGCCCCTTCCCTCTCTGGTCGGGGCTTCCCGGCAGGCGGGTGGACGTCCGGGGAGATGGGGTGTCAGGGTTTGCTGTGAGTGGGGGCGAGGTGAGAGGATGGGGTGCTGGTGGTCCTGGGGAGGGGGAGCCCCCGCCCTCTGGCAGGACAGATGCCGCTCAGGCTCCGTAGGGGTGGCCAGAAGGATCTCCTGTCTGTGTCCACTCATAGAGGCGCAGACGAGCCTGGGGCCTTGGCCCGGCGAGGACGACAGCCCCTTCTGCCCATCTGCCCCGCTGGGGGTGTCTGGGCGGTGGGGGGGGTGCACAGACGAGGCCGTCCCGAGCCCCTCCGCCTGTCTGCTGGGCTGAGCGTCCGGTCCACGGCCCACGCGGAGGCGGGGCCCTGGCGGGAGTGTTTGGGGTCGGGTTCCTGCCTGACTCCTGCTCACTGGCCGTGGGGCCCCAAGACTATGTTCTCACGGGTCAGGAGGGCTCCCGGCGGGAGGAGGACAGCTCACCGTGGGCGCATTTATTTCCCCTTTGATTTCCAGCCCTTTCAAGAATCTGCCTGCCCCCACCCCCATATTCTTCTGGGAACGTGTCTTTTTCTCCTTTTATCAGTGTCGCTGTCGTGAACCGGGAGGGTGTGTGTCATCATCGGCAGAGCAGGTGTTGGCCGGGCGGGAGCACGGGCCTCCCTGCCGGGGCCCTCGGGGAGGGAGGTGCCCGTCCCAGGCTGCCCGGCAGCGGGGGTGAAGGGGCATCCTGGCAGGCTGCGCTCAGCCTCAGGGCTCACCTGCCACCTGGGTCCTGAACCGGGGCCACCCGCCCGGGTCGAGTGAAGAGAATGAGGCCTGGAACACAGCGCCCGTGGTTGCTCGCTGCGCCTGCTCAGAGCTCAGCTGGCCGGGTGGGCTGGGGGCCGGGGTCCTGGGCCGCCTGGAGGGAGGCGCCAGAGTCACTGGACCGGTGGCGGAGGGCGTGGGGGTCCGGCTGCTTTTCTGGAGCCCCCAGGACAGTGACAGGCTCTTCTGGGGATCTCACTTGGAACAGCTTACCACGTTTAGCCAGGGAGTCTGAGGGCTCCTCAGCCATCATTTCAGGCAGACAAGCATGTTTGAAACCTCATTCTCAGATTTCTAATAAGCACTTATCAAATTTACAGCTCTTGCAGACGGCTCATCAGGCTCCTGCCTCCCCTCTGCTGCGTTTTTCTTTCCTGCTTCGCACCCTCCGAGCTGGCTCTGCCTTTGCTCAGCAGATTAGCGCATCAGCTCCTGTCGGCTGAGGAGTGATGGGGCTGTAGCTGCGGAAGGTGGGGTGAGGGTCCCGGGCACGTTAGCGTCAGCCCTGAGTTTTGCCCACGTCGAAGCATCAGGCCATCCTGGTTCGCAAGACGTCAATCAGCACCACCGCTTGTTTTTTTTCTTGCCTGGCATTTTAATAAATGTAATAGTGTATTATTTCCCAATTATTTTTTTATGTCTGAAGATAACTTTTTCTTCTCTAAAGCAAATTAGGAAAATGCTCAAAGGAGAAAAGAGCTGTGGTTCCACCTGGAGAATGGCCTTCCGGGCTTTCCTTCCCGTGAGGATGAGGGTTTGTTAGAGTGCTGGTATCAATCACCCTTCAATAACTCAACAATCTGAAACATGACTCACCTGCAGAGACGCGCGCATAGACCCCAAGGTGCTGTTTACTGAACTTTTCATAAAGTGTAACCAGCGCCTCCGTCAAGAGGCAGAACCCACCAGCTCCTGGAAGTCACCTCTTGACCTTTCAGGGGTCATGCCCTGCCCAAGGGTGACCGCAGTTTTGGCTTCTAGCGGCATTGTTTTGACAAGAGTTTCTTGGTGACTCAGTGGTAAAGAACCAGCCTGCCAATGCAGGGGAGGTGGATTTGAACCCTGGGTCGGGAAGATCCCCTGGAGTAGGAAGTGGCGACACACTCCAGGATTCTTGCCTGGGAAGTCCATGGATAGAAGGGCCTGGCAGGCTGCGGTCCGTGGGGTCGCCAAGAGTCCGACGCGACTTGGTGACGAAACAGCAACAGGAAGCAGGGTTTTGTCTTGCTTTCGCTTGTTGTGTAAATGGAGGCGCAGATAACACGCTCTTCACGTCTGGCTTCGTCACACACTTCCCTCGTGAGAATCACGCTCCTCTGTTGGACGTGATGGTCCCTCCACCTTCGTTGCTGTGTGGCATTGCCGGGTGTGCAGACGCCCCGGTCTGCCGGTCCCTCTGGCACCGATGATGCTGTTTGCAGTGGGGGCTGCTCTGAACGCTGGTGCTAAGGACACCGTTGCGCGTGTGTTTTGCGGGAGTCTGTTCACGATTCTGTCTGTCTGGGAGTGAACTTGCTGGCTCTGATCATTCACAGATCTTGAGCGGTTTCCAAGCTGCAAACTTTTCATCAGCATTATTGAAATGATGTGCAATGTTTGGAGAGGGTGCCCTGTAACGGGTTCACAGTCCTCCTCAGATGGAACACTTCCGTGGGCTCCAGTTTTTTCTCCTCTATACTAAGAGGCAGTGGCGATCTTTGGCCCAGTTCCTCTTTGGGATTATTTCTTTATGATAGGTTCTTGGGAGGAAGACAGTTGGCCCGAAGGCTGGACTTTGCTCCCCCACTCGCGGGACTTTCTCAGATTGTCAGATGGTTTCCGGGTGGCTCACTGGTAAAGGGCTTCCCTGGAGCTCAGATGATAAAGAATCTGCCTGCAATGTGGGAGACCCAGGTTCGATCCCTGGGTCAGGAAGATCCCCTGGAGAAGGGAATGGAAACCCACTCCAGTATTCTTGCCTGGAGAACGGGGTCACAGAGTCAGACACGACTGGTTAGAGAGTCTGCCTGCCAGTGCAGGAGACGGCGGTTCCATCCCTGGGTCGGGAAGATCCCCTTGGGGAGGTCATGGCAGCCCACTCCGGTGTCCTTGCGTGGAGAATCCCGTGGACAGAGTAGCCGGTGGCCTCCGGTGAATGGGGATGCAGAGAGTCGGACGGGACCGAGTGCCTGAGCAGGCACGCGCGCTGCAGTGCGTAGTGTCACAGAAGCGTACCAGAATCGCGGATGGACACGGAAGGGATGACCATTGTGTGGACACCACACAGCCGCAGTCAAGGTGAGAGACGGCGATGGAGCTTCGCCAGCCCCCGGGAGCCCTTCCAGTTTCCTGTGATACAGCCCTCTTGTCGTTCCCACACACAGACGATGCGTTCCGGGACGGCCTGTGTGTGTACTTCACATAAATGTGCCCCATGCCCCCATGGTCTTTTTGACTGCGTCCTTTTGGTCAGCAGTGCTTGGGGACGATTTATCCGTTCATCACGGGTGGATTTTCCTTGCTGCAGAGCAGTCCCTTTCTAGGCCTGGATCAGACTGGTTCCTGCTCTGGGGCTGTGGTGAGCCTCTGTGTGTGTCTTTGGCTGTGGGAGTGCCATAGTCTGAGCTTTCCCCCTGGGGAGGGGGTCTCTGCTCTCGGAATGTACAGGCGTGTGCCAGTCTCCCCCTTGGTGTGACGGTGAGACGGCCCCCGGAGCAGAGGATGTCTTCCTGTTTCACCACGTCCCCAACACAGCACTCCTGAGACTTGGAAGCTCTTCTGCCTCCATAAATAATGAAGTTGAGCACCCTTTGTGGTTTGAGGTTTTTGGAGCCATTTGGATGTCCTCATTGGGGAAATGCCTTTTCAAGACCTCTCTCCATTTTCTGTATTGGCGAGTTGCCTGTATTTTCCTCTTGCATCTGTAGGAGCTGTCCACAGATTCGGGATGAAATGGCCTTTCCTCAGAGTAGGTCCTTCTGACTCTGCGACCCCAGGGACTGCAGCCCACCAGGCTCCTCTGTCCATGGGACTGCCCTAGCAAGAATACTGCAGTGGGTTGCCGTGCCGTCCTCCAGGGGATCTTCCCAACCCAGGGGTCGAACCCACATCTCCTGCACTGGCAGGTGGATTCTTTACACTGAGCCGCCAGGGAAGCCCCGGGAACTCTTCACTTCTGTGGAGTAAAGTTTAGCAGTGTGCTCTTGCGTGTCCACGGGGAGGAGGCCTTCCTGGCTTCCAGGGTGTCCATGCATCTCTCTGTTATCTTGTTAAATATGTAGTTCTTCTTTTCTCGTTGAGGTCTGTAGTCAACCTGGAATTGATTTTTCATGTGGTGTGAGGTAGGGGTCTGATTTCATTTTCCTCCCAGACGTCTGGTTTCTTGATTTACTGGTGTCCTTTGTCATAACAAGGGCTGGCTCCTAGTTCAGGGGGTGAGCGTCCTATTTTGATCCATGGGTTCGTTTTCTGATCTCGTACCATGAACACACTGAGTTTCTTTGGTTGTGCGGTAAACTATCTGATGAGTAATCCCCCTGGCCCCGCAACTCCACCTTGTTCTTATTTAGGACCATTCTAGGCCCTTGGCGCTTCCATGTAAATTTCAGAGTCAGCTCGTCAGGTTCCACAAAAAGAAAAAAATTTCCAGGATTTTGATTGTGATTGCTTAGACTCTGTGGATCAATTTGCAGTGTTGAATTTTAATAAGCGTTCATGTTCTGCTTACTACAGATGTATAGAAACTCACTTTACGTTTGAATATGGATTTTATATCTAGGGCGCTAAGTTCCGTCATCCATCACTGCATTTATACATTCTTTGGGATTTTTTTTTTTTTAATGTAACACCTGTGAATAACTAGAGCTGTTTCTCCCTTTCTGAGTCATATCATTTTAATTTCTTTTTCTGGCCTTATTGCAATGGCTGAACCCACTAGTGCCATTTTGAATAGAAGCGGTGGTAGCAGGCATCCGTCTGTTGTCCTTGATCTCAAAGGGGAAGTTTCAGCTTCACCAGTGAGCCTCTTGTCTGCTATCAGCTATGCACACTTCAGAAGCTTTTTATCTGTATTGCCAAATGACTTTCCAAAAAAATTGTGCTGGTTTCACCATAAACTTAGCAGCACTTTTCTTTAGTTGCTTTTTTCTTTTTTTTGGTGGTGGTGGTTTTTAGATCACTGTTTATTTGATGAGCCTATACTGCATCTCAGTGTAATTTTAAAAATTTGCATTTCCCTAATTATGCAAGAAGTTGAACATGGTCTCATATATTTGTTAACCAACTGTGTGTTCTCCTTTGAGTCTGTTTGTTTATACAGTGTTAGTGGTTCCCTAATCAATTTGAATTCTTTACATAATGAAGTTGTCATTTCTGTCACATTTGCTATTAAATAGTTTTCCCTATATATTGTACATCTTACATTTTTTTAATGTTCTTTTACCTTATATTTATATGGTCAGATCTGTCTCTCTCTTCTTGTACAATTTATTCTGTCCCTCCAGAGCTTGGAAAGCCTGTCTCTTTCCTGAGGACTGCTAAGTATTGAATTCTGTTTTCATCCAGTTTTTTTTTTATGGTGTAATATTTCATATTTAACTGTTTACTCCATCTGGAATTTGTGGGGCTGTGGGGTGTGAAGTGAGGAGTTAATTGCTGCTCGCAGTTAAGGAGGAAGGGGCCTCATTTGCACTTCCAAGCCTGGGGCCCCCGGCTTCCCTTCGGCAGGGCTGAGTGGGAAGAGATTAAAGGGAGGAGGGGAGGTGGTGTGTCTGCAGCCAGCCTGGGAGCTGTAATTACCGCGTCCCTGGCTGCCACTGCCCGACTTTAAGTCAGAAGCAAAGAGCTGTCAGGCTGGCTGAGGAGTGTCCTGGGTGATCCCAGGCCAGTCTGTCTCTGGGACTGAGTTTCCCGGCTGCGGAGGGGTGGCACTGATGACCCCTGTCCGTGGGTGCCATCACGGGAGCGGGTCCTGCAGGAGGTGGGGGGCGGGGCGGGGAGTCACGCCGGCCGGGCACAGGCCCCGGCTCCCGTGTGTGCACTGACTGCTCTGAGCCTTGGTTTCTCTGCCTGGAGGCCAGGGTCGTGCCTCTGCTGTGGTGGCCACTATTCAGGGACCCCAGCTCTGATGGGCCGGGGACACCCCTTCCCCTTCCTCAGCGCGCCAGACCGAGCTGGGTGGCCGGCACGCAGAGCCCCGTGTCTGCTTCCCGACCCAGGGAGTGGGCCTGGGGTGCGCCGCCCAGCAGGGTTCCGCCACGCCAGCGGCTGCCTCCCCAGCCCTGTCCGCCCTGCAGGGCCCCCTCCTGCCCTGCCGCTTCCTGACTTGCCCTTCACTGGAAACCAGCCACTCCGTACCATGGACCCAGCAGAGCAAGGAGAAGCCACCTGGCCTGGGATGACCTCAGGGACCCGTCTGGAGCCTTGGGTTGGGGGAGGGTCTGCCGTCTGTCCAGCTCAGCGGGCAGCGGAGGGAGGTGGGGTGCTGAGGAATGGAGCACTCCTTGGAGCCCCCGAGGCAGGAGGGAGCTGAGACGGTGTGGGGCACCC
>SJXO01002882.1:83796-101667 GCA_006408615.1 Connochaetes taurinus | reverse complement strand
GGGGGTGCGGGCTGGAGGAGAGGGCTTGGGGGGTGCGGTGCAGCTGCGGAAGGCGGGCTGCTGGCACCAGCAGGAGCCCCTCCTCCCCTCCCCAACAATCCTGGCAGAAACTATGCAAATGGTATAATTACTGGTGTTTGTTTTGCTGATTTAAGTGCTTGAAATGCAAATATCAAGTGTGGGCCTTTCCTCCGTCCCACCCTCACCCGGACTGACGTCTGGGGGGACGCGGGGCTCCGTCCGTGGAGGAGGGTTGGGGACCCCTCCCCCACTGCCCGCCTCTGTTGCCGGAGGGCCATCGGGACGCGGTGGGCTGCCGGGACCCCACCCAACCGTGGGCACGGCGCTCTTCGGAAGGGAGCCTCGGGCACCCCCCACCGTCTGGCCTGGGGCCAGTCCGTCAGCCCCCAGCCACAGGTCACCTGTCCGAGGGGTGGACCACAGCCGCGAGGCCACCGGGGCAGCTGAGGGAGGTGTGTGGCCCGCTCCCCGTCCTGAGAAGCCCGGCACAGCTCAGTCGCGGTAAACCAGAGACTCAGAGTCCCTGGGAGGCCTTTGGGGCCCCTGGTGAACCCCCAGCTTCTGTGTGTGCGCCTGCCCGGGGAGGGGCTGGGGTATTGTCACCTTCAACTCCTCCAACCCAGGGGGTCTCTGGGGCTTTGGGGCCCCTGAGGCCTGCGGGTTCAGACCAGCCTGGGTGGTGGCCAGCGAGGGGCGGTCACCGTCATCCCCGTGGTCTGGAGGGGGAGCTGAAGCTTGTCGAGGCCACCCGGGTCGGCTTGTGTCCGTTGGACGCCCGCTTCCCTCCCCACCCCCTACTCCGGGTCTCCTGCCCAGGCTGCGCCCCCCGAGCCGCACCCTCAGTCACGGGCCTTACCTGAGCTCCTCCTGTGAGTCCAGCATCTCTGGGCTGTTCAGGCCAGTGGATTTCCGGTAGCCGCACAAGCGCCATCTTAGAACTGGAATGAGCACAGCCCCAGAGAGGCCTCCCACCGGGCCCCGAGTGTGGTCAGAGGCAGGCAGGGGTTGGGCCCCCGGCTCCCCTGTGGTCCGCGTGGTGGGACGCTGGCTGGGGCTGAGTTGCAGTGAAGTGCAGTGAGTGTGTGGGCACACGCGGGCCTGGGAGAGTGTGCCTGCGTGCGCATCCGTGTGACCCGTGGGTCTGCCAGTGGAGCAGTGTGAACGGCCTGCTTCTCCTCACACGCCTGTGAGCCGGGCCCGCTCCGCCCCGGCCAGCTGTGCTGGACGTCTGAGGGCGGCTGGAAGCCCTGCCCTAGCCCTGCCTGGTGCTGCCCAGACGGCAGGGTGGGGGTCCCTGGCTTTCCAAGTCTGTAGTCAGGACTCGGTATACAGCAGGCACTCAGCACGCGTGCCTTCCTGCTTCTCTGGGGCCTGGTGGGCGAGGCAGCCCCCTGCCTGCTCCGGGCAGCTGGAAGGCCGACCTGGGGTGGTCAGGGTCCCGGGACCCGGGAGAGGAGAGCGGAGGCTGCCCGGGGTGGGCAGAGGCTGTGGGTGGGAGCGGCTCTGACCTCCCGGCCCGGTCCCCAGGCTTTGGCTCTGCCGGGAAGCCTCCTGGGAGCTTCTGAGCCCCCGCGTTCTATTTTTATTCCAATTACCTTTTCCTAGGCAGGTTCAGCCTCATTAGCATATTCAAATACAGCCATTATTATTTCAATTAGCTGTTAAGTAATTAAGTCTAATTGATGAGCATTCCCCCTACTTCCCCACATATTTTTTGGTTATTCACATCCGCTTCTAACCAACAATTTTAGGTAATTACACGCCACTCACTCATCTGTTTGCACACACTCTAGCGTGACAGGCGCCCTCCCCCCAGCCCCAGAGCCTGGGGGCTCCGGCGGGGGTGGGGGCTTCAGGCTGACGGCCTGGGGACCCCCTCGGCTCTTGCCCAGGCCCTCCTAAGGGTCACTGCCAGGCTTCCAGGGGCTAAAGGTGTCCCGGGGCCCCCCTTACTCCCAGAAACCAGTTGTCCCAAAGACAGCACCTCCTCTGGGCAGCCCCTTAGCCCCCCAACCAGGTGGGACACAGGCCTTCAGTCAGAAAGGCTGAGAGCGAGGGGCCTGGCTCCTCTTGGCGTCTCTGCTGGGTGCCCCCCTCCCTGCAGGCGCCCCCTGCCTCAGTTTCCCTGCCTGGAAGGGGGGGTCCAGCGATGGCGGTGTGAGGGCCCAGGAGGGCGCTCAGGGTCCAGGGAGGTGGTAGATGACTGCTCACAGCTGGTGGGCAGGTGTGGGGCTCAGGCTATAAACTGACTTCCTAAGCATCAGCCAGGCTTCTGTTTGGGGGCCCCTGCCCAGCGTCTCAGAGAAGGCAATGGCACCCCACTCCAGTACTCTTGCCTGGAAAATCCCATGGACAGAGGAGCCTGTAAGGCTGCAGTCCATGGGGTCGCTGAGGGTCAGACACGACTCAGCGACTTCACTTTCACTTTTCACTTTCATTCATTGGAGAAGGAAATGGCACCCCACTCCAGTGTTCTTGCCTGGAGAATCCCAGGGACAGGGGAGCCTGGTGGGCTGCCGTCTATGGGGTCGCACAGAGTCGGACACGACTGAAGTGACTTAGCAGCAGCAAGCAGCAGCCCAGCGTCGGGGCCACCGCACGGTGGAGTGGGCTGGAGCCCCAGTAGCGACCAGAGGCCCAGCCGGTCTGAACTTGGGAGTCTGCTGGCCCCGCCTCTGCCCTCCTTGAGTACTGGAAACCCCAGCCTTTCTTTTCCGTGATCCACGTGCAGGCACGCCCAGGGCGGAGGCTTCTGTGTGCCTGGCCAGCAGGGTCTTCCAAATGTCCCCACGTCCTTCTCACCTCCGCTCACTCTCTCCACACAGCGGGAGCTGCCGGAGACCCTGTGTCCTGCCTGGACGCCTGTCTGCCTGTGTGTCCTGGAATGAGGAGGTGACGCCCACGATCCCCACGGGGAGCAATCCACCCGCCTGGGCTCCGCAGACGGGCCAGCTCACCAGCGGGCCCTGAGCTGAAGGTAAGGGCCACCTCGCCTCGTGGCCACCTGGACGAGGAGGCCCTGCAACCTGGAGGCAGGGGTGCTGGGTCGTGGGCGGGCCTGCAGTCCTCCGTGAGACCCGCTGTCGGACAGAAACGGACGGCCTTCAGGGTCTGACTCCCGTGCAGTGGCCATGCCCGCCCCAGAGAGGAGATGGCCAAGGCTTCAGGGCCCCCTCGGGCCCAAGAGGAAGAGCTCGGGGCTTTAGGAGAGGTGGGGATGGTGCTCTGGCCTGTCCGTGCTCTCCCTGACGGGGCGCCGCTGCCCTGTGGGTTGAAGGAGGTTTTGTCTTCTCCCGCTTTGTGGGAGCAGATGCAGCCTTGGGTTGTGAGGCCGGTGTGTGTGGACATGCCTCGTGTCTGCTTAAAGACAGGCTCTTTATCCTGAAGCGGACGCTGGACTGAACGCCCCAGCGAGTGAGGGGGTCAGAGCTGCCCTGCCGTGGCCGGGGGCTCGGTGACCACGATGCCGTGTCTGCTGGGCGCCTCGTTTCGGCTGAAAAGTAGCCAGACGGGCTGTCTTCCGTCGGCTCAGGAGTTGCAGATGCGCCCTCTTTGGGCGGTGGCTTGGTTTCTTGGTTTCCGGGGCCTCTGACTCGGCAGCTCTGGCTCGGCTCCTGGGCCTGTGCCGTGCCCCGAACCGGCAGGGGTGCTGTCCGTGAGCCGCAGCGCCACTGACCGTGGACTTCAGGCCTGGGGTGTCTGTAGTGGGCCGTCGCTTCCGTTTTCTGCCGTGTAGAGGATTCGCTAAGCTGAGTTTATTTAGAGTGACCGCGACCGTGCGCTCTGCCGACCGTCGCTGGAGGTGACCGGAGGCGTTGGGGGGTTTGCGAGGCTTCCTCCTCCGTCACACACTCCGCAGGCTTCTCCGTGGCTTTAGACGGAGGCCTCTGGGGGTGGCTCTGGAGGGGCGCGGAGGATGGGGACGACCCCCGCCGGGAACCGAGGCAGCGGGCGTCTGGCAGGCCTGGCCTGGGTGGGCGTCAGCGCGCAGGCGCAGCGGGCTGGGCCCGGGTCGTGGGGTGCAGCCGCCTGGCCACTGCGCTGTCCATCATTCTGCAGACTCAAGTGCCTGCCGTTGGCCAGAGCCTGGTCATGGGGGTGGGTGGAGACCCCCGCCCCCAGCCCGGGGGGAGGGCGGGCGTGAGAACGCGCAGGTCGCGCTGGGCCAAGGGCTCGCCACTTGAGCTGATGTCGTTAAGGAGGTCGGGGTGGGTGGACTGGGCTTGACCGTCACGGCCACCAGCTCCGTGAGACAGTGGCCAGCACCTGCCCCTCAGTGGGCCTCACGTTCCCACCGGAAACGTGGTGGGCTCCCCAAGACCCTTCCGCATGGACCTGTTGAGAAGTCGAGAAGGCAGGACCGTCTTGGGGGTGGTCAGCTCTGACCACACGGCAGCCGGAGACCCCCATGGGCGTCCAGACTGAGGCCACACACAGCGGCGCTGTCCACTCGGGGGGAGCGTGGACACTGAGGGCCCGGCTGGGTGGACTTGGGGTGCTGACCCCTGGCCACTGGCACGGCCACAGCAGCTGTCCATACGCCAGGGTTTGGCCGAGGCTCCAGCGCCGGCTCAGTCCTTTCTCGCCCCGAGCCCCGCTCTCGCCCCGAGCCTCTTTCTCTCTCTCCCGAGCCCCACTCTCGCCCCGAGCCCCGCTCTCGCCTTGAGCCCCTTTCTCTCTTGCCCCGAGCCCCTTCCTCTCCCTGAGCCCCTTTCGCTCTCGCCCCGAGCCTCTGCCCTCGGTGGTGCTGTCTCCCCAGGGTCCTTGAGTCCCTGGAGCGATCTTGGTGTTGGGCAAAACCCACTCTGCTGAGTTGTGGATGTAAAACGCTGGAAAGGTCGCTCACCACCTCTGACGTCCCATTTTAAAACAAATTCAGTGAAGTATATTTGATTTACAATGTATTAGTTTCTGCTGTACAGGAAAATGATTCAATTACCTGTGTGTGTGTGTGTTCTTTCCCATCGGGGCTCATCACCGGATACTGGACGCAGCTCCCTGCGCTGTGCGGTAGGACCGCGGTGCCCGTCCATCCTGGATGCGCTGGTTTGCACCTGCTAACCCCGAACTCCAGCCCCTCCCTCACCCCCACTCCTTCTTGGCTGCACAAGTCTGTTCTCCGATCTGAGTCTGTCTCTGTGTCATAGACGGATTCATTTCTGTCAGATTTTAGATGCCACATACGTGAGACCATACGGCAGTTGTCCTCTTTCTGACTTACTTCACTTAGGACCCCCCGTTTTTTAAACCTGCGAAGTGGCGGTAATATCCTTATCCTCTTGCATAAGGAGAGCCTCAGTGGGGACGTGTTAGCTGCCCCACATCCAGCAGGCACTCAGGAAACAGAGGTGGGCACCCGCTCCCTGTCCCCCGGGCCATCCCAAGCGTGAAACAGGAGCTCCTCTGGTCCATCACGTTCCATGGACGCCAGCTCTTCCCTTCCTCGCGTGAGCCTGTTCCAGCGCATGGCAGGCTGTTGAGGTTCGGGCTTGCCCGAGATGGCCTGGGCCTGCCGCTGAGCCCTCACGCTCGCCCCAGGCTACATGTTCCACTGAGCCTGGCAGGAGGCAGACCTGAATGAGTGTCTGTGGGGTGAATGGATGGGTGTTTCCCAGCCCCGCCCCACCTGAGAAGGCAGGTGGCAAAGCAGATGGCGGGGCCCCTGCGGGCCTGGCAGAGGAGCCTGCGCCCTGCCCCCGTCTTCTCCGGGAGGCTGGGGGGTTGGGCGGTTGTTCCCAGATCCCTTCCAGAGAGAACATTCTGTCATTTAGTGACTTGAACTTTCTCAGTCTGTTCTTGCCTCCTTCCTCCTCCGTTTCCTGGTCCAAAGGCCTCATCCCTAGAAGTTGCTTTTATTGAAGCAGTGACTAAGAGCCCAAGAGGGACCTTCTGAGCGTTCTAATGACCCCAGGTGACCCGTGGGGCAGGGCCCGCTCTGGGCCGGCCCCGTGTTCAGCACCAAGGACAGAGCCCCCATGGGCCTCTCTGGGCTGCAGGGGGCGGTCTGGGGGCCGGCAGAGCTGGAGCCTGGTGCCCTGCTGTAAGACCCCCGCCTCCAGGCCTTGGTTTTCTTGAGAAATGAGGGTGATGCTCGCCTCAGCAGAGCCAGCATGACATAGGGGTGACTTGCTGAGCAGTTATTTATCTGCCGGAAGGTGACAGGCGGCAGTGGCTGGAGTTGGAGCTGCTGTCCAGAGATCAGCTGGCGGCTGTGGAGCAAACAGCCCGAGCTAATTAGCAAAAGGTCACGCCCACTCCTGGAGGCCCCGCTTTTGAAGTCAGGGCCTCACACAGACAGGCTGGAAGGGACTGAGGCTTTGAGTTAGTGGCTTGGTTACCAGAATGGCTTCAAAACCCTGCCCGCAGCTCATCACTTGACCACCCAGCCCACAGCTCTGAGCTTCACCTTTTAGAAATTCCCAGTGCTGGGAGTCCAGCCACCCACTCCTGGCTCAGGCTGGACAAACCATGGAGACCAGTCCCCAGTGTGGGTTCAGGGCTGGCCTCAACCCCTGCACCCCCCAGGCATCTAGCCCAGAGCCCAGGGGTAGACCATCCATAGACTGTCGGCAGCAGCCCCCACGGGCCGCCCCCCTGCCCCCGCCTTCCCGCTGACTGCATTCTTACTGTTTTTCCTCTTAAGTAAATTTACTTTTTAAAAACTTAAATACATTTATTTAAAAGGGAAGTTTTATGGCACTACTACAGATGGAAAACAAGGCTCCTTTTCCATAAATAGAATTGATAATCATAAAAATAAATTCACTGGAAACAAAACAATGTTATTAAATTCTAGTTGTATGCTGGGGCTCAGGGGAGGCTCAGAGCCCAAGGCCTTCTGTCGCTTTATTAAAAAGGGAAAACAGCACGCGTGCAGAGGTGTTCGAGACGTGCTCGCCCTGGCCTGAGACTCTCTTGATGTGATCAGAAGCACTGCAAGGAATTAAATCGAGAGCAACTTTCCAATGAAATTACTCAGCAGTGTTTTATGCCGTGTCAGCGAGGGACTGGATTTGGCTGCACAAGGCAGAAACCTGATACTGTGTGGTCGAAGCCCACGAAGGGGCTCCTTTTCCTCTCATGTGAAGAGGGCAGTGGTGCAGGCGGCGCATAGTCTAAGGAATCTGTCAGCGGCTCCGGTTTCCTGTAGCTTCCCCTTGAGCCAGTCTCAGCATTTGTCCGCATGGCCTCCCAAAGGCTGCTGCGCCTCCAGTCGTCATATCCACATCTCAGGTGGGAAAAGCAAGAGCGGTGAAGGGAGAGGAGTATGCTGGCCGCGTCCGTTCCCTGTCGGCAGGGCAACAGCGTGAGCCCGTTCTCGTTGCCCGCTGTGGCCCCCGATTGCCTCCTGACTGGCTCTCACTGAACGGCTCATCCCGGCCGCATGCTTGCTTGGTTTCCAGGCAGTAGCCCCTGCCTTTGTGGTATTTGCAAGGCCGTGTGTGGCACTCGTGAGCTGAGTCGTGGAAGGCATCCTTCCCCACTCCACCCACGCCCGCTCCTGCCACTCCCAGTGGGCTCAGCTCAAGCACGGTCCTCCCAGCACCATTTCCCCTCCCCCATGCCGCCCTTGCCACCCGCGGGGGTGCCCAGGTTCAAGGGCCCAGTCAGCCTGTACAGCGCTGCCCCAGGTAGGGGAGCAGCTCTTCCCGTCCCCGCAGCCTTCTCAGGCCCCGGGTCCCCATCCCCCTCCTGCCTCTGGCAAAGCCCCTTTGGCTTCTGTGTTCCTCCAGCTGGGGGCCAGGCCACCAGGTGCAACGACTCTGCTCCCTTACCTTATCCTCTCATTTCCTCCTGGAAAGCGCCCCTCGTGGTTTCTGAGCTGAACCAGCAGGAGGAGGGTCGGGCTCGGAGGGAACTGGCCCCGGGGACCCTTCTCCTTCAGGCCAGGGCTCTGGGTGTCCTGCCTGCTCCTCCTGAGTCCAGCCCTGCCATAGACTTGGTCCTTCGGCCTGAGCTCCTTCTCGCCCCCTCCCTCTTAGACCCAACCTCTGCCTCTGACCCCTCTCCTTCGTATCAGCGCTGAGGACCCACTCTAGGCCCAGATTCGAATATGGGTCCCAGTGCTGGGCAGCTGTGCAGTCATGGGCAAGTTGTTTAACCTCTTTTTCATCCATACGACGGGCTGACAGTAGCTGCTGGGGGCTCTTTGAAGTGAATGGGAGGCCCTGGGGGGCTCCCCAACTGTGCCTCCCCTTCCTCCCCGCTACCCCAGGGAAGTCCACATTCTGTACACGTGGGCACACACCGCTCTGCAGATATGGCCCCCTGATATGGGGCCTGTGCCCTGCCCCCTCTCCCCAGTGACTCAGCGCCTCCCTCCCCAACTCTGCCTGCTGAACTTGGACCCCAGCAGCCACCGTGGGCCCAGGGCTAGGGCTGCAGGAGGGAGGGGTCCAGGGAGGGGAGGCTGCTGCCCAGGCTAGGGTGACGGCAGCTGTGGGGGTGATGGGAGAGGAGGGGAGTCAAGAAGGAGTGGGGTTTGGAGCCGGGGGAGCCTGGGCAGGGGAGCCAGTGGGGAAATGAGCAGACAGAGTTTTCTCGTTGTGGGGATTTGATAGGGAGGGACGTGGCCCAGAGCTCAGGAGATGCGTCTCTACCAGACGGATGTGCAGGCGAGAGGACAGGAGGGACGGGGGATGCGTTTTCTCCCCGCCTGAGCTCAGCTCCCGCAGCCCCCGAGACCACCCCTGGGAAAGGCATGTGGAGAGTGGTTGAGGGTCCTGCCCCTGGTGGACCACGGGAGGCTGGGGAGAGGGGACGTGGTGGGCCACAGTGGGAGGCTGGGGAGAGGGGACGTGGAAGGTGGCAGGGACGAGCTGGCAGAGGGCGTGTGTGGGCTCTGGTCCTGCCTCTCCTCCGTCCCTCCCCGCGCCAGGCCCAGAGCATCCCATCCATTCCCCTTTTCCAGAGCATCTCCAATCTGGTTGAGCACACTCACTAGCAATCTGTCCCCGAGTGAGATGGCCCTCATCTGTATTAGTGAGCTGTTAAAGTTCTCGATAATATGGCAATTCAAATGAGATAGAAGTTTTATTGTTAACAGAAAAAACCCAGAGGTCTGTGGCCCAGGGCTGGTAGGGCAGCTCTGTAACCTGTGGCTTCTGTGTCTGGAAGCAAGGTGGCTGCTCCAGTTCCCACCATCACATCTGCATCCCAACTGGGCAGGGTGCATGCATGCCCATTCCTTTTAAGGGAGTGATTCAGCAGTGGTGCACTTCAACTCCACTCATAGCCTGTTGGCTAGACCTTCGGCCATGCCTAGCTGCAAGGGAGCCTGGCAACCGCAGTCTTTACATGGATCCAGTAGCAAAGGGAGAGAAAGATAGAAACGTGACCACAGAGAGTGTGGCCACACGTCCCGCCTGGTCGTCCTGTGGGGAGAGGTGGGTGCAGGGGCACCCTCAGCCAGCCTGGCTGGTGAACGGGGAGGGGCTGGCGTGTGACGGATTCACTCCAGGGCCGCACTGGTCTGGGCAGGAAGCTCGCTGTTACTGGAAGTTACAGGGCAAGAGGAGGTCTTGCACATTTTAAATATGGTGGCGGAGGCTGGCACTCCTTCCACCCTAGCGAGAGGGTGACTCTATAATGTAGCGTCTAATCAAGAAACACTTCTGAGAGTAAAAAGACAATAATTACACGGAAACTGGGGAAACCTGGGTGTGTGGTCACCCTATGTAGAGACAGATCAACTTACCTGTTTGCTGCGTAGGGACAGTGAGGCCCCAGGCCCTGCGTTAGTGACACAGGGTCTCAGCCACGTCTCATTTCTGCCCCCACCGCAGCACAGCAGCCTCCCTAAGCCTGGGTTTCAGTGCTGCCTGGGGTGGGGTGTCCCGAGGCAGGGAGCGTGCAGCGCTGAGTTTAGAGCTCCCAGAGCTGTCCAGGGTCCTGACCAGCCACACAGAGTCGGCGCGGGTGCGGCCCCGACTGCCCTGAGCAGTCGTCGCTTGCTGCCCCTGGTTCCCTGTCGCCCCGTAAGCCGCCAGGTGGGGTTGGTCTGACCTCCCCTGTCCCCCTTCCTCTCGCTCGAGTCTTTCACTGGAGTGTGACGCAGAAGTGCAGGCGTCACGAGTATCTTTGGCTCCATAAACGTTCATGAACCAGACACAGTCGTGTCCCCAGGGCCCGGATCAAGGGCATCACTGCCCCCTGAGGCTTGCCTCACGGCCCTCCCCAGTCACCACCCCACGGGCAGCCCCTCGCCTTCTGTGTTTGTGATTTCGTGGGAACGGCTCGCTGCTCAGCCCCGCGTGTGTGACCCACGACACGCTGCTGGCCCCTTGGCCCACCTGCCCTGTTGCTGTGTGCCGTCGTCGCGGGCACCGGGCGGCGTCCAGTCGGGGCCCGTACGGGCTGCTGTGATGCTGGCACTTGGCTCGGACTCGGACCCCGCGCGCCCAGACGGTCCAGTGGGCAGCCCACGCCGTCCGCCGGTCCGGCTCCCAGCCCGGCCGCCTGCTCTTGTGGTGCCTCAGTTTCCTCTTCTCAGAACGAGGCCCGTCATCGCGCTGCTGGGTTTAGGAGCGTTTACATGAACGCGGGCCAGCGCTTGTGATGCCAGACGTGCGGGACTGGAACTGGTTCTCCCAGCCCTGGGGGGCAGCTGCTGGGCTTCTGACAGGGAGGCAGTGACGCAGAGATTCCGCGGCTTGCCCAGGGACCTTGTCTGGCGAGCGGTAGCTCATCTGCAGAGCCCGAGCTCTCAGCGCTGCTGCTCACCCCACCTGGCCAGGAGGTGCAGGCAGAAGGGAGCCAGCTCCACGACTGACCCCTCTCGACTTCGGCCTGGACCCCTGGCCCCGGGGCTGTGACGTCCTGGGTGGGGGCCCAGAGGAGCCCCCTGGAGAGGGTCAGGACGGCCAGGCCCTTGTCCCGGTTCTGCCGTGACCTTGCTGTGTGACCCAGGGGAAATTCCTTGCCCTCTCTGAGCCTCAGAGAGCGGAGGCCAGAGCTGGGAGGCGCTCTTGGAATGAATCCTCAGGCTGGCTGGGAGGGCACCTTGCTGGACGGCTCACCCGTGCACCCCGCCTCCCTGCAGGCTGCCTGGCGCGTAGTAGGGGCTTCTCTCTGTCAGCCGGGCCGGGGAGAGGCTGGGGTGTCAGTGCCATCGGCCGTGAGCTGAGGACGCGGCCTCTGCCGGGAGCCGCCACCAGGAGCGCTACGCACCTGCCCAGGCGGTCGAGGGCAACCTGCACGTGTTTACGCAGCGCCTGGTGAGGCTGGGCCTGGCCGGAGAGACCCTGGGTGGACGCGGGGCTCCGAGGGGTGCCTGCCCCTGCGCCCTCGGGCAGCACCGTGGCTCCGTTCACTGGGGGTTGTGAAGCCCGTGACGCCAGCAGCCCCGGATGAGTGGCGGGGAGGCTCGGGCTCCAGCCGGCTCTGCGGCCTCGCCTCCCAGGGTCCTGGGCCCCTACGCTGGGCGGGGGGAGCCCTTGCGTCGGGCGTCGGCAGCGTGACATCGGGCGTCGGCTGAGCTCCGGGGATCAAGCTCAGGGCTGGTACGGCACCCCCGACTCAACGGCCATGAAGCCGACTGCCTTCTGTCCTGACTCGAGACTGGCCTGGTCCTTGGGGCCTGGAAACAACGCCCGGACCAGGCAGCGCCCCGTGCACCTGGGGGGCCGTCGCGTTCTGAGTCGGGACCAGAGTCCAGTGCTGGGCCGGGGGCCGTGGTCTACATGCTTGAAGCTCACGAGCGGCTCTGCTGGGTTTCCGGGTCTGGGGGCTGCTGCTCCAGGGCCCGCCTGCAGCCTGAGTGCCCGCGCCAACCCCCGCCGGTCCGTGTACTCCTCGGGTGACGGGGGGCTCCATCTGGCGCAGCGGTCCATTCCTTTTCAAAACACTTTAAAATCTGTTGTAAAATATTTAAGCTGTCTCAAATATTTAAGAAATCTCTAATAAATATTTCACTAATTGTGAAATATTTAACGCCGCCCGAGGTATGAAAAATGATAGTGTGAGTACCTGAAAGGGCTCCTCTCCAGCGTGAAAGTAACCCAGCCTCCTGCCGCGTCCGGGGTGCCCTGGAGGGGGTGCCCGCCGCCGCCACCCGCGGGGCCACAGCCCCCACGCGGCCCTCTTGGACCCTGCCCCCGTCCGTCTTCCTTCCTGAGACTCGAGTGGCGTAGAATACGCAGAACGTGAAGTCGCCGCCTCAGTGTGCGGGTCAGGGGCCCTGAGCGTGCTCATGCTGCGCGTGTCACCCCGCGGACCCCCGCCGTCACCCCCAGGACCCGTCCTGCGCGCCTCCACCTGAAGCTAGGTCCTCCTCGTTCTGCGCTGACGGTCTTCCTGCAGGCTTTTGCTTGCGCTCTGTATGAGCCCCTCGTGACACACTGTTTGGGGGGTTTTGGAGCCTCGAGTCTGCGTCCCCCATTGTGGCGGCTGCCCCCACCTCTGGGGCCTGTGTGGGCGGCGTCCTGCGTGTGTGCGGCTTGGCGTGGGCTCGCACAGGACCGAGTGATAGAATGGGGGCCCGAGGTTAGCTCAGGGCTGTGCGACCCTGTTGCCTGCGTTGGTCGCAGACTCTGACCCGAGGACCGCAGCCGGGTCCTGCGCCTCTGAGGCGCTGAGTGAGCGAGCGAGCAACTATGGAAGAGGTCCGTCCCCGCAACAGAGCGGCGAGTCTCCAGGGCTGCCCGCCAGGGTGTCCCCTCCGCCTCAGTGGCCGAGGCGTGCAGCCCTGGTCTGGAGATGCTGGGGACAAGGCCTTTTATTCTGGTGAGGGCATCTCCTTAGGCTCAGGGCCAGGTAACTGGACTGTCTTCCCTGTGGCTCCTTGGGACCTTCCAGCAGTGACCAAAGGCCTCTCGGGGCAGCCGTGGGCTGCCCAGGCTCCGCAGCCCGACGGGGGTTTCCGTTCACCTGCTCGCTGAGCTTGCTGACCCCAGCCCCCTCCCTGGCTCCTGGCTGGAGGCTCCGGCCACGTCCGCGTGCGCATCCTGACTCTCAGCCCCCTGACTTGAGATGGCCGTGGGAGGACCTCGCTGCACCCTGGCCGTGGGGGGTCTGTGCTCAGTCCTCCCCACACTTGGCCGTGGGCAGGAAGCAGCACCCCTCTGCCCGGCCCTTCTCTGGACCGTGAGCTGGAGGGGCAGGGCCAGACCCACGTGCCAGGCGCCCTGGCCTCCGTCGTCTGCACCTCCAGCCCCATGCGGGGGGGACAGGCTCACCTCAGGGCCAAGCGTGGGTGGGAATGGGAGACCCCTGCGTCCGCCCGAGCATCTCAGGGACTAGCAGCGTCTCCCAGTCCAGTCCCGTCTTGGCCTTCAGCTGCAGGGATGCTTGCTGTGTTAGCGGGCTGACAGAGCTGGCTGGGGGCAGAGGGGCAGCTCTGTCTGCTGCGGACCTTCACACCAGACGCCACCCTCCTCGATGCTGAGCTTCTCCGCACGTGGTGCTGGGAGCCGCTGTGGCTGGCTGGCGGCTCTTCCCCAGACCAGACGCATCCCTGCCGGGCTGGCTGACAGCCATGCCCAGGACGGATGCGGCTTCCTTCCACCGGTGCTGTCGCCAGAGCGGAGCGGGCCGCTGGCCTCAAGCAGTGCAGAGCGGGACCCTCTGAGGCCGGGGGCGGCCAGCTCCCAGTGCAGGGGAGGTCTGGGAACACCATCTGCTGCGACGGCCGCGGCCTCGCCTCCCCTGCGAAGCGTGATTTCCCCACAGTCACCGGGCGGGCTGAGGGCTTGTGCCGTCCGCCTGCTGGTGTCTCTGGGGTCACGTGACGTCCGTCCGTCCGCAGGGATGACGCAGAGGCCCGCTAGGGTGTGACCCCGACCTCACCGAGGGGCTGGGTCTCCCTCCCCGGCCCCTGGGCAGCCCTCCCCGCTCCGCCCTGGGCCCCTGGAGGCCGGGCAAGACCCCCCCCCGAGCGAGGCGCTGGTTCTGAGCTTTCCCAGCCGAGGTCTCCCTACTGCTCACCCGCCCTGAGCCGACCCGACTCCTGTAAACCCGGAATGCACAGAAGACAGGTAGGGGCGGCGCTCCCCGTGACGAGCCGGCCGTGCATCCTGCAGACTGGCCTGTGGGGCTTCCTCATGGCTCTCCAGGGCGGATGCAAGCTTATAGAACCAGGAGGCCAGGAGCGAGAAGGGCCCCACCCAGACTGCAAACTGTGAAGACGGCCCAGCAAAGAAGCCCCGCAGGGATCTTGCCCACGAATAGTAGATCAATAATCCTCGGTAAGTCACAGGCAAATTCAGTTCCACAGAATATTAGGCAGAGACTCTGCCATGATTATGTAGGATTTATCGAAAGAATTCAAAGATGGCTTAATAGTAGAGAGGGCTATTAATGTGATACATGGCGCTAGCTGGTAAATCATAATGCCAAGGTAATAAATGACAAAAGGCCTGTGATGAGGCCCAGCACCAGTATTTTAAAGCAACTGCTAAAAATAGAGCCAGAGAGAGACTCTCATCACACGGAAGCGCCGGTGTCTCAGTTCAACAGCCAGTGTCCTTCTAGGTGACTGAGATTCTTGATTCCAGCTCAGAAGCTTTTATTAAAAAACACCCCGCAGTGTGCCCTTTGTCATTGTCCGGATATTCTGGACGTAGCAATAAGACACGAAACAGAATTAAATGGGATACGAGAAAGAATTGAAATTATTTGCAGACAGTGTGATTTGAGAGCTTAGAAACCCAAGAGAACCAAGTGAAAAAATATGAGAACTCGGTGGAGGTGCTGGGCTGAGCAGGACGTGGACGCACAGGATCGATAATTTTCTTCCGTACCAGCAGCCACTGGTTGGATAACATAATGAAGTAAACAGTCCCCAGTCACAGTGGCAGCAAAGAAACCCTCCACGAATTCCTAGGAACTCATTTACAAGAAGAAAGTGGGGTTATTATGAAGAACTCTGTACAGTTTTCCTGAGACGCCGGGGGAAGCAGCAGTAGCGACGGGGGCCGTGCAGCAGCACCGCTGACCTGGAGGCTCCGCCAGTGGATCCACGGGCTCCGCGCAGCCCCGCCTGCACCTCGGGGGCGTGTTTAGCAGCTCTCCCTCGGAGAATGTGCACAGGATTCTCGCCCCTGCGTGTGGAAGCTCCTGACGGACACGGTGGTCTATCTCAGTTTTCGCTGCAGCCTGGCTGACGCGTGCCGTGTTGTGTGCTCTCTGCTGTGGAGCAGTGCTTTGCTTACACGTGTGTGCGCGTGTCTCTTCGCTTCCGTCATGCTCTGTCACGCACGTGTGCGCGTCTCTTCCCTTCCGTCATGCTCTGTCACGGGGTGCGGACTCTTCCCTGTGCTGCGCAGGAGGACCCTGCGTCTGTCCGCCCTGTGTATCGGGTCCCCGGCCTGGGGCTGCCCATTAGGAACAGGCCACACAGCAGGGGCTGAGCACACGAGCCCGTGAAGCTTCATCCACTGCTCGCGTTGCCGCCGGAGCCATCACCACCACGCCCGCCCTGTCCGTGGAAAACTGTCCCCTGTGAAACCAGTCGCTGTGCCACAAAGGCGGTGGGCCGCGGCGGCTCCCCCGGGCTCCCGTGCCCGCCCGCCCCGCCCGCCCCGCCGGCCGCCGGTCGCGTGTGTGCTGTGAGCCTGCTCGTGCGTGTGCTCGCTGGTGTCGTGCCTCGAGTCTACAGGTGCGGGCGGTCGCGCAGCGTCTGCCCTTCCGGCAGGGCGGCCTCTAGGCCCATCCGTGCTGCTGCAGAGGGCGTCGTCTCTGTGCCGTCGTGGCCGTGCGCCCCGTCTCTGTCCCGCCTCTTCGACGGCCATTCAGCCGTCTCCACGCCTCGCCTGTCGGGGACGGTGCTGCGCGGAGCCCAGGCAGGCCTGAGTCAGCGTGTCCGCATGCGCGCCCGGGAGCGGGGCTGCCTGCTGCTTCTGGCTTCAGGCTCCTGAAGAGCCTCCAGACTGCTCTCCATGGCGACTGCTCCCCTCTGCATTCTCAGCCACCGCGGAGGCGGGCCCCTCCTCCCCACGCTTGTCATTCATGGACTTTGAGGAAGGCCGTTCTGACCAGTGGAGAAACTGATTTAAACTTGGGGGTGGGTGTAATCGGGAACAGAGGCGTCCCCAGAGGCCACTGCAGAGGGTGAGCCCGGGACAGCTCACTTCCCAAAAGGGGCCCCACGAGGATTCCTCCGGGAGAGAGGTGGGGGGCCCCACGAGGATTCCTCCGGGAGAGAGGTGGGGGGCCCCACGAGGATTCCTCGGGAGAGAGGTGGGGGAGGTATCCCAAGGGGGCCGAGCAGTGTGTCTTCTGGCGATGGGGGCTGCCACGGGTTCAGGGCATGTCCTGCTCTGCGCCGGGCAGAGGGACCCAGCCCTGCCGGCCACGGGCTTTCTGCCTGGGATCTGACGGGTGGGCTCACGGTGGAGAAGCCCCAGCAGCTTTGGGGATTACCCAGGGGAGACCCCGGCCCCAGCCTGGCGTCTGAACGGAGGACACTTGGCGGATTGGGGTGGGGGGAGGGGTGTTCCAGGCAGAGGAAGCAGCATCTTGGAGAAAGTGTGAGAAATGCGAGTTGGCCACCGCTGCCTTGTAGGTCACAGGAAAGGTGTGGAGGGCGGGGCAGGGCCTGGTTGGCTGTGGGGTGGGGGGAGGGGGCCAGGCTTGAGCAGCCCCCCTGGGCTGTGCCTGCAGTGGGGTGGGGCGCGAGGTTTGACCCTTCTCTGTGCCCGAGGAGTCCGTTCCTGCTGGAGGCAAGTTGCATGGACAGATGCACACGTAGGGATGCTCAGACGGGCAGACGTCCGGCCTCAGGAGGGTCTGCTGTCCCCACGGGCGGAGCAGCCCAAGCGAGAGCCGTGCTGTCTCTGGTGACGCACGCAGATGAACACGAATGTGTCTGCGGTGACAGACGAGCACGCGCCTTGGCCAGGCCCGGCTGTGGGCAGCGTCCCCTCTGGAAGCGGCAGCCACGGGTGTGATGAAACCAGGCAGCTTCCAGGTTTGTTTTCTAAGCTCAGACCTGGTGGGGCTGGTGGGCCCTTGGAGTGTGGGGCTGACACGTCTGGGGGGTTTCTTGGCGTGTGCAGGGCAGCTGATGGCGGGCAGCCTCCTGGAAGGACACGGTCTCTGGGGACTCGATGGCGCAGGTTGCGGGCGCAGGGACACGTGTCCTCAGATGCCCGGCTGCCTGATCCCCAGGAGCAGCCCGAGGCCACTGGGCTCTGCAGACGTGTCCTGGCTGTAACACTGCACGGACTTCTTAGACCAACTCTGCCTGGAGCTTTATTCCCCGTACTAATTTAGCATGTGAGGGCTAACTGTTCACTTATAACCTCTGCTCCAAAACCGTGCCCCAAATCTTTAATACCGTTAACCATGGCCGGCAAGTATGCCCTGATGAATGATCGCAGCCTGGCAAGGTGAGGCAGGGCCCGCGTGTGCAGAGGTGCGACCGCGTGACCGGGGAGCACAGGGGGCTCTGGCCCCTCCCCACGGCCTGAGTGCCATCCCTGCCCCCTGCCAGGCTGGGCTCAGGACATCGGAAGGGCCCCTGGTTCAGGTCCCCCAGCAGGAGCAGAAAAGACGATCTCGGCGTCCAGGCTTAGACTCACCAGCCCTCAGAACGAGGTTCGGGTCTGACCGAAGACAGCTTCCTGGCGCCAGGGCCCTTGGAGCTCTGAGGGAAACAGGGCCCGGCAGACACCCCCACCCTCCCCTGGTGTCGGGGACACGCGTCCAAAGCACAGGCCACACCTGTGTTCCTGGAGAGGGTCTCGCGTCAGCCCCCTCCCCGGAGGCCAGCCAGCTACCCTCGCCTACGTCCTGCCAGCGCCGAGCAGGAAACCATTGCAAAGTGATTTCTCCCTCCAACGATGCTGTACATCATGTTTTTTAATTTAAAAAGATGCCCAGTGGAAGCATAACAGACCATGAAATGTGTGG
>SJXO01002882.1:57631-73666 GCA_006408615.1 Connochaetes taurinus | reverse complement strand
GACAGAGGAGCCTGCCCTGGGGAGAGGGCAGCTGCCTGGCCGGGCCAGGCCAGGGGGACACGTCGCCCCGGGAGCACGCCCTGAGCAGGGATCCCTGGGGAGGGGCGAGGACCTGGAGGGGTGCGGGGCGGGCGGGGCTGCGCCCCGAGTAGGACACCTGTCAGAGCGCAGACCCTCCCGGGAAGGCCATGGGCGGACAGACGCGGCTCCAGCTGCCTGACCCTGGGCCAGTCCCAGGGCACAGCCGTACGCCACGGCGGCCCTGCTCGAAGGCAGGCACACACGATACACCCACTTACTGAGCGCCACCTGTGTGCAGGGCTCTGTGCCGGGCCCAGCAGGGGACCTGACCTTGCTTCCCCACTGCCCCTCCAGAGAGGCTCACTTAAAGCTGGCAGGTGACCCAGCTCTGGGTGGCACAGGGTCCAGGCGGCCCAGGGGAGGGTGAACACTTCTGCCTGGGAAGAGTCTGGAAGGCTTCCTGGAAGAGGAGGTGTCTGGTCTGGAAAGAGGAGGCCGTAGTGAGGAAGGAAGGTGGAGGCTACAGGGTGGACAGAGGCCAGCAGCCTGCAGGCCTGGTGCACAGGGCGAGCGGCCGCCTGAGGGGGTCCCTTCCCGGCCTGGTCCAGGGCTGGCGCGGCTGCCCCGAGGGCGGCTCCTGTCAGGCTGTGAGACGGGGCCGCACTGCTTGTGGCCAGAGGCCCCAGGCGACCCTGCGCTCCCGGCGTGCCAGGGGTCCGCCCTCCTCACCGCACTCGGCCCCCGGCACTTAGATGCAGAGGTTAAGTCCGTCCCTGCCAGCCCGACCACGCCGTGTAACCAGCCACCAGCACACACGCAGTTGCTCACGCGACGGGCTGATCTGGGTCAGCCTGGCCCCGAGACTGGGGAGGCTGGTGGGGGCGGTGGGGGGTCCCGGGGGACCGAGCTCTGGTCCGCACGACTCTCGTCCTCCAGAAGCCACCCTGCTGCCGGCCAAGGCAGCGCGCCCCCGGCGCTCAGAGCGAGTCACGAGGCCGGACTCAGAGTCGTGCGCACAGGCCAGCCCGTCCCCAGGGGCGGAGGGCCGGGAGAGCCAGAACCGTCTGAGCACAGGGGCCGAACGCAGGGCCAAGCCCAGCGCGCCCTCCCTCCAGGGCTCGCGGCAGTGAGCAGAAAGCCCAGGACCACGGTCCTGGACACGCCGTGTGCAGTCACAGAGCCCCGACTGTCCCAGACATCCTGGAGACGCGAACAAACCTGTCTCCCCACCCACTACCAGTCACCGTGCCAACAGGGAAGAGGCGGTGTCCCATCAGAGTGATTCAAGGGGGCCTGCCTGAAAGGACCACGCCCAGAGAGCGTGGAGGGCCCGCGGACAGCCATAGCCGCCTGGCCCAGAGCTCGGCCCCGGCGCCTAGGGGAAGCCAGCAGAGAGGGTGTGCAAAGGAGCCACTAGGGTCCTGGAGGGGGCGTGCAGCGGGCACCGCCAGCCCAAGGACCCCACAGACAGCCCGGCCCGATGTCCCCGCTCCCGCCTCCTAGGGGCTGAATGGCTAGGGAAGCAGGAGGCAGAGAGCCCGGCGGTGGAGTCCGCATTATCAGGACGTGGGAGGAGGGCGGGAAGCGGCGGCGAAGGCAAGGAGGGCCGCGGGCAGACACCGGACACCCCTCGAAGAGAGCAGGAGGCCCTCCGGGAGGCTGGTCTCTGGACCCTGACGGACAAACGGGTCAGCACGCTGGACAGGGTGGGAACAGGGCAGGGCCTGCCTCCCAGAGGGACCCTCGGGGACCAAGGCCGCCGCCCACGCCCGAGGGGCAGGAAGGTGCCCTGGAGGTCAGCTGGGGCCTGGGGGGGGCCTGGGGTGGGGCTGGGTGCCGGGGTGCGGGCTGGCCGGGCTCAGGGCCTGCTTTGCAAGCGTGAAGGAATTAAAAGAGTTAGGCTCTGGGTCATGGGGGCATGGAGGGAATTTTGTAGAATAATAACTTGTATTGATTTTCGCCTTATCTCAAAGCAACCCTTTTATTACAGAAACTTTAGGAAACAGCTAAACATAGAGAAGAAAACACGAGTCGCTGCCTGCGCCCCCACGAGGTAACCGCCCTATCCGTCCGCCCGGCCCCTCTCCAGACACGCCCCTCCCCGTGCCCGCGGCAAGCTGACGGCGTGGAGGGTGCGGAGAGACGCGGGTACGGAGATTCGCGAGAGCGGACAGGGTGCTGGCGAGATCCGGGAGGGAAGACGGCGCGGCCGGCGCTCGAGGGACAGGCACGGCCAGAACACGTTTGAGTAAGAAGGCCTGAGGTTCACCGGCCAGAGAGGCCGTCGTTACAAAGTCCACCAATATCAGGGGCTTCCCGGGGGGCTCGGTGGTGAAGAACCTGCCTGCCAGCTGGGAGACACAGGTCCCATCTCTGCTCCCAGAAGATCCCACAGGCCTTGGGGCAACGAAGCCCGTGGGCCACAACCACTGAGGGCCACGCACCCTAGACCCCGCTCCCTGCAACAGGCGAGGCCCCGCAGCGCGAAGCCCGCACAGCATCCCTGGAGAGTAGACCCCGCTCCCTGCAACAGGAGAAAAGCTGGTGGGCAGCAACGCAGACTCAGCACAGCCAAAAAAAAGTCTACAACAAATGCTGGAGAGGGTGTGGGGAAAGGAACCCTCTCCCACACTGGTGGTGGGAATGTAAGCTGGTGCAGCCGCTGTGCAGAGAGGATGGAGGGTCCTCAGAAGCAGTCCCCACTCCCGGCACAGACCCAGGCAGAACTGTAATCTGAAAAGGTGCACGCGTGCACTCCTGTGCTCACAGCGGCAGCATTTACAGCAACCAAGACACGGAGACACCAATGTCCACCCGCAGACGAGCGGGCACAGAGGACGGCGCCTGCAGGCCCAGGAGCATCACTCAGCCATAAAGAGCAGTGAGAATGCCTTTGTCCAGCAACATGCAAGGACTCAGACTGTCATACTAAGCCCGCCAGAAAGAGAAAGACAAATACTGTATGATATCACATGTATGTGGAATCTAAGATATGACACGGATGAACTGAATCTATGAACAAAAACAGACTCAGAACAGGCTGCCGCGGGGGAGGGGGGCGGGGGAGGCTGGCTGAGCGGATGCCAACCATCCCGTATGGAGTGAATGAACAGGCCCTACTGTAGGGCACAGGAACTCGGTATCCCACGAGAAACCATAATGGAAACGATACAGAAAAGAATGTGTGTGTAACTGGGTCCCTTTTCTGTATAGGAGAGACTAACCACACTGTAAAACAACGGTACTTCAATAAAAACATGTATGTAAAGGACGGATGAGGCTTCCTGCCTGATGGAAAGCATGGTCTGAGCTAGCGCCACCAGCAAGGGAGCGCAGACCGCACACGGGACCTGGCCTGGGGCCATCGGGGCCACGGAGGGCCCCTCTGACCATTGCAGACTTGTCTTTTCTCACTTCACTGTACTGCTTTACTGTCCTACTGCCTGGGAGATTTTTAGGGTTTGTTTTTAAATGTGAAACAATTATCCCGCCACACAGGAAGTCACAGAAGCAGTACAGTCACCGGCTCCACCAGTGGCGCCGTTTCCCACCCCTGAGCTGCGCTCAGCCGTGGCCGACTCTTTGGGACCCCCTGCGCTGCAGCCCACCAGGCTCCTCTGTCAGTGGGGATTCAGAATACTGGAGTGGGTAGCCTTTTCTCTTCTCCAGGGGATCTTCCCGACCCAGGGCTCCTGCATTGCAGGCTGATTCTTCACTGTCTGGGCCATCAGGGAAGCCCAAGAATCCTGGCGTGGGCAGCCGGTCCCTTTCTCCAGCGGACCTTCCCGACCCAGGGCCTCCTGCACTGCAGGCGGGTTCTTTACCAGCTGAGCCCCCAGGGAAGCCCCGTGGGCTGGTGGTTCTGCACCAAACCCAGGAGGGCGCTCTGCCCATCAGCGTGGTCGTGTCGACACACTGCAGAGCTCGCCGAGTCCCACCTGCTTTCCCAGGCACTTGTGTGTGTGAAGTCTCTGCAGACACGCCCTGTGTGAACAGACCTGCGCAGCCACCACCCCATCAAGACGCGCAGCCAGCCAGCCCGCCACCCCGACCACCAGCCCCTGCTGCCCCGCCCGCTCACCCCCGCCGCCAGGACCACCCCTGCCCTTCTGAGAACGCTGGATAAATGAAGTCACACGCTCTCTAAGCGTCTGATCCTGGCTTTTGTTCACTCAGCATAATTGCCTTGAGAACCATCCAAGCTGTTACTGTATCAACTGTCTGGCCCTTCCATTGCTGGCTGTGTCCACTACTTAGAGGATGGGCCCGAACTGTTTGCCACTCACCTGCTGAAGGACATCTGGGTCGTGTCCAGCTTGGGGTTATTACAAATAAAGCTGCTATGAAAATCATACAGGCTTTTCATGTGAACTTAAGTTTTCATTTCTCTGGGATAAATGCTCAGGAGTGCATTTACTGAACTGGATGAGTATGAGGTTACAGCTGGAAGGAACTGCTCAACTGGATTTTCAGGGCTCCTGCGCCTCTTCACATTCCCACGGGCAGTGGGTGCGAGGTGCAGCCTCTCCACGCCCTCCTCAGTGTCCGGTGCTGGGCTCTGTTTTGAATTCTGGTTGCTGGCACAGCGTGCACTGATACCTCTCTGTCTAATGTTCAGCATCTGGTCACGTCCTGACTTGCCACCAGCCTCTCTTCTCTGAGAGGCGTCATCTTCCACCCGCGTTCTGAACACACGTCATCTTCCACCCGCGTTCTGAACACACGTCATCTTCCACCCGCGTTCTAAACACTGTGTTTTTACCACCGAGTTTTAAGAGCTCTTCACGTTTTCTAGATACAAGACCTTTGCCAGATGTGCGGTTTACAAACATCAAACCTTTCTTTCCAGTCTGTAGCTGGCACGACAACTTAAATAAAATGAAGAAACAGAAAAACATTCCAAATGAAACAAGGTAAAACCTCAGAAAAAGAGCTTAATCAAGCAGAGAGAAATTATTTACCTGAAAAGGAGTTAAAACAAGTCACAGCTATGCTCACCAAGCTCAGGAGGAGAATGGATGGACAAAGTGAAAATTTCAGCGGAGAGAGAGGCCATGAAAGAAAATACCAAGGAGAGGCCACAGAGCCGAAGCAATACCTAAACCGAAAGAGCAGAGGGCCAACAGCAGACGAGACAGAGCAGAACGAAGGGTCGATGCGCCTGAACACAGAGCACTGAAAAAACGCCCACAGGAGCAGCAAAGAGAGGAAAAAAGCACATGGACATCCCTGGTGGTCCGCGCTCCCAATGCAGCGGGCTGGGTTCGATCCCTGTTCAGGGAACTAGACCCCACAAGCCACAGCTAAAAGGTCCTGCCTGCTGCAACTACGACCCAGAGCAGCCGAGTAAGTAAATATTTTTAAGAATAAAAGGAGGATAGACAGCTGAAGGGACCAGTGGGAAACACCGAGCAGGTTGACATCCGACTCCTGGGGGCCCAGGAGGAAGAGAGAGAGGAAGAGGCAGAAAACTTATCTGAAGAAACAATGGCTACACATTTAATAACCTGGGGCAAGGAGACAGGATCCAGATCCAGGAGTCCCAGAGAGCTCCAAGCAAGACGAACCCAAAGAGACCCACGCCAAGACACACCACAAAATGTCAAAAGGGAAAGAAGAGAATCTTAAAACCAGCAAGAGAAAATCTACTTATGCTGAGGACACTCATAAGCCCAGAAGCAGGTTTCTTGGCAGAAACTTTGCAGGCCAGAAGGGAGTGGCATGGAACATTCAAAGTGCCGAAAGAAAAAATTCTCCAACTAAGAATACTCTACCTGGAGAAGCTGTCACTCAGAATTGAAGGAGAGAGAAAGAAAAAAGCTGAAAAAGATGACCACTTCTAGACCAGTCTTATAAGAAATGTTAAAGGGGCACAAAAGGGCAGGAATCAGTAACAGAAAACATAAGAAAGCCCAACCCTCACTGTAACCCTAAATGTATGGCAGCCTCCAGAATAACACTGCAAGGCCGCAAACAGCCGCTCAGTCCCGGCTGACTCTGCGACCCCACAGCCTGCCTGGCTCCTCTGTCCAAGAATACTGGAGTGAGTAGCTGTTCTCTTCGCCAGGGGATCTTCCCGAGCCAGGGACCAGACCCACGTCTCCTGCACGGCAGGCGTATTCTTCACCATCTGAGTCACTGAGGAAGCCCCGGTATTGTAAAGCCGGTGGGTCAGTCACTTAGAAAGCTAGTGTGAAGGCTGAAATATGGAAGTCATAAGAAGTTATTAACTACAATTTGTTAAGGGATCAGCTCCGTTCAGCCGCTCAGTCGTGTCCAACTCTTGCGACCCCATGGACCGCAGCACACCAGGCCTCCCTGTCCATCACCAACTCCCGGAGCTTGCTCAGACTCATGTCTGTTGAGTTGGTGATGCCATCCAACCATCTCATCCTCTGTTGTCCCCTTCTCCTCCTGCCTTCAATCTTTCCCGGCATCAGGGTCTTTTCCAATGAGGTGGCTTTTTGCATGAGGTGGCCAAAGTATTGGAGCTTCAGCTTCAACATCAGTCCTTCCAATGAACATTCAGGCCTGATCTCCTTCAGGATGGACTGGTTGGATCTCCTTGCAGTCCAAGGGACTCTCAAGAGTCTTCTCCAACACCACAGTTCAAAAGCATCAATTCTTCAGTGCTCAGCTTTCTTTATAGTCCAACTCTCACATCCATACATGACCACTGGAAAAACCATAGCTTTGACTAGATGGGACAAAGTAATGTGTCTGCTTTTTAATAGGCTGTCTCGGTTGGTCATAACTTTCCTGCCAAGGAGTAAGTGTCTTTTAATTTCATGGCTGCAACCACCATCTGCAGCGATTTTGGAGCCCAGAAAGATAAAGTCTGACACTGTTTCTATTGTTTCCCCATTTATTTGCCACGAAGTGATGGGACCAGATGCCATGATCTTCGTTTTCTGAATGTTGAGTTTTAAGCCAACTTTTCCACTCTTCTCTTTCACTTTCATCAAGAGGCTCTTTAGTTCTTCTTCACTTTCTGTCATAAGGGTGGTGTCATCTGCATATCTGAGGTTATTGATACTGGGTAAGCTGTGTGTTAGACCAGAAAACAAGCCTTACTACATTTACAAGAGACTGAAATCATGTCTAGCATCTCTTCAGCCACGATGACGTAAGACGAGAAATCAGCTACAAGAAGAAAGCTGGAAAAGTCACGAATAGGTGGATCTTAAGTTACCAAACAACCAACGGGTCCAGTAACAACAGGAAAAAGTGTAAATATCCTGAAACAAATGAAAATGGAAACACAGCATATCAAAACATATGGGGATAGACCGAAAGCAGCTCTAAGGAGGAGTCCATAGAGATAAACGCTCACAGCTAGAAACAAGCTACTTCAGCTGCTTAGAACTCAACATTCAAAACAAGAAGACCATGGCATCCGGTCCCTTCACTGCGTGGCCAACAGATGGGGAGAAAGTGGCAACGGCGGCAGAGTTTCCTGGGCTCCAGAGTCACTGCAGCCGTGAAGGTAAGACGCCTGCTCCTTGGAAGGAAAGCAGCGACAAATCTGGACAGCAAATAAAAAAGCAGAGACATCACTTTGCCAACAAAGGTCCGTACAGTCAAAGCTACGGTTTTTCCAGCGTCGTGTATGGGTGTTAGCAGGACCATAAAGAAGGCTGAGTGCCCAAGAAATTGATGTTTCCAAACTGTGGAGCTGGAGAAGACTCTTGAGAGTCCCTTGGAATGCAAGGAGATAAAACCAGTCAATCCTAAAGGAAATCAACCCTGGCTACTCACTGGAAGGACTGAAGCTTGAACACTTAGACCACCTGATGCGAAGAGACAACTCAGCGGGAAGACCCCGATGCCGGGAAAGGCCGAAGGGCGACAGAGGCTGAGACGGCTGGACGGCATCACTGACTCAGTGGACAGGAGTTTGAGCAAACCCCGGGAGATAGTGAAGGACAGGGAAAGACCCTGATGCCGGGAAAGGCCGAAGGGCGACAGAGGCTGAGACGGCTGGACGGCATCACTGACTCAGTGGACAGGAGTTTGAGCAAACTCCGGGAGATAGTGAAGGACAGGGAAGCCTGGCGTGCTGCAGTCCACGGGTCACAAAGAATCAGACACAACTCAGTGAGTGAACAACAACAAATAAACCGTCTACGTTTACACCTCAAAAAGCCAGAAAAGCACAAAGCCCAAAGTAAGGAAACAACAGAAACCAGAGCAGAAATAGAGACAAAATTGGACGGCATCACTGACTCAGTGGACAGGAGTTTGAGCAAACTCCGGGAGATAGTGAAGGACAGGGAAGCCTGGCGTGCTGCAGTCCATGGGTCACAAAGAATCAGACACAACTCAGTGAGTGAACAACAACAAATAAACCATCTACGTTTACACCTCAAAAAGCCAGAAAAGCACAAAGCCCAAAGTAAGGAAACAACAGAAACCAGAGCAGAGATAGAGACAAAGAAGATCAGTGAAACGAAGAGCTGGAGTTTATTGGCAAAACACGAGCCAAATTCACCAGGACAGAGAGAGGACTCAAATAAACAGAATCAGGAATGAAAAAAGAGAGTTACAGCTGATAGTGCAGGAATACAGAGGACCATAAATAGCAGCTGCAAACAGTTACGGTGCCAAGTTGGACAACTTAAAAAATGGAGAAACTCGTACACACACACCACCCACCAAGACTGTATCCTGAAAAAATAGGAATCTGAACAAACCAATTACTACATAAGAGGCTGAATCAGTCATCAAAGCCTCCCAACAAAAATCCAGCACCAGATGACTTCACTGGTGAATTTTTACTAAATGTTCAGAAAAGATGTAACATCTATTATCCTCAAACTTTCCAAAAACTGAAGCCAAGGGAACACTACAACACTCATTCTACAAAACTACCCTGATACCAAAACTAGACAAGGGCGCCACCAGAAAGCGGCAGGCAGCGCTTCTCGTGAAATAGAGGCAGAAGTCCTCAACGAAATGCTAGCAAGCGGAAGTCAGCAACGCATTAACATCACCCTATGCCACATTCGAGTGGGATTTATTCCAGGGAGACAAGGATGGCTCACATCTCCAAGTCAACCGGCATGATACACACCATCAAAATGGTGAATGAAAGGCACATGATATCTCAGCAGCTGCAGAAGACACATCTGACGAAACTCAACATCCGCTTATGATCAAAACTCTCAACACAGTGGGTACAGAAGGAACACGTGTCAGCAAACTGATGGCCACGCATGGCAAGCCCACGGTTACATCACACGGCACACAGCGGTGAGAGCCCATGGGTACATCACACGGCGGTGAGAGCCCACGGGTACATCTCACGGCGGTGAGAGCCCACGGGTACATCTCACGGCAATGATGAGCTGGAAGCTTTTTCTTTAAGACCAGGAAGAAGACGAAGATGCCCACTCCTGCTTCTTTTATTCAACGAGGCATTCAAAGTCCTCCTCAGAGCAATCAGGCGATAGAAAGAAGAAAAGGCACACAGACTGGACAGGAAGGAGTAAAACCGCCACGGTTTGCAGATGACACTTAATTTGCACAAAACCCTAAAGACGCCGTGAAAAGCCGTGAGCACTAACACCCAAGCTGGTAAAGCTGCGAGAAACAAAAACACGCATGTTTCTATCCACTGATAACAGGAAGCCATCCCGCGCATCACCACGCCAAGGACAGAACGCCTAGGAATACGCCCATCCAAGGAGATGAAAGACGCAGGCGGAAAGCTGCAAGACACTGAGGAGAGAAACTGAAGACAATGAACAAATGGAAAAAACACCTCACGTGCGGATTCGCAAGAACCAACACTGTAAGAATGCCCACACTACCCACCTACAGGTCCAATGGAATCCCTCTCAAAATTTTTAATGGTAGTATTCATAGCAATATAATGAACAATCCAAAATTTGTATGGAACCACAAAAAGACCCCAAATAGCCAAAGCAATCTTAAAAAAGAGGAGCAAAGCTGGAAGCATCACACTTCATGATTTCAAACTATATTACGAAGCTATAGTGATCGAAACAGCATGGTACTGACACACAGATCAACTGAGCAGAATACAGAGCCCAGAAATGAACCACACACACATGGTCAATTCGTGAGAAAAGAGTCCAGAATATGCCATGGGGGAAAGGACAGTCTCTTCCGTAAACAGTGGGAAAACGGGATAACCTTCTGCAAAAAATGGAAAGGAAACTGAACCACTAACTCCCACCATACGCAGAGGCCCACTCAAAACAGACCGAAGACTTGACTGAGCGTGAAGCCACATGACGCCCAGGAGAAAACACAGGTGTCCAGTTCCTCAGCACTTACTGGTGACGAGCTTTTGGATTTGACACCAAAAGCAAAGGCAATAAAAGAAAAAATAAATAAATGCAACTAGATCAAACTAAAAAGCTTCTGCACATGTAAGGGAACCATCAACAAGATGAATAGGCAACCTACCAAATGGGAAAAAATATTATAAATCATGTATCTGACAGGGGGTTAACATTCCCTTATTTATATATAAAGGACTCATACAATTCAACAGCAAAGTAGGCAGACAATATGAATAGATATTTTCCCAAACAAGACACAGACGTCCAAGAGGTTCCGCATTACTAACCATCAGGGGAACGCAGACCAAGCCCGCAGGGAGTGGCCGCCTCACGCCTGCCCCATGGCTGTCACCAGGGCCGAGGACGTGCTGAGATGCGGGTGCGAGGCGGCCCGTGCGCACTGCTGGCCAAAACGCAACCTGGGGTGGCCACTGCAGAAAGCAGCATGGTGAAAAAAAGGGATAGCGGGTGACCCAGCAATCCCACTTCTGGGCAAACGTCCAGATAGAATGAAACCACTAGCTCTCCACGGGTTACCCATCAGGTCGGTGCAGCGTAATTTACGGCAGTCGAGACACGGAAGCAGCCAAGTGTCCAGTGATAGATGAATGAATAAAAAAATTATATGTACATACACACACAGAGGAATAGTACTCGGCCATTAAAAAGAGGGACACCTTGCCGTGTGCAACAGAATGGGTGGATTTTGATGTCACTGTGCTAAGCGGGTCCGAGAGGCACAAATACTGCAGGGTCGTATGTGTGGAATCGCCCCCTCACAGACAGAGAACAGACTGATGGGGCTGGGGGTACAGGGGGCAGGGGCCAAGGGGCTCAAAGGGCACAAACTTCCAGGTGCAAAATACGTGAGTCCTGGGGTGTGACGCACAGCCCCGTGACCGCTGGGACCAGGACCGCACTGCCCACGTGAGAGCTGCTGAGAGGGAGTCTTAAGGTCCCGTCACAAGAAAAACGCCGGTAACTGCGTGTGCTGGGCGTCAGGTGTGATCCTTCTGCCATGTATATAAACAGCGAATCACTATGCTGTACGCCTGAAACTAATGTAATGCCAATTGAATCTTAATAAACTTTTCTCAGCCCACACTCTTTTCTGGAACTCTGTGACACAAATATTAGATCTTTCGTGATTGTCTCACAGATCCCTAAGAGTCGGATCATTTATTTCCAGCCTGCTCTCTCTCTGTTGTTCAGACCGGGTAATTTCATGATATGTCTTTAAGTTTACTGGTTTCTTTTTTTTTCGGCGTTTGCTCCTGTGGTTTCAGCTCTCTGATTTCTGTAACTTGATTCTTTTTCATATCACCTAAGTCTAGGTTGAGACTTTCTCGTTCACTTGTTTCAAGGCTCTGCAGCCTTACAGCTGCCGCTTTGAAACGTCTGTGAGGCGATTCCGATGCCTGGGGGGAGCTGCCCGCGTGGGGTCCGAGCTGTGGCGGGGCCTCCTGCTCAGACCGCGTGGATCTCAGGCCCCATCTTCTGCTCGCTGGGGGAACAGCCCCGCGCAGCCGCCAGTGTGGGAGCCGGAACCCGCTGCGATAGAAGACCCTCGATGCAGCGGAGCCCCCCGCCCGCTCCCCACTGGCCCTGTGGCTGCTGTCTGCAGACCCTGTCACCACGCCCGCGCCCGTCCCGCACCCAGTGAATGCCCACCTCTTCCCCGTGCGCCCCGGGCAGTGTCCTGGAGACCAGCCCTCTTCCTGCACCCGGGACGGGGCCCTCGTCATCGGCCCGGGGTGAGCCAGCTTCAGGCCCGCGTTATTCACGTCTGCAGGCCCACCTCCGGGCTGGTTTTCTAGAAGCAGAGCCTGAAAGGGAAATTCTTGGCAAGGAACCAAGGGTGCTCCCAGCATAAGCCTGGGGGCGGCGGGCGTGGGCAGTGGTGGCAGGACGCGGTTCCCCCGAGTTGTGGCCTGGCCTGGCCCGCGGGGGCCTGGAAGCAGAAACCGGTGCAGGAGGCTCCGCCGGGCCCAGGACAAGAAGGGAGGCTGAGCCCGAGTCTCTCAGGAACTGCCGCCTCTGCAGGAGGAGGGCCGCACTCGGGGGTCCCCAGGGCGCGCCCGGAGAAGGCTGCCCGCGGGGCCAGGGAGGATGGAGGCCTCTGGGCGCGCCTGCGGCGTCGGCCGCCCCGCAGGCATGTGCCGCGTCCCAGGGCCGCATGAGGTTTATTGTGACTCAGGAGCCTCTGAACACTTCCCCGGCAAAAATGCACCCGTCTTTTCTTCTTTATACATCCTGATATTTTCACAGGAATATTTACAGCAGCCCAACGCGGGAACACCCCGAGGGCCCACCGACAGAAGGGATGAGCTGAGGTCACCGGGAAGCAGGCGCGCTGCTCACGCCGCGGGGCCCAGGACAGCGCGAACACGCCGCGGGCGGAGGAGCCGGGAATCCCAGCCCCGCCGTGTTTCCTTTTAGCTTTTACTGTATATTCTCGTCTTAAATATTTAATACTCTGGAGTCTACTTTGGTCTGCCACATGAGGCAGGATCTCAGAAAATTTCTTCCACGTGGAGGCGGCTGTCCCACACTACCATTGCCTAATCCACCCTGGGGCCGCGGCCGCCCTCACGTCTGTTTGGAAGCCGGGTCCTCGCCCGTCGGTCGGTCGGTCTGTCCTCTCCGGAGTCCCGCGGCGTCGGTCAGCGGCGCATGTGGGGTGGGGGTGCTGACGGGCAGCCCCCACGTCATCCCTTTGTTTCCACGTTCTCGGCTGTCTTCACACACGTTCTCGTCCAGATGGACATGAGAACCGCCATGTCGTATTCCAGAAGTCGTGCTGGGCTTTTCTACGGAACTGCTTTAAATTTATAGACTAACTTGGAGAGAAATTACATCCTCACAGTATTGGGCCTTCTGACGCAGCGACACCATAATTCTCTCCTTTAACTCAGGCTTTTTCACGTCCTGGTGTCAGAGCCACCGCAGGGACGGGAGCCTGGGAGGAGCTGGGCGGGGCATGAAGTGAGGGGGGTCTGCTTGCCGCCACTCCCGCCCCCTCTGGCCTGACGGCCCCCCTCCTGAGAGAGACTCGGGGGCGCGTCCCCACCAAAGGGGTGGATGCTGTGAGCCGATGGCCAGGCAGCACCCCGCCCCCCGCCAGCTGCAGCGATGGGGCCACCGCTCAGGGCAGAGACATCAGGCCCGAGACATCAGGCCCGTCCAAGTCTGGCATCTGGATGCCAGGGTGTGGGGGTCACCTGCCGTGAGGACTCCCCGGGCTGGGCATGACGTGCAGGCCACGTGCTGTCCCGGGTCTGTCGAGAAGTGGCTCCTGTGAGGGGCACAAGGGCCCTGGGCAACGGACGGGGCGAGTCCAGGCATTTAATGACGGCCTGATGAGAAAGGCAGGCCTCCCGAGGGGAGGGCACCGGCCTGGCCAGCTGAGGGGCACAGGGCGTCCACTTGGCTGCTCTGGCCTGCATGGCAGGGCTGTCCTCACCCTGGGGCATGGCCGTCACTACCGGGACCCTCGGTGTCCTCTGGGTCCAGGGGGCTTGCTGTGCAAGGGGGACCCTGCCGAGGCCTGTGCCCCCCACACTGCACCCCTGCTGTGAAGGTGCGGCTGGGGCCCCCAGCCAAGGCACTCGGGCACCTCTAGGAGGTCAAAGGCCGGGAAATGGGCTCTCCTGCAGCCTCTGGGGACACAGCCCGGCCCCGTGGGACCCGGTCCGGGCGGACTGCCCACGGCCCCGGAATGAGTCCGCCCTGTTGAGCCACGGAGTCTGTGCCACCTGTTGCAGCAGCAATGCATGCGCAGCCTCTGCTCTCAGGGCTCAGAGCGAACTTGTTTAAAGCCCACAGGGGAGGGCGCGAGCTGTGGCCCGCTGTGGACTCGGGGCCTGGGCACCCGGGAGGGGTTCCCAGAATCCACTTCGGGCAGAAGACCCAGGGGCTGAAGCCGCAGAGTCTCCTTTCTCTATCCGGAGAAAGGGCAGAGGAAGCCCTGCCCCGGCCCGCCCCGCCCGTCCGAGAGCGGGTGTCGGCAGCGTGGGTCCCCCAGGCCGTGAGGGGGTCCGCTCCAGGGCTCCCCCGTGCTCCCAGGTGTGGGCACGTCCCCCACCCCCCCCATCTTCCCACAGGCCTCTCCCTGCACCCTAAGGTCCCCCTCCTGTAGGAACCCCGGTCAGCTCACTTGTGACATCTGAGACCCCTCTTCTCAATCCCGCACATTCACAGGCAGTGGAGGCGGGACGCAACCTCCCTGCTCAACTAGAGCGGGTGTCGGCAGCGTGGGTCCCCCAGGCCGTGAGGGGGTCCGCTCCAGGGCTCCCCCGTGCTCCCGGGTGTGGGCACGTCCCCCACCCCCCCCATCTTCCCACAGGCCTCTCCCTGCACCCTAAGGTCCCCCTCCTGTAGGAACCCCGGTCAGCTCACTTGTGACATCCGAGACCCCTCTTCTCAATCCCGCACATTCACAGGCAGTGGAGGCGGGACGCAACCTCCCTGCTCAACCCCTCAACCCACGACACGCCCTCGATGTTCAGGCAGCCGGAGGCAGAGCCTGCGGAGAACTGAGACCCAGAGCGAGCCCAGCCCTGGGGCGGGGCGGGTGTCATGGGTGTTGCTGGGGCAGCCAGGGCCCGGAGGCCACGAAAGCAGACGGACCCTAACCGGCTTTGCTGTCGCCCTGAAATCCTCCGCAGAGCACACGCCCTGCGCTCTGCAGCGCCTGGTGCCAGGTTCCCTGCGCAGTGCCGGGCGGTGGACCCGCCAGTGCCCCCAGGAGGGCCGCTGCCGCCAGGGGAGGTCGGGGTGGGGGGCGCCTCCTGGAATGGACCTTGGTGCCGGCTGTGTCCTCCCGGTGCTGACGCCGCTAATCCACTGTGCAGACGCATCCAGCCTGCCCCCCTCTTCACCTGCTGACGGATACGGGCGCGGCTTTCTGCTTGGTGTGGTTAAGAATGAAGCCTCCCAACAGAGGAATGGATAAAGCAGACAGGGCACATACACAGTGGAATGTTACGCAGCCATGAGAAAGGGAGAGAGAACGCCATCTGCGACGACATGGGTGCAACCAGGCATGACCGTGCTCAGTCAGTCAGAAAGACGAGCACGATACGCTGTCGCCTGTGTATGGCGTCTAAAGGAGGACCCAGAGGAACCCACGAAGCAGAGAGGGGCTCCCAGAAATAGAGAACAGGCTGGCGGTTGCCAAGTGGCAGGAAGGGAGTGGGGGAGGAAGGGCTGGGGGCTCAGGGTCTGCAGATGCAAGCCGGTGTATGTGTGTGGACAAGCAACCCGCTCCTGGCCTGTAAACGGGAGCATCTTCAATACCCCGTGATAAACCACAAAGGAAAGGAATGTGAAAGAGAGGACACATGGGCCTGACTGAGCTGCTCTGCTGTACAGCAGAGACTGACAGGACTTTGTAAGGCAACTATCGCCAGTAAAATCAAAAGGGACGAAGCCTGCCGTCTCAGCATCCCTGCTCCGCTTCACAGACCTCGGATGGTTGCGTTTCATGCCCTCCTGGGAATTTTTCATTGCAATCGATGTGACAGATAAACTGTAGCTGGGTCCACAGTGACGGCAACGATTCACTCCACGGCTGGGATTCCGGCACCAGAACTCAGGATGACTGTCTGATCGGCTACCTTACGGGACCTCACGAGTTCCCAAACCTTTCTCTTCTTCCTTTAAGGCTACCTGACACAGGCAACAGGAAACACAGTGTCCTTTT
>SJXO01002882.1:20533-57149 GCA_006408615.1 Connochaetes taurinus | reverse complement strand
TGATTGCCGCCAGGCCTCCATATCCTTAGGCACCTGGGAATATATTAATCAATGTATTTGGAATATAGAAAAGGAAATATAGTAGTTTTTAAGGTTAGCAATACTAGACTTTTTGAGTTAATGAATTTTCTCTTTTGTAATAGATCACTGTACTTTGTTATAAATCACTGTGTCCTTGCTATGTAAAAATGTAACTTTATCACTATCTTAAGACTAAATAGATCTTAAGGGGAACATTGGTGAAAGGATTTTCATTTGTTGGGCTGATGTTTGCTGCTAAATCTCCATGTTCCCTGCCCTTACAATGAATATAACTAACATATAGGAGAAATAAGCATTCACCTTTAAACATATAGGAGAAATAAGCATTAACCTTTAAGCATATAGGAGAAATAGGTATTAACCTTTAAGATTAATCATGTTAACCTTGGGTTAAATAAATTCCTTTCTTGATTGTAGCTCACTACACCCTCACCCTATAGGAATGTAACTTTATTTGGAGGGTGGTGCCTGGTTTAAGAAAAAACACCCTTGGAAGAAATAAGGATTTTGGTTATCAGAAAGAAAGGATCATAAAACATCAGCAGGTCTCACTCATGGCCAGAAGATGAGGTAATATCCCTGAGACCTTTTTTTATGCATTTATGTGAAGCACCTGATTTTGATAAAGGTCAGGACTGCTGACCCCCGCGTGACTCTGTATTCATCCCTATGTGTAACAAAAGGTATATAAGCAAACCCCAAAATAAAGAAATCAGATCCGTTTCCGGAAAGACTGATTCCCCCATGTCGCTTCTTTCTTGCTCCCGTTTCTCTGGCTGAATTCCCATCTGGATTCAGCCTCCTTTTCTCTACTAATTCTCCTACTACACTATCCATTTCTAATCTCGCTCTATATCTGTAATTAAATATGTATTTTTCCAAAGACGCCGACGCCGTCCCCCCACCTTTGAATCACCCTGGATCCACCGGGGCTGGACCCCGGCAATCTCTCCTCATGGTTGTGATGCTTTCATGTCTACCCTCAAGACAGTATTTAAAGTTATTTTTAGACATAGAATGATGTCACAGTATGTTGATTCTTTGACAACTTTTTTACTTCACTTTTAAGACTCGTCCACTGACGTGTGTGGCTGATTTCCATTTACCCTGACTCCCGTAATGGGGTCCGCAGCACAAATACACGTCAACAAGCTTCCTCACTCCTCTCGTCACCCCTTTCCCCCAGGACTGGCTCCTCCCGCCCCGTGACTTTCACACAAGTTCCAAGAAAACCCCAAGTGTGCCTCGAGTGAGTTGCCACCACTAGGGATGCCAAGGTTTTGGGAGAAGGAAACTGTGTTTCTAGGGATTTTGTCAAGGATGGCTGTTCCTTTTCATCTTAAATGCCTTCCCTTCACCTACTGAGGTGGGCGAAGAGTCTTCTCTTTGAGCATCATGGAGAAGGGCAGAGACCACCTTCCAGGGTCAGAGCTGCCTCTCACTGCAGGGACGAACCCACTTTGGTGATGACGTGGGACAGATTTTTCAAGCTGAGAATTCACTGGAAAACGTCCTTGGGCCTCTTTCCTCTCACTGTCCTCTCCACCTGGGCATAAAGGTTTTCTAACCTCACACGTCAGCCAGGGAGTGACTGCGTTTCCTCTCTGGTCCCAGGGACCAGGAATCAGACTGGAATCATCTGTGCCGTGAAGGTTTTGCTAGAACTTGCCCATAAAACAGGCCGAGCCTCATTCTTATATTATGGGAAGATTTCTGAAATACTGATTCAATTTCCGTTATTATTATAGCACAGTTCAGGTGGCAGCTTTTGAATCTGTTTTGGTAATACACATTTTCCTGCAAACTTGTCATTTCATCTACATTTTAAAATTTATTTGCAAAAAGATGTTCATAATATTCCCTTATTAACTTTTAAATCTCTCCTGTCATCTGCAGTAATATCCCTTTCCCGAGTCTAATAGTTTTATTGGTGTTTTTCATCTTTGTGAAAGTTGATCAGTCTCATAAGTAGTTATCAGCTGTATTAGTCTTTAAAAAAAACAATTTCATCTTTGTCATTTCTCCCCTTCCATTTTCATTTTCTAGTTCATTAAATTCTTTTTTTTTTTTTTTTAAATTTCCCTTCCATTCTCTTTGGATTTACTTTGTTATTTTCTTTTTTTCTTTTTTTTTGGCCATGTCACGCTGCTCATGGCATCTTAGTTCCCAGGACTGGCGGCAGAAGTGTGGAGTCCTCAGCACTGAACTGCCAGGAATCACCACTGTCAGTAACTTTTCAAGTCAGACACTTAATTCACTAATTTTCATATTTTTCCTTCCAACACATGCATTTATTACCACAGATGACACTCTAAGCAGCACACAGTACCACACTCATTACCGCCTTTTGGTTTTTCCATTATTATTTAGCCCTAAGTATTTTAAAATTTCCATTATGAGACTTTCTTTTTAATTCATGTGCCATTAGAAGTATGCTTTTTAAATTTCCAGATGATTTTCAGGAATGAGAGCCCCCTAATTTTCACTAGTTTCCTGCCTACTTACAGAGTGATCTTACTTCCCTGGTGGCTCAGAGGATAAAGCGTCTGCCTGCAATGCAGGAGACCCAGGTTTGCTCCCTGGGTTAGGAAGATCCCCTGGAGAAAGAAATGGCAGCCCACTCCAGTATTCTTGCCTGGAGAATCCCATGGACAGAGGAGCCTGGCAGCTACAGTCCACGGGGTCGCAAAGAGTCGGACATGACTGAGCGACTGTACACTCTGGTGTGATCAGAGAACGTGCCTTCTGTGCTTCAGCCCTTCTGTCTGCTGAGGCTGGATTTATGACCTAATGCGGCCAATTCTATAATGTTCCTCACGCACTTAACTGCGCGAGGAAAGTATATTCCCCAGTCACTGCATGCAGAGTTCTATAAAAATCTCATAGATCAAATTCGTCCCTTTCGCGGCCCGCATCCTCTAAATCCTTACCGATATTTATCTGCTTGTTCTGTCCATTATGCCGCTGGGTTTGTCAATTACCCCGTGTAGCTCTGCAACTTGTTTTCTTGATGTTAATAAAATACGTCACGCTAACAGGTACATTCAAGTTCAGAATCTCCGTGTATTTTAAAACTGAGTTCCCAAACTGCATTCCTCTGCCGAGTTTACGATTAACCCTTCTGTCCAAAACGTTACTCCCTTTCTTGCTCCACACCTGTTCCCTCTGGATTGAGGATCAGGAGGGGAAAAGGCGGGACTGAAGCCGAGCAGGACGCTATGGGCCTTCCTGAGATGGCCCCCGGCCCTGTCCTCCGCCTGCCTCTTGTTTGCAGGAGAGCTGTGGTTTCCCAGGCCTGCCCAGGCAATGACCAGGGGACATGCAGATGCACAGACAAGGCTGGGCTGCTGCGCCCCGAGCCAGCGACCGCTGAGACAACACACCAGCCTGAGCCACCGAGCCGCCAGTCCCCTGAGAGGCACGGGGAGAAGTCGGACACGCCCCTGAGTTGTCTCTATAGGAAGCAGACCCGGCCCCCGTATGCCAACTGCTGGCCACAAGCACGGAGACCCCATGAGACCAGACGATGGGTGGATGCCAAGCAGCCCGAGACTCGCGCGGGAGGCGCCCTCGGGCCGCGGCCTCTGCACCACGGTCCTGGAGACCTGTCTCCTGCCCTCGGACAGCAGGCCTCCGTCTCTCTCCCCAGGTCACCAGCCTCCGGAGTAAAGCGACGTGTCCCTTCCCCCAACACCTGTGTCTATGGCCCGAGTTCTATTGTTATCTGGGGTTTCCTTTCTTGGATGCTTTGTGACTTGAAAGATCCATGTGGTCACCTGTATCTTATATACACACATGCTTGACGCTGAGTGTGGAAATTCTCCTTGGCCTGGTGTCGGGGTGCTCCTTCAGAGATCTGTTTGCTTCAGGCGGGTCCCTGGGGCACTACAGGGCCACTTCGGACACCATCTGGCACTTTGCCATCTGGCGTCCTGCACAGCGTACAACTCTGAGGTCCAACCCCAAGGCAGAGCCGGGCCGTGCCACTGGGTCCCGGGCCGTTCCCAGGCCTGAGGCTCGGGAGAGGGCAGCCCCGGCTGCATCCAGACCTCACGCAGGGCTCTGACCCATCCCACCTGCGTCCTGGGCTTGGTGCCCTGCCCCTCTGGGCACAGGACAGCCATGTCGGAGCCTTTCGGCCCCGGGGGCCTGCACCCCTCCACTCTCGCGCCCGTGTTTCCCGGGTCCCAGGACCCCTCTCACTATAGGCTTGCCCTCACCTTGCCCGGCAGGGAGTTGGCTCGGGTCTCAAGCAGCACCTCCGGGGAGGCTCTCTCCGTTAGAGCCCTGGCCCGGAGCCTGACTCATTCCATTTCCATCAGGGCCTCAGCTGAGACCCGCGTGGCTCCCGCACAGACCACACGTGGAGTGCAGCCCCTCCTGGCGTCCCCGGACCCGAGATGCAGCTCACAGCGGCTGGGATGGCGGGCCCTGCCCGCAGCTTCCAGCCAGCCCGAGGCACCCGCCCTGATGGACGGTGGTGCAGAGGCCTGCAGACCCTGCCCGGGCACAGACCGGGCCGCCCCATTAGAGCGCAGACACCGCCTTCACGCTCGTGCCGGCTTCCAAGAACCAGCTTCGGGGCCTACACGTGTCACTGATAATCTTTTTAGTATAACCTGCTTTTCATTTACTCTTGTTGTCTTTTTTAGGTGTGTTTAGATGCCTTTCCATGTTCTTGGCTTTTAATATTTTTTGTTCAACAGTGGAATCCTCTAATCCTATAGTGTTTCTCCCCTCACAGTCTTAGCTGAATCTCATAATTAAACATCTGACATTCTCTTCATCATTATAGAATTTAAGTGCAGTTTTTTATTTCCTTTTTGGCTTATTTAAGAATATTTCAAAAGTCTAATTATAAAATGCTTAGTAAACAGAAGTTATATACTGCACTGCATTTTGAGAATACAGTCCAGATACAAATACTGATATTCTTCGCTGTGTTTCAACAGACTGTCAGTCTTTCTAAATGCCGCACAGGACTGAAGAATTCTGTTCTCTGCCTGGATGAAAAGTGGTGAGAACATACTTGTCTCCTCAGCAAACCCCAGTCATCACAGCATCTCCTAGAGTGAGCCCTGAGCCCCCAGCTTTCTGCCTCGAGAGGGGGTCCAGCCCGTGATGCTGGACGGCCAGGCAGTCAGAGCGGGGAAGCGCAGATGCCAAGGGCACCCGCTGCTCCTGGCTCCCCAGGACCTGTGTGGCCGCCCAGACTGCCCCCGAGGGGGCTGGGGCCACTTGCCCCAGGCCTGCCCAGCTGCCCACTGCCCAGAGCGCTGCTCTGCTTTCCAGGGGCCGTGGAGCAGACCTTGCCCAGAAAACCAGCCAACTCTTCTTCCCTGTGGGGAACCCCACCTTCCTCAGGGAGGCCTGAGCCCCCAAGTCTGTCCTGCTCCCCTGAGCCCTCGGGCCCCTCGAGTTCTCTCCCTACTTGACAGAGCCTCCCCTGACCTACTCTGCTTTTTCTACATCACACTTCGCCTGCTCAGACCACGGTGTGGTTTCTGTCTGGTTGGATCCACATCGGAACTTGAAAAATAAAAGCAAATTAACCCCAAAGCAAGCAGCAGGAAGCAAAAATTTTTTTAAAAGAGCCGAAATGAGCGAACGTGAACAGAGAAAAACAACAGAGAAAAATCAATGGAATGAAAACCTGGTTCTTTGAAAAAGGTCAATAAAATTAACAAATCTTTAGCCTGAGGAGGAGGAGGAACAGGAGCAGGAGAAATAGTAAGTTTCCAACACCATAAAGGAGGGAAGGGACATCGTCACAGGCCTGCAGACTTCTAAGGGGACACTGCACACTACTTTATCCTCATAAATTCTGTAACCGAGACTACCACACTTCCCGAGAGATACAAACCACCAAAGCTCATTCCAGGGAACATAAACCGGGCAGTCCTGTGTCTGGTAAAGAAACACGACTCACCCTAAAAGGCACAGCAGAGGTGAGACTCCAGGCCTTGACGGCTTCCCTGGTGAATTCCACCCAACATTCAAGGGGGCAGTAACCCCCATCTACAGGCTCAGAGGTAACGAATCCACCTTCAATGCAGGCGACGCCGGCTCGATCCCTGGGTGGGGAAGAGCCTCCCCAGGAGCAAACGGCAGCCCACTCCAGCATTCTTGCCTGGAGAATCCCACGGACAGAGGGGCCTGGCGGCCCACCGTCCACGGGGTCGCGAAGTCGGACACGACTGAGCGTAAAAAGCTTTTCTTCCCCCACACTTTGAGAAGCAGGAAGAGCAGGGATCACTTCACGCTTGCGTTATGAAGTCGCTGCTACTCTGATAACAAAATCAAGACACCCACGAAAATTTCAGGTAGAGTCAAAAATCCTCTTTAAAAAAGTCCAGCAAGCTGAATGCAGGGATGTCTCAAAATGTCTAGTATCTCAGGACCGAGTGGGCTGACCCCAGGAATCAAAGGTTGCTTCAACATTAAAAAAAAAAAAAAGTTATTCACCATATCAACAGAGCAGAAGAGGAATGCCATATGGTTACCTCAACAGAAATGAAAAAAGAGCAAAAATGCCACAACGTTTCATAATAAAAAGCTCCGAAAATCACGGATAGCACAATACTTTCTTAAGTCAAACAAGGGTATCAAAGTATCTTACAGGTAACATCATATCAGCGGTGAACTGCCGCCCGCCTTATAAACAGAGTAAGGTCACCCACAGCCACTGATTCTGCTGAATGCTGCGCAGTAGGTCCTGGCTAACGCAATGAGGCAAGCCAGAGCAAAAAGGATGAAAATCAGATGCGAGGAAGGGAACTGTCTTTATCTGAGGACACGACTGTGGGAATAGCAAATCCAAAATAATCCACAAATTATTAGAATCGATAACGAATTTAGCGAAACTTACTAAACTCCTCATCTCAAGGCTTAACAGAGATGTACAGTGATTCAGAGCGCGTGGAACCGGGGATCAGCGGAGCAGGCAGAGCCCCTGGCCGACGGCACGGGCAGAGGCGGAGGACGCACTTTCCAGGCAGGGGTTCCAAAGCAACAGGCCTTCAACCAAAGACATGAATCCCGACCCCACACCACACATAAAACTAACCTGAGGTAGGCCGTACGTACAAGCATAAAAGCTGGATCACAGAGTCTCTAGAAGAACATAGAGAGGAACATCCCGTTCCCTTGGGCCAGACAAAGCTGACTGAAAAAAATGCAGAAAGCACTACCCATTAAAAAATGATAAACGAGATAATTAAAACTGCAAACTTTTGTTCATCAGGAGACATTATTAAGAAAATAAATGGGCAAGCCCACAGTCTGGGAGACATTATTTGTAACACATGTCTGACAAGGAATTCACACTCAGAATGTCCCACAAGCCAGTAAGAAAAAGGAAAACAACTGGATTTAAAAATGGGCAGAAAGACAACTCTGGAGTTCATCCCAGAGTCGCCACTGTCCCGTGACGAGCGGACACCAGCACCTCCCAGAGCGGAGGCCGCCGGACAGATGCCAGCCCAGCGCAGAGCGTTGCAACTCAGCACGGAGAAGGCCTAAGCCTTCCCCGGCCGCCGGGCTGGGCAGGGAGCCCGGGCTGCAGCTGACCCGTCCACGGGGTGGAGACCCCAGGGTCCCCGTCCCGGGGCCCCACACCGTGGGAGCCCCTCCAGCTCCTCGCAGTTCTGCTTCCTGCCGGGTGTGGGGGATAGAACCCTCCAGAACCCTTAACAAGGCCGCAGTCAGAGAGCGCTCGTCAGGATGAAAGGGGCAAGGAGGCCGGACACCCGGCGCCCGGACTAAAGCTGAGTCCGGGTGCCCAGGACCTGTAGGCCTCAGTGACGTCCCAATAAAGTGGCCAAACCAGGGAGCTGCTGCCTCTGGGGAACGAGGAGGAGGCTGGCCGCGAAGGGGAAGCAGGGATGTTCTGGAACCACACCGACTGCGTGCTCTGGGGCTTCACACGCGTACACAGTCGTCACTGAAGGGTGATGTTTCAGGGGCGAACCTGACTTTGGAGAAAAGACACTGCAGTCACGGAGGGAACCTGGTCAACCTCACAGACGCTGAACCACCCGGCGAGAAGGGTGCTGACGTCTGTGCTTCACTCTCAAGCGCGTCAAGGACGGACGGCTGGAACGGTGGATGTGTAGAGATGTCGCAGGCCAAACCCCGAAAGACGTTAACGGCAGAATTGGGGCGGTGAGTGCAGCGTTTACCGTACAACCCTTTCATCTCCACTAAACGCTTCTCCATAAGAAGCTGGGAAAAGGAACCCCTGGCAGCAACGTGGTCGGGCGTGTTAAACACAAGACTGAGCGGAAGCCAGACGCCGAGGAACGCCGCTCAAGTTCAGGGGCAGGCAAGCTGGCGGCAGGCAGGGCAGGTCGCTTCGGGGGGTGGGGGCCACGGCTGGGAGCGGGCCCGGGATGGGTTCTGATGTCCTGGCAGCGTTTCGTGGGGGGGCTGGGAACCCAGATAGTTCAGTGAATTTACTGAGAATTCATTTGTGCATCCTTATTCGTATTTGTTATGCTTTAGTAAAAATGTCCATGACAAAATCTCCCAGGGAAAGGGGGAGAGACTGGAACTTTCTATTCCTGAAGAAAGGCTCTTCATGTACAAAGGTTGTCCATGTACAACCCCATGTTACGTAACGTGCGAATCTGTGTGATTATGTACAGTAGGTAATGAACACACGCACAAGTTTATTCAGTGTGTAAGAAAAAGCATACACGCAGCAAAAAGAAATATTCTCTTTTAGGAAACCAAAAGCTTACTACAAGAACACAGAAGGCCCCTTATGGCCCCTTCCATCCCCTGACCTTGCTGTGTGAGGAGTTCAGTAATTAAGACACTTTGGCAATAATCCTGCGATAGACTTTGTGAGCCAGGAGAAGAGGCGAAGCCCAGGAGCAGGCCAACTGGTTCATGGGACCTGGTTTATGACAGCGGAGGCGGGGGGGAGACCCCGCGCAAGAGCAGACCATTTAACAAACGCTACCAAGACAATTAGTTATTCATGCGGAAAAAATGAAATTGGATTTCTGTCTCAAGCCATAAATAAAACTCAGCTGTGGAACACAAAGTGGGGGATTACCTTCACGACCTCACCTAGCCGGGAAGCCTGCTGAAGCAAGACACAGACAAGCCGGGCGCCGAAGAGCAGCTTGATAAACCGCTGACACGAGGGCCCTGCTCATCAGGACCAGAGGTGATGAAAGCCAGCAGCGTGTGGGAGCGGTGCTGCCGGACACACACCAGCAAGGGGGTAGCGTCAGGGCGTAAAAACTGGTAAGGGAAAGAGCCACAGAAAAACAGGAGGGACGGGAGCCAGCTTCTCAGCGACAGGCCCCGGCAAGGATGCCCACTCCTCTGCCAGCTGGCGGAAACACGCATGAAGACCCCCGAGCTGCCACACCCGTGGGGCCACCGCTGGGGATGCGGCTGTCCTGCTGGTGGAATGCAAATGTCCCCAGGCTCTCTGGAAAATAATTAGGCTTCATCTTGTAAACTGAGCGTTTGCAGACGCCATGACCCCGCAGCTCCGCTTCTCGTTAAATTCTAAAGAAATGTTTGCTTCTGAGCCCAAGGAGACGAGCTGGCTTGTTCACAGCACGTTGCTTTTAGAAGCAAAACACTGGAAACGGTCCAAACGTCCGTTTGACGGGTGAATGGAAAAGTACATTTTCGGGGTGTATTTATGCAACGGAATTTTACAGACAACGCAGATGAACCTTAGAAACTCTGTGTCGAGTGGGGACAGCTGCGCCGATCACCAGTAGGCACGAGAGCAAGCAACACCAAACCACACGTCGTGCAGCGTGACGTGAGCCGTGCAGCGTGACGTGAGCGGCGGACAGAGCGGGCCGACGGATGCGCTCCAAACCCAGGGTGCAGGGGAGGGGGCTGGGGCGCTTCCCAGCATCACCGTTGGGCAGGTCGCTTCGGGGGGTGGGGGCCACGGCTGGGAGTGGGCCCGGGATGGGTTCTGATGTCCTGGCAGCGTTTCGTGGGGGGGCTGGGAACCCAGATAGTTCAGTGAATTTACTGAGAATTCATTTGTGCATCCTTATTCGTATTTGTTATGCTTTAGTAAAAATGTCCATGACAAAATCTCCCAGGGAAAGGGGGAGAGACTGGAACTTTCTATTCCTGAAGAAAGGCTCTTCATGTACAAAGGTTGTCCATGTACAACCCCATGTTACGTAACGTGCGAATCTGTGTGATTATGTACAGTAGGTAATGAACACACGCACAAGTTTATTCAGTGTGTAAGAAAAAGCATACACGCAGCAAAAAGAAATATTCTCTTTTAGGAAACCAAAAGCTTACTACAAGAACACAGAAGGCCCCTTATGGCCCCTTCCATCCCCTGACCTTGCTGTGTGAGGAGTTCAGTAATTAAGACACTTTGGCAATAATCCTGCGATAGACTTTGTGAGCCAGGAGAAGAGGCGAAGCCCAGGAGCAGGCCAACTGGTTCATGGGACCTGGTTTATGACAGCGGAGGCGGGGGGGAGACCCCGCGCAAGAGCAGACCATTTAACAAACGCTACCAAGACAATTAGTTATTCATGCGGAAAAAATGAAATTGGATTTCTGTCTCAAGCCATAAATAAAACTCAGCTGTGGAACACAAAGTGGGGGATTACCTTCACGACCTCACCTAGCCGGGAAGCCTGCTGAAGCAAGACACAGACAAGCCGGGCGCCGAAGAGCAGCTTGATAAACCGCTGACACGAGGGCCCTGCTCATCAGGACCAGAGGTGATGAAAGCCAGCAGCGTGTGGGAGCGGTGCTGCCGGACACACACCAGCAAGGGGGTAGCGTCAGGGCGTAAAAACTGGTAAGGGAAAGAGCCACAGAAAAACAGGAGGGACGGGAGCCAGCTTCTCAGCGACAGGCCCCGGCAAGGATGCCCACTCCTCTGCCAGCTGGCGGAAACACGCATGAAGACCCCCGAGCTGCCACACCCGTGGGGCCACCGCTGGGGATGCGGCTGTCCTGCTGGTGGAATGCAAATGTCCCCAGGCTCTCTGGAAAATAATTAGGCTTCATCTTGTAAACTGAGCGTTTGCAGACGCCATGACCCCGCAGCTCCGCTTCTCGTTAAATTCTAAAGAAATGTTTGCTTCTGAGCCCAAGGAGACGAGCTGGCTTGTTCACAGCACGTTGCTTTTAGAAGCAAAACACTGGAAACGGTCCAAACGTCCGTTTGACGGGTGAATGGAAAAGTACATTTTCGGGGTGTATTTATGCAACGGAATTTTACAGACAACGCAGATGAACCTTAGAAACTCTGTGTCGAGTGGGGACAGCTGCGCCGATCACCAGTAGGCACGAGAGCAAGCAACACCAAACCACACGTCGTGCAGCGTGACGTGAGCCGTGCAGCGTGACGTGAGCGGCGGACAGAGCGGGCCGACGGATGCGCTCCAAACCCAGGGTGCAGGGGAGGGGGCTGGGGCGCTTCCCAGCATCACCGTGAGCATGTGGGGCGGGGTCCCCGAGGTGCACGCCCCCACAACCTATTTCCTGGCCTGTGTCACATACTGCATGGCCAAATTAATGACACACACAAGTGGAACCTTGCACACACCCAAGCATCGTGAATACCGCGTGCCTCGCGCGTTCATTTCAAGAGGAATGGTCAATGTTCGTTCACTGTAAGACTTGAAGGCGGGAGGAGAAGGGGCGACAGAGGACGAGATGGTTGGGTGGCATCACCCACTCGATGGACAGGAGTCTGAGCAAGCTCCGGGAGCTGGCGATGGACGGGGAAGCCGGGTGGCCGCGGCCCACGGGGTCACAAAGAGTTGGCGGTGGCTGAGCGACTGGACTGAGCGTAATACACAGACTTACACACACGCGGCTCCACCTAAGCCAACCTGAGTGCTTACTGCTGCCGTCCCCTGTGGAGTCCAGTTAGCCCGGCCTCTGGGGAGGACTCTAAGGCGGGTGGGCTTTCTGAGCGCCAGCAACCTGGGGGTGTTTGTTTTGCTTTAAGGTACAAAACCCCACTTCGTTAACTCGAACTCCCAGCTCAGAACCGCCCTCCTCTCGAGCCCTGGGTTTGATCTGCTGCCTCCTGGCATCGGGGTCCCCCACGGGGCCCACCTTCTGGCCTAGGTGCTCCGGGAAACCGTGGGTGTGGGTTCCGCCTGGGAGCCGGCCGTGTCCCCATGACGGCCAGGACGTCCCCTCACCCCCAGGGGGCCCTCACCCTCACCACGCACGCACACCGTGCGCGCAGACATGCACACCATGCAGGCACACGCACCGCACACTGCATATGCATACATACACCGTGCGCACGCGCGCACACGCCCTCCAAGCACGCACACCGCGCGCGCACACGCACTCCAAGCACGCCACGCACACCAAGCACGCACACGCACTCCAAGCACGCACACCACGCACGCACACGCACTCCAAGCATGCCACGCACACCGCGCACGCACACGTGCACCAGGCACGCACACGCACACCGCGCACGCGCATTCCAAGCACGCACACCGCGCGCGCGCACGCACTCCAGGCGCGCACACGCACGCCGCGCACACGCACGCCCGCGGGGGCGGGCCAGAAGACAGCGGTCTGCCTTGCACAGAGTACAGGGACTGCCTCCGGCTGATGGGTAGTGACTTTCACTTTCTTCCCGGACTTTCCCACATTCTCCAAATATTTGACAATGGCTGGTTGTGAATGTTACGAGAAAAAGAAAACACTCAGATGTGTGTGTTTTTAAGTAAAACCTACCAGCTACGTCTTCGGAGTGGCTGCTGTGAAGGCCGTGGGCCGGACCCACGCGCGGACCTCTGGTCTCGGGACACGTGGCGCCAGGAAGTGGCTCAGCGGCGGGTCTTGGGCCACCTGCCCGGCCAGGTTGGGCCCCTCTGGGCCCTCCTAGCCTCGGGCCAGCGTGGAAGGGGTTAAGATGCTCCACCAATGCAAATTAGGTTTAATTAATCCTTTTCATCAGTTACAAATATACCTTCTGAATCCTATTAAAAACATGAATATGCAAATGAAGACCTTTTTTAATTCTCATTTTCAAGGACTTGGTGTTGGGCTTTGATTAAGTGAATTCCCCTTAACAGCCTGTAAACCTGGTGCAAAAGTAAATTTCCATTTTAAGTTTGAAACAAAGAAAAAAGCCCCGAAGGCTGCTGGTAATTGAGCTAATTATAGTGTCACACTACAGGCCACACGTGGAGCCCACGGCGGGAGGGGCCCTGGGGGCAGCTCTCAGGGCCCTCCGCTGGTTGTGCTGTCGGGCCATTTTCCCCACGTGGAGACTGAGGCTCAGGTAGGGGCAGAGCCTGGAGTCCAGGCCAGGGAGCGTGCGCTGCCAGGGCCTGGCTCATGGGGAAGCGGGGGCGCCCCGGTGGGGACCCCTGAGGGAGCCTGGACCCAGGTGCGCACTGCGACCGCGGGGGCGCCGAGCCCCACGGCCCTGGCGACTGCCACGCACACCGCGCACGCACACGTGCACCAGGCACGCACACGCACACCGCGCACGCGCATTCCAAGCACGCACACCGCGCGCGCGCACGCACTCCAGGCGCGCACACGCACGCCGCGCACACGCACGCCCGCGGGGGCGGGCCAGAAGACAGCGGTCAGCCTTGCACAGAGTACAGGGACTGCCTCCGGCTGATGGGTAGTGACTTTCACTTTCTTCCCGGACTTTCCCACATTCTCCAAATATTTGACAATGGCTGGTTGTGAATGTTACGAGAAAAAGAAAACACTCAGATGTGTGTGTTTTTAAGTAAAACCTACCAGCTACGTCTTCGGAGTGGCTGCTGTGAAGGCCGTGGGCCGGACCCACGCGCGGACCTCTGGTCTCGGGACACGTGGCGCCAGGAAGTGGCTCAGCGGCGGGTCTTGGGCCACCTGCCCGGCCAGGTTGGGCCCCTCTGGGCCCTCCTAGCCTCGGGCCAGCGTGGAAGGGGTTAAGATGCTCCACCAATGCAAATTAGGTTTAATTAATCCTTTTCATCAGTTGCAAATATACCTTCTGAATCCTATTAAAAACATGAATATGCAAATGAAGACCTTTTTTAATTCTCATTTTCAAGGACTTGGTGTTGGGCTTTGATTAAGTGAATTCCCCTTAACAGCCTGTAAACCTGGTGCAAAAGTAAATTTCCATTTTAAGTTTGAAACAAAGAAAAAAGCCCCGAAGGCTGCTGGTAATTGAGCTAATTATAGTGTCACACTACAGGCCACACGTGGAGCCCACGGCGGGAGGGGCCCTGGGGGCAGCTCTCAGGGCCCTCCGCTGGTTGTGCTGTCGGGCCATTTTCCCCACGTGGAGACTGAGGCTCAGGTAGGGGCAGAGCCTGGAGTCCAGGCCAGGGAGCGTGCGCTGCCAGGGCCTGGCTCATGGGGAAGCGGGGGCGCCCCGGTGGGGACCCCTGAGGGAGCCTGGACCCAGGTGCGCACTGCGACCGCGGGGGCGCCGAGCCCCACGGCCCTGGCGACGCCTCCACGAGCTCCTCGGCAGTACCGCCAGGTGCCCGGGACCCTCCCCGCCCGGGGCCCTGTCCGCGGGGCTGGAGAGCCGCGGCGGGGCGGCGCGGGGCGCCGGACTGGTGGCCTCTGCGCACGCGCCACTGAGACCACGGCTGGTTGGAACCCAGGTGGGCTGCAAGGCTAAAGCACGAGCTGGGTTTCCAGACTCGGTGCCAAGAGACGGTCAAGGGACTCTCACTAATTTATATGTATATATAGAGAGAACTCGTATTTTAAAGTTAAGATATAACTGACATATTGGTTTCAACAACAGGATGATTCAATGTTTGTATATACTGCAAAACTAATTTTCGTACTGACTCCACGTTGAAATACAATTTTGGATATATTAGGTTAAATATATTCATCAAAATTTCACCTCCTTTTTAAATGTGGTTACTGAGAATTTCAAATTACATACACGTGTGGCTTGCATGTTATGCCCGTCCCCAGGGTGGCTCTCCAAGTTCTTGAGAAGGCACCGACGCTGACGGAGAGGAATATACATGTAACATGCATTCACTGTAAGCGAGCCACGCAGCAGGAAATGTCAGGCGGCGGTATCAAGCGCCACAGGAAGGATACAGAGGCTCGGGCACGAATCGGCTCAGGGCCCCCCGCCGCCCCCGTAACAACGAACCACAGGCTGGGTGGCTTCGGCATCAGGCGGTCTCCTCGTAGTCCCGGAGGCTGGGCGCCTGAGACCCAGGTGTGGGGCAGGGCTGGCTCCCCCGGCAGCCTCTGTCCTTGGTGTGCCGACGGCCGACTTCTCCCCGCGCCCTCACGCGGTCGGCCCCGCTGGCTCTGTGCCCCCTCCTCTCCTCTTGCAAGGACACCAGCCCTACGGGGTTAGGGCCCAGCCTAAACCCTGGCTTAACTCAGTCGCCTCTGGAAAGGCTGAGTCCCCAAGCAGCCACACTGTGAGGCACAGAGGTAGGAACTCAGCAGATGAATCTGGGGGACAGCTCCGTCCACAAGGGAGGACGAGGTGGCGAGATTCCGGGAAGAAGCCCCCGCTGGGCGGATGCTGGGAAGGGGAAGACCAGGGCTGGTGTGTCTGAGACTTGCCATGGAGTCCAGTTCTCAGAAATATTAACCAGTTGGGAAAAACCCCAAACCTTCTGCTCACTCTGGAAAATCTGGGGCCATGAACAGGGTGGGGACTGGAACCTGGACATTCGTTTTTGTTTTGGCATTTGCTTGTTTTTAAATGACCAACATGGCTCAGAAGTATGGAAGTTCTGAGAGACGCTGTCGATTTCACTTTAAAATGAGAATCTGGTATTTCTGTAGGTTATTGCTTTCAATAAAACTCCTTAAGTGTTTTGGAAATAACAACAAAAATCCAGTCAAATACATCAGTCGATGCTTTTACGGAGAATTTCCAAGACAATTGTTAAGTGAGAAAAAAAAAAGCCCAAGCTGCAGAACCCAGTTATTCTAAAAGCACAGAGAAGCCCAGTGAGATGGACGCCGCACTGTGTGAGGTGCGCCCGCCGCAGGCGGATGAGCTGGGCGGGGCCGGGGGCTCTTACACTTGACCTTTCTGCTGCCAAGGGTGTTTCTTTACGCACTGCAAGTGCGNGAAAAAAAAAGCCCAAGCTGCAGAACCCAGTTATTCTAAAAGCACAGAGAAGCCCAGTGAGATGGACGCCGCACTGTGTGAGGTGCGCCCGCCGCAGGCGGATGAGCTGGGCGGGGCCGGGGGCTCTTACACTTGACCTTTCTGCTGCCAAGGGTGTTTCTTTACGCACTGCAAGTGCGTCAGCGTCGTGCAGCTGAAGACACAGAGAACGAGAAGAAAATGGGAACCACAGCAGAGAGGCCACAGGGCGCTGGCCCCCCGTGCTGTGTGACCTTGGGTGAGGCCCTGGCCCTCTGGGCCCGAAGCGGGAATTTAAGTAGCTTGGTAAAGCCACCGGTCCTCACCGTGCACACACATGCAGGTACACACACGTGACTCAGCCCTCCATGCACAGGGCACACGTGACGGTCACATGCACACACGTCCACTCACGCAGTCCTGCACGTGGGCCCGTGCACACACTGCTGCCTGTCCTGCTCTGGACCTCTGAGTCACCCCTCTGAGGCTGCCTGGGGACAGATGCCCGGCCCTTCATCTGGCTCTGGTGTCCTGAGGGACGAGGGAAGCAGGCCATGTTTGACCCAGAAGCGGGGGTCTCCAGGGCAGCTGACCCTGCCAGGAGGGCCAGGCCTGAAGGATGTGCATGTGGCCTGAGGCGGGTTCAGGCGCTTTCCGAACCTCCGCCTCCTCCTCTGATGAGATCCAGCCTGCAGGATCACTGTGGGATGGGAGTCAGCTCACAGGCTGGACAGAGCGTTGCATACTGGGATGTCCCCATCGAAGCGGGGAGGGGAGGGCCTACCAGACTCCGATGGGGTCACATCACACGCTGACTCTGACCCAGCGGGCCCCGGTGTTTCCAACCGCCTCCCGGGTGATGCGCTGGTTGTGGTCCAAACTGGGGTCGTGCTCATCTCCAGAGCTTGAACCAGGTGAACATGGAGGGACAGGGACCATGCTGCCTCCTGGTGAGCTGAGCTGGCAGCCCTGATGCCCAGTGTGGGGGGAGGCGGGGCCCCGGGGGTCCCCAGGGGCCCGGCAGGTGGCGCCCTCCTCCTGGGAGCCCAGGGGACGCTGGAAGGAGCCTGGCGCACACCAAACCCCATTCTGTCCTGGCAATTACGGCTTATTGCTGCTGCACTAATCCCTTAAAATTAGTCATTAGCAGCTTAACAACCCCTTGGCATCGGTGCCCACTAACGAGCTGGTGGCCGAGGGGGTCTGCCAGAACCAGACCCTTCTGGAGTCCGGCTCCCCACTCGAGTGCGCTTGGAGCCCCTGGCCAGCAGTGGAGCAGGGAGCGGGCAAGCTTGGTGGCTGGTGACCCAGTCGACCGGGAGGATACCAGAGGCCTCTGTGCCCCGTCCTGCTCAGACGCATCCCTGGGGGTGGGTCAGCTCCTGCCTCTCTTCAGGGACAGAAGTCTCGTAACTGAGCAGAATCATTGTCAACCTGGGGCTGGCCCCGAGCTGATGCTGGGTGGGTGGCCCAGGCCCGGAGTGAGTTTCCCACCTGGAAGTGGCCTCGGGGACCTTCTCACTGTGGACAAAGGTGGGGAGCCCGGGGCAGTGGGGAGCCCAAGGCCGGGTGCTCACAGGAGGCTGGACTCAGGGGAGGCTTAGCTGCCGGCTACGCCCTGTCCTGCGGAGACGTGGCCAGTCCTGGCTCCACTGGGAGACACCCTCCCCGGGGCTGGCTCTTGGGAGGTGGCAGCAGGCGGAGACGAGTGGTGCCCGGCGACTCAGGGCACAGAGGCGCAGGCTGGGGCTGAGCGGGCCCCTGGCCTGGGGACCCAGCACGAACGTGGCCCCAGCCTCCCAACCCGACTCACATGCCCCCAACCCTCCAGCGCCTTTTCCGCTGAGGCTGCGGGAGCTTAGCTCTAGCCACGCGACGGAGACCACCACCCCGGGGGAGGTGCCCACCCGGCCTGCACACCCCGTCTTGGCCCGGGGTGACCCCCAGGCACAGGCCAAGCGCCTCAACCCTGGCCCGCGTTTCGGGACCGTCTGGCAAGCATGACCCGCTTCCTGCCCCTGCCCCGCAGGGGAGCCGGCCCTAGTGAGCGCCCTCCGCAGGCGGGGACGTGCTGGTGCACACGGGGGCCTCGCGGGGCATTTCAGGGGCTGACGATTGTGTGTCAGGTTCCGACTTGAGCATTTTATTACTGTGGGCAGCGTGTGGTCTCAGCGATTTCACCCGGGAGGGAGGTCAGGCCCAGGCCTCAGCCTCTCCCACGCCTGGGCTCAGCCCAGCTCTCCATGGGGCGAGGGGGCAAGGGACGGGACAGAGTCAGAGCCTGGTCCCCAGAGCCCCCGTGGGACCTTGCCCCCTGTGAAGTGGCAGGAAGTCAGCACGGAGGGTTTGGGGCTCCTGAGGGGAGGCAGAAGGGGGCCCACAGGCCTCGGAACCCCAGCCCAGCTGCCTGAGGAGGGTTGCAGAGCCAAGGGTGGCACCGGGTGCTGTGCTGATGCATCCGGGGCCCCAGGGAGCCGGGGGTGTGGGGAGCGGGACCCCTTGGGTGTCTGCCAGCCTTGCTACGCAGGGGCCCCGCCTCCATCCCAGCGCTGTGACCACAGTCGGGCACAAAGCCGTGCTCCCCACCCCCCAGAGCTGGCGCTGGGGCGCCTGGCTGTGTGTGAGGCACCCAGAGCGTCTGACGGGAGGCGAGCGGCATGCCCCAGCTGGACGAGAGTCCAGGTCAGGGCAGCCGGGGGCCCTGGGAAGCCAGTCCACGTGCCAGGCCGTGGCCTTCTCATCTGAGAAGAGGGAATGGCAACCCCCAGGCTGCGGTGTGGCTGGACCAGCTGGGGGCTCCGGATTCCAGCAGGAGGGCCCGGGCCGACCTCACGGCGACCCTGGGCAGGGCCGGGCCACGTCTGTCCGAGGCACACAGTCAAGGTCTGAGCTCCAGAGCCAACAGTGATGGGCTGGAGCGCAGAGCAGGGTCGGGGGTGGCCCCAGCTCTGCCGGCCCCGCCCGCCTCCCCAGCGGTGACCTGGGAACCCGCCGTGGGCAGCGCCCGAGGTGAGTCTGTGGCCACGGGCTGGCCCACAGGGCAGAGGGCCCCAGCCCCGGGGTTCAGATGCACACACAGCTGGGGTGCTGAGGGTATCTTTATTTCAAGAGAGCTGGGACTTCGCAGGCGCCCAGGCTCACCCGCCTGGTCTCAGCCAGGCCGGGCTGGAGAAGGCTGTGGTGAGACGGCACCGTGGGGAGGGGCGGGCAGCTGGCCACAGAACTACCCCCGCCACCTGCACTGCAGGACGGGGGTGAGGAGGTGGGCGAGGAGGGCCTGCCCTGCAGAGCGGGCGTGGGCTCAGGGCTTGGGGAGGGGGCCACCCTGAGCTGCTTAACCACCCCTAACCCGGCCAGAGGTGTGCCCCTGGGCCCTGAGCTCGGGCGGGTCGCCCAGCGGGGTGCAGGGTGATGCTCAGGAGTCCCCACCAGGCCGGGAGGCTCGAGGCCCCATCGGGGCAGAGGCTGGGCCAGGCCTGGGGGGCCGGGCAGTGGTAGGTGGGGCCTGCCGGCCGGTGGGGGCTGGAACCCCAAGGAACAGACAGCGGGGCTCCTGCCGGCTGCCTACTCCCCACTCCGAGGCTGGGGGCCGGGGGCTAGGCCAGCGTCTGGCGGCTGAAGAGGTCGAGGGTCAGGGCGCTGAGGAAGGCAGGGATGCTGTCCTGCTGCAGCAGATGCAGCTCGATGAGCCCCGGCACCGTCCGCGAGAACGCCGTCTCCAGCAGCTGCATCTTGGTGCCCGAGGGGCCCGCGGCCTGCGGGGGATACGGAGACGCGTCAGGAGGTGCGCGTCCGGGCAGACAACCCCCCCCGCCCCGGCAAGGCCCCAGGTCCAGACGCGGACAGGTGGCCTGGCCACTGCCCACGTCCAGGCACGTCCCCGCAGGCGAGGCTGAGCCTCAGGCTTCACGGGCAGGGTCTCACCCCTTCTCTAGGGTCCAGAAGCAGACGGGCGTGTGGATTCCAGCTCGCCAGCTCCCCGAGATCAGCCCACCCGGCACCCCCACCCTCAGCCCCCGCCCTCGTGAGAAGACTCGGAGCCGGGCGTGAGGGCCCCGTGCTGGCCACACACAGTCTGAGGCAGGTCTCACTCACAGGCTGTGCCCGGTGAGGAGGGGGCGGCCGAGGGGCCGTGGAGCAAGGGCCTCCCTCACCCACCGCCCTCTGGCTGGCCGCACGGCAAGGGCGGGGTCTTTGTGGGGCCGCCTCTGGTGCCCACCCGCCCAACTGTCCAGGCGCAGATCCTGTCCTTTCTGGCTGTGAGGCTTCAGGCAGGAGTGGAGGGGCTCCCAGCTGAGGGTGTGCTGGGGGCCAGCCCCTCCTGGAGGGCTTCCTGCAGGCGGCAGGTGGGGGCCAGGCATCCTGGAGAACCCAAGGGGTTGATTCCTTCCACGCTTCTTTATATAAACGTCAGCTGAAGTTGCGGAAGTGCCAGGAAGGAAGACAGGCCCCCTCTAAACACTGGGTGCCACAGGGCAGGGCCCCCAGGACTAGCCTGTCAGCCCCTCACATGGGAGCTCGGAGATGTCTTGGGGCTAGCTGGGGTCCCCAGGCAGGTCTGAGCAGACCCAAGCCCAGGTGCTCAGCTACTGGGGGTGGATGGAGGCACAAAGGTGCCTGAACCCTCGGGCAGGGCTCACGTGACCGTGCCTTCCCACGGGCAGCACCCAGGGGCAGGCGGAGGCTGCCTGCTGGGGTCTGGGAGAGCTGCGGGCGCAGGCCTGGGCAGAGGCCATCAAGAATCAGACAGGATCCTGTGGCCTGCAGCCCTGTTCCTCCCGCCAGCAGGGCGGCCACCTGCCCAGCCAGCCCACTTGACCCAGTCAGCTCCACCCCTGCCCAGAGGACGCCGGACGCCACTCCATTTGGAGAATCCGGGGCTGGGATACCCTGGTGACATGTACTCCTCTAGAGACCCCTCCTTCCAAGGCAGCTCCTTCTGACCCCTCATCAAGAATCAGACAGGATCCTGTGGCCTGCAGCCCTGTTCCTCCCGCCAGCAGGGCGGCCACCTGCCCAGCCAGCCCACTTGACCCAGTCAGCTCCACCCCTGCCCAGAGGACGCCGGACGCCACTCCATTTGGAGAATCCGGGGCTGGGATACCCTGGTGACATGTACTCCTCTAGAGACCCCTCCTTCCAAGGCAGCTCCTTCTGGCCCCAAACCTGCCTGCCAGCTGAACCCCAGCTCTGCCTCGGTCTGTGGGCGCCCACCCCACCAATCCCGTAACTGCTGCTGCTACTGCTAAGTCGCTTCAGTCATGTCCGACTCTGTGCGACCCCAGAGACGGCAGCCCACCAGGCTCCCCCGTCCCTGGGATTCTCCAGGCAAGAACACTGGAGTGGGCTGCCATTTCCTTCTCCAATGCATGAAAGTAAAAAGTGAAAGTGAAGTCACTCAGTCGTGTCCGACTCATAGCGACTTCATGGACTGCAGCCTACCAGGCTCCTCCGCCCATGGGATTTTCCAGGCAAGAGTTCTGGAGTGGGGTTGCGATTGCCTTCTCTGCCTGGGGCCCACGTACACTTCTAGCCACGGAGACCCTGCAACACGCCCCACCCAGGCCAGGTGTCTGTTACAGGACCACATGCAGCACACACCTGCGACTCTTCCAACCAACGAAAAAAAGACAAGTGACCCAACGAGAAAGTAGCGGAACGATCTGAACCAACGTTCCCTCAGAACACAGACCAACGGCCACAATGCCGTCTGTCTTCAGGGAAATGCAAGTGAAGCCCCTGTGAGACCTGCCCCAGGCCTGCAGGGACCATCTAACCCAGGCCACAAGGCCCGTGCTGGTGCGGACGCTGTGCTGACCGCCCAGCGGTTCCTCAGGAGAGAACCCTGCGACCCGCGACGCCACTCCTGGGCACGGGCCCGAGCGAAGTGAGAGCACGTCCACACGGGAGCTGGCTTGGGAGCGTCCACGGCAGCAGTGTTCAGCACGACAGCAAGACATGGACGGCCACCGACAAGCAAACAGGCCCACGCTGCGGCCACGGACGGGCCCGATCCAGACTCGGGAGGAGCAAGAGGCGCTCTGTGCACACAGAGACACGGGAGGCTCCCGTGGGGAGCGCTCCGCGGGAGCCACCACGGCGAGGCGTGCAGAGCAGGAGAATGGTCTGGGCAGCGCCAGCTCCTCCCAAGACGCCCCACCCTCCCTGGGGTCCCAGGGCCCCCGACGGCCCACGTGGGCCTGAGCCACCTCGGCCTCCGCTGTGCAGGCCCCGCCGAGGGGTAGCCCGCGCCCCCTCGAGTGCCTGCCTTCCTGTGCAGCTCAGGTCCTCTCGGAGCGTCCGTCGCCGATGCGGACACTGGGCGCCACAGGGCAGGGGCCCCCCAAACTAGCTCTCATCCGCCGCAGAGGCCGTGCCCACTGCCCTCGCTGCCCTTGGATGCCCCCCCAGTCCCTGGAGCGCCGACTTGGCTGCGGGCACCTCCTCCTGCCACGCGGCTCCGCCGGGCGGCCGGCCCTGTTCTGCTGCCCACTTAGCCCTGTCAGAGCTCAACACAGACTGTTTTTACACAAAAATACGAGAAACCACTCTGACCTTTACCGAGAAAATCCTTTCATTTCTGCCTTCTGCTCTTGATTCCGAGTCTCCCCTAAATGTCAGAGGGGTGGTTCTCCTGTAGCTGGGGGCCCGGGGCAGGCTGGGGGTGGGTGGAGGGCGGAAGGGCAGCTGCGTCTGCCTGGCCAGGGGCAGGGGCAGACCCCGCCGTCCCTCCTCCCAGTCTGCCCCCCCCCCACCCCGGGGCAGCCCTTCCGCTGACTAAACTGGGCTCCTCCGGGTGCCTCCCCAGGCGCCGGTGGGCTGCGGGCTCCTGACTGCCCTTCACGTGCCGACGTGACTCGCGGTGTCCACAGTGGGGCCATGTGGGGCTGCTCGCCCAGCCACCAGGCGCTCCCTCTGTGCCCGGGGACATCGCGATATCCATGTGCCCTCTGTGCTCGGGGATGTCGGGACTCCCATGTGCCCTCAGGGCCCGGGGACCTTGGGACAGGTCAGTCGGCCCCGGGGTGGCCCGCCCCAGGCCCAGCCCGCTGCCCGCCCTCCGAGGTGACGGCCGCCGTGGACACGGGTCTCTGCCAGGGTCAGGCTTTCAGACGCTCCTGTCTGCAGAACAGAGCCAGGGCTCCTCCAGCCAGGATCTCACATGCTCCAGGTGCTTTCATGCGCTCCCAGGCTGATCTGGGGCGGCTGCACCGCCAGGGCCCTGCCCCAGGATCCCCCCGCTTCCACGCCCGCGCAGCACTCCCACTGACAGCGAGGAAGAGGCTGTCAGAAGAGGCGGTGGAGCAGGGATGCCGGCTGGCCGCTCATGGGGCCAGGGTGAAAGGTGGTTCTCCACGGTTTCCTGCATTCTCCAGGGTTTTTTACTGTGACTGCACATTATATTTGTGATCAGAAAAAACAATACCTAAATTATATCCACGAGAGCCGACAGCTCAGAGAACAGGCAAACACACAGACACACACACACACTCCATCCCTAATGCAGACACGTGCTGACGTCCGTGTCACCAGCCCCCGGGCCTGGGCCAGGCAGGACCTGCGGTGGGGACAGGGCATCCGGGGCCAGGCCTCGCCGGACAGCCTGCCCTGGGGCCCTGTGACCACCGTCGGCCTCTGGGGCTGCTGTGAGCGTGGCCGGGGACTGAGGGGGGGTGACGCCTGGCTGCTTCCCCCAGATCTGAGCTGCCCTCCACCATGGGGGAGGGGGCGCCTCCTGGGATGACCCCCTGCCCACGAGCGCTCCATGGGAAAAGATGCGCACACAGCCCCCAGGCTCCCCGAGAACCTGGGTGTGTGGAGCACCCACCCCGGTCCATGCCCGCTGCTCTCCCCTCACCTTGGAGCAAAGTCCCGAGGCCCACATAGATCCCCCAGTCCTCCAAGGGCCTGTGGGCACCGCCTCGCCACCCCCGAGGCCCGGCGCCCTCCCTTGTCAGCAGGAGATGCTGTCAACCCCACGAGGCCGCTGGGCGTGGCTGCCTGGACCAGGGCACCTGGGGGCTGGCCGTGTGTCTGGGCCCCGGAGGCCCCTGGGAGCCCCAGGCAGGCGCTGCTGTGCATGAACAGAGAGGCCGTGGAGGCAAGTGGGTCAGGACAGCTTGGCCAGGAGCTGAGTGCACTGTCCCGGCACCAAGTTCCAGGGAACGAACGGAAGCTGGCGAGGAAGCATGTCCAGCATGCGGAAAATAGCTCACCCAATTATCCCCACTTAATTGTACTGAAAAGCATCTAGATACTGCATGTTCTAATTATACCAGCGTTATTGGAATTCACCGTCCCCGGCGAGGGGTGACCTTTCCCAAGAGCGATTGTTGGGGGGGGCAAGGCCAGGCACCCCAACAGTTGCAGACCGATTTCAAACCCACAATTATTATTATTATTCTATTTATACAGCCCTCCATCTCTCAGATGCTCCGTTTTAGATCCACACGCAGCTGTTCCTGCAGCCTCACGAGGGGGAGGGTGCACACGGGGCGGCAAGGCCCCGGGAGGTCACATCCAGGAGCCCCGCCCAGCACAGGCGGGCGCCCAGGCCTCCTCCTGGTCCCAGTGGTCGGGGGCAGAGGTGGGTAAGGGGGGGCAGGCGGGCAGAGGCAAGTTGGGCAGGCACCGCAGGGCTGACCGCGTCCTTCCCCTGCTCTCAACGGGCAGAGAGGACCCTGGAGGCCCGGGCCCCAGTTCCGGGAGAGCCTGGGTCCCTCCATCTCCGCCGTCAAGTGGGCTGGACAGCCTGCCCCCCCAGCCCTCATCCAGGAGGCCTACCCCTCCTCGCCTCCCCGTTCAGACAGCCTGAGAGTGGCTGAGGAGCCCACGGGGCCGTCTGAGGGACAGGGTGCTTGGGGACGGCTCCGACGGAGAGGCGGAAGCTGGGGTCCACGGGGGCCGCTCTGCTAGGCGCTGCGTGATGGCAGGCTCTGCGCGTCACTGCTCTGAGCTGGACTTCCCTGTTTTAGGGGAGGGTTGCGGGTGGGCTCAGATGCCGACACCCGTCCACACACTCAGCTCTGGGAGAAAGAGGGAGACTGCTCGCCAGCCCGAAACAACCAGAAAGATGGGACACAGAAACCCAGAGACGCCTGCAGGTCCTGGGAGGTGAGGGGCGGAGGGGCGGCCCGGCCGGGAGACGGGAGGGGAGCCCGGGACAGCCCCGTCCTCTCGAGATGCTTTCTGGGCACAGGGGGACACTCTGAGTGGAGGGTCAGCTGAGAGCTGGGGAGACCCGGGGGTCAGAGGGTGCAGGGCAGCGCGCCTGAGACGGGAGCCACGGCTGGAAACAAGATCAAGCAGACTGTCCCTGAGCACTTCGCAGGGAGCTGATCAGCGCACGAGCGGGAGAGCGCCCAAGAGCAGGAAAAGGCCCCGCAGTGGTTCAGAGCAGACATCGCCACCACCGCCCCCCCGCCCCCGACCACGCCAGGAGGGCGCCACAGGGCACAAGGTGGTCTCCCCTCAGGACCAGCAGTCACCCTTGACCACCCGCTGCTCTGGTCCCGCTCAGAAGGCTTTTTCTGCTGCGCCACTTGGCATGCAGGATCTTAATTTCCCTGATTGAACCCTCATGCCCTGCGGTGGAAGCATGGAATCTTAACCACTGGATGACCAGGGCCATCCCTGGCTCACACATCTTAAACTAAGACCTGAAAGACTCTGTTTCCAAGTAAGTTTATGACCAACCTAGACAGCATACTGAAAAGCAGAGACATTACTTTGCCGACTAAGGTCCGTCTAGTCAAGGCTATGGTTTTTCCTGTGGTCGTGTATGGATGTGAGATTTGGACTGTGAAGAAGGCTGAGCACTGAAGAATTGATGCTTTTGAACTGTGGTGTTGGAGAAGACTCTTGAGAGTCCCTTGGACTGCAAGGAGATCCAACCAGTCCATTCTGAAGGAGATCAGCCCTGGGATTTCTTTGGAGGGAATGATGCTAAAGCTGAAACTCCAGTACTTTGGCCACCTCATGCGAAGAGTTGACTCACTGGAAAAGACTTTGATGCTGGGAGGGACTGGGGGCAGGAGAAGGGGACGACAGAGGATGAGATGGCTGGATGGCATCACCAACTCGATGGACACGAGTCTGAGTGGACTCCGGGAGTTGGTGATGGACAGGGAGGCCTGGCGTGCTGCGATTCATGAGGTCGCAAAGGGTCAGACACGACTGAGCGACTGGACTGAGCTGAACTGAACTGAACGGTGCTTCTGAGTAAAGCCTGGGTGCGAGCAGCGACAGGAAGATAAAGACACCCAGCCCCCAACAGGGGGAAATTCACCACCCGTCAAAGATGACAGGCTGTGCAAAACCCAGAAGAATGTGATTCACAGTGAAGAGAAGAAGCAGTCGATGGAAACTCGTCCGGAACCGACACTGCTGCTAGAATCAGCAGGTGACGCAGCAGCAGCTGCCGCAACCTTTTCCACGTATTCAGAAAGCTGACGACAGAAAAGGTACAAACTGGGCGTCTGCAGGTTGAGTCTACAGCGCTCGGGACGAGTGTCCTGGGGGGGTTAATGGCAGACTGGATGTCGTGGAAAAAAGTCCAGTGAACCTGCAAATGTAGCAACAGAGACCGATCAGAATGGAAAGAAAAGTACGTGCGCGAGCGGCCGCGGTGCCCTTGAGGGACGCACCACACGACCAGCGAGCGCAGCGTGTCTTCTGAAAGGCTCTCAGTGACCCCGCCTCCAGGCATTTGCATCCTATACAACCCATAGAAGAATGAGAAAAAAGGTACCCCACCCTAGCAGAAGCTGAAAGCTGGAGTGACCGCCTTAATACCAAACAAAGCAGATTTCAGAGCAAAGAATATTACCGAGGAAAACGGCCATTTGAAAACAATAAAGGGATTCATTTACACATGAAATAAAAGCCACCAGAAACGCAAGGAGGGACAGACAAATCTAACACCTCTGTCCACTGACAGGAGAGGAAGGCAGGGAGCAGCACAGGTTCAGCAGCTCTGCCGAGCCTACCAAAACCTGCCTCATGCTTACAGCATTCCTGCAGAATGCAAATTATCTTAAGTATTACCTACTTAGACAACATTCTGAACCCTAACACAGACTTAAACAAATTTAAAAACAAGGTATCAGAATTTGTAGAGTGCTGGTAAAGCAAGCCTTAGGGGGAGATGTGTGGCACCAAGCGTCTACAGCAGAAAAGAGAACGGAGTCAAATAGAAGCTTTAGCTTCACAGGGAGTTCAGTGGATAAGACTCCACACTTCCACTGCAGGGGCAAGCGTTTGATTCCTGGTTGGGGAACTAAGATCCTGCAAGCCGTGGGGCACAGCCAAGAAAACATTTTCTTTAAAAAATAATAAACTAAAATAAAAAGGGCAAAGTTAATACAAAGCAAGCAGAAGAAAGGAAAAAAGATCAAAGCAGAAATCAGTGAAGCGGAAAAGCATTAGGAAAAATGAGACCCAAAGTGACTTTTCCAGAACCTTAATAAAGTTGATAAACTGGTCAGACGAACCAGGAATAAAAGGAGACACAAACTGCTGTTAATAGTACCATGAATAGGCAAGATGAAGCACTAGGAATTCTACAGATTCAAAAGGACAGTGAGAAAACGTTATAAACAACTTTTTGCCAATAAATACAACCAACACCAAATGGACAAAGTTTTCTGAAGATACCAAACGCCCAAAGCTCACCACGAAGGAAGGAGCTAACCCGAGCAGCCCTGCCTCCTCTCACGGAAACGAGCGCACAGTGAAAGCCTCGCACAGAAGGCTCCAAGGCGGGGTGGCTCTCCTGCTGCTGCTGCCAAGTCGCTCAGTCGTGTCCGACTCTGTGCGACCCCGTAGACGGCAGCCCACCAGGCTCCCCCGTCCCTGGGATTCTCCAGGCAAGAACACTGGAGTGGGTGCCATTTCCTTCTCCAATGCATGAAAGTGAAAAGTGAAAGTGAAGTCGCTCAGTCGTGTCCGTCTCCTAGCCACCCCATGGACTGCAGCCCACCAGGCTCCTCCGTCCATGGGATTTTCCAGGCAAGAGTCCTGGAGTGGGGTGCCATTGCCTTCTCCAGGCTCTCCTGCTAAATTCTATCAAATATTCAACGAACAAACTATACCAGCTCTACATAAAGTGTTTACAGAAATGGAAGAGGAGAAATGCTCTCTAGCTCACCCTATGAGTCAGGTGTCACCAGGCCACGGTTGGATGATGGCATCACGAAGGAGAGAGCATAGTCTGATAATCCTCAGGAACACAGACGCTGAAATTCTGAGCAAAGCAGGAAGCAATACATGTCCGATAACACAGGTACTAAGGGTAATGTAAGTCTGTCTCAGGAGGCCTTCCCAGGTGGCTGAGACGGCAAAGAATCCACCTGCCAAGCAGGAGATGCGGGAGACCCGGGTTGGATCCCTGGGTCAGGAAGATCCCCTGGAGAAGGAAATGCAACTCACTCCAGTACTCTTGCCTGGGAAATCCCACGGACAGAGGAGCCTGAGGGCTGCAGTCCATGGGGTCGGACAGGACTGAGTTCACGCACCACACCGCTCTGCTGGGAATGCAAGGCTGGTTTACTGCTATAAAGAGTAATTCAACATATTAACAAAGTAAAGAAAAAAACCCACGATACCTCAATAGATGCAGAGAAAGCATCTGACCACACCCAACACGGGTTCCTCAAGAACATTCCTCCGTGGATGAGACCAGGCCAGCACGTCCTCAGCCTGATAACGGGCATCTCCAACTGCCCCACGGCTGACGCTACACTCAGTGGCTCCAGCTGAATGCGTCCCTTCAGGGTGAATGTGGGACAGGAAAGCTCCCGCTCCCACTCAACGCTACTGTGGGGGTCCCGGCCACGGACACAAGGCGGGAAAAAGAGGCAGAAGCAGCCATCACTGCTCCAGATCTCACCACCGTCTCTGCAGGATATACCACACAAGAGGGTCAAAGGCTACTAGAGCTCATAGGCGAGTTCAGAAAGGCTGCAAAATAAAAGGTCCCTTTTATAAAAACGAACTATTTGTACATACTAGCAACAAAGCGGAATTAAAAGTAAAACCCAGTTTACAACAGCATCAGAACACAGAACATTTAGAGATAAACCCGGCACAAAGCCGTGAGACTGTGCCCTGGACACGGGAGGACAGGGCAGAGGCCGCTCTCAGGCTGGAGGCGCGCCGCTGCTGCGGGGCAGCTCTCCCCCGGGGACCCCAGCTGCAGAGCGGTCCTAACTGCACCTCAGCAGGCTTCCCCTGGAGAGGTCGACGAGCTGGGTCTAAAACGAATATGGAAATGCCGAGAACCAGAACCCCCCAAACTCTGCAGAAGAACAAAACTGGAGGCCAAGACCGAGCCTTGAAGACGGCAGAGGAAAGGGGCTGGCTCACCACCACGGCCCCTCAGCCTCTCCCGACCCCGCTCCTCCCAGCTGCCCGCCCGTCCCAGACACACACACACAGACACTCACTCTCTTGTACATAACACACACACACACACACACACACACACTTTTGCACTCTTGTATACACACACTCTCCCGCACACTCTCCCTCTCGCACACTCACTCTTGCACACACACACACAATACTTATACATACAATCGCTTGTATACAAACACACATGCTCTCTCTCGCACACACATGCACACCCTGCAGTCCTGACGCAGACGTGCCAGGAGCCTCCTCGCCGCCTCTACGTGGACCGACACTTGTGCAACACTCTCCTGTTTTCACGCCGGGCTGTACAAGCGTGTCCGGCACAAACATCCGACACGGTGACCCAGCAGCCACAGTCTCTCTCCATCAACAGAGCATCGTGGATGGGAGGAGAGGGCTCTCTCCTCTCACCCGAGCTGCCTCCTCCGCTACTACCGCTGGATGCGGGCACACGGACGGTGGGACCGGGCCTGACCGCGAGGGCACGCCCACTGCAGGACGAGGCCTCCGTGTTTGGAACAGGTGACCAGCCTAGGAAGCCTGCCCGGCCGGCGCTGGAAGAACCACAGGTACACGGGTGACGTCCGGAGGCCCCGCCGAGCCCATGTGCGCGGGCCGGATCCGACCACCCCTCACCCTGCACCAGACCGTCTGCACCAGCCTTGTTTTCCATCTCTGGCAGGGATGAGGATCTGATCTCCAGACAGAATTTTCTCTCTTCCTTTTTAATTAGTACTTGGTAACATCACCAAACTGTGAGTTTATGGCTTTGTAGATCTTGTGTTTTTGACACTAATTACTCACAAAGGCTTTTTAAGCTCCATTTCAACTCTGCAACTGACATGCTGGTAATTAAATGAGAGAGGAAGTGGCAAGACTTTATCCCCGGCCCTTCCCACCTGAGTGCTGGGCTTCCGCGTGGCTGCGGCCCCCGCGGCCCCACGGCTTCAGCCCAGAGGCCAGAGGTGGTCCGTCCAGGGTGCCGCTGCAGCCTTCCCTGCTCAGGGTCTGGCCCGACTGTCCATTCTGGATCTAGATCGCATATCCTTGAAGTGGGAAAGGAGTCGCAAGTGGATGCTTCCCCAAGGATCCCAAGGGTCCAAACCCGTGGGGTGCCCGGTGCCCCCAGGACAGGCTGGCCCCCTCCTCGGGGCTCCTGTGCCCACACGGCCCCTTGGCCAGTCCTCAGTCGGATGCGTGCCGGGCACTGGTGCGGGCAGCTGCAGAGCTGACCCCTCCTCCCCGGCTCCCCCTGCAGAGCAGCGGAGTCAGGGGCCGGGAGGGCAGGGCAGGGGGGGTGAGGGTTATGAGGAGTGGCCAGCGCTGTCCTCCTCTCAGGATGGAAGCAGACTGGGGGGCTGGGACCAGTGTGTCTGAGCCCCAGGCTGGAGGATGGGCTGCAGGGGGGGGCTGGAGTAAGACGTCACCGGCTGGCCAATCTCGGGGCTTCTGGAGCCGACGTGGCCCCCTGGATCCCCCAGGGGCTGGGTGGCTGCAAGGGGACCTGCTCACTCCTCAGGACCACGCAGGAGCCCCAGTGGCCGCCTAGCCCCGCTGCAGCCAGGGCCGGCCCCCACACCCCTGTACAGCTGGCCCACTCCCTGTGTCCCGACGCGGAGGTGGCCTCCTCTCCTTCTGGTAGAACCCAGAGGCTCTCTGACAGACGATAAATCAACCCAAAGGGGTCCAGCCCTCCCCTCTTGTTTCCAACCCAGCCAGTGCCCACCCGGCGTGACGGAGCTGGACCCGGGGAGTGGGCCGGCTTCATTAGTCTGCCCGCCTCTGGCCGTGCTGGGACTCCCTTAAATACAATTGGTTAGTCACAGTTTAAGGTTCTTTATTGCAATTCTATTTTAAGATGCAATTAAAACATCTCATTGTTGAAGCGCACGGTTCCTACTGGGCTTTTCTGCTACAGAGTCAAAGCCAAAGGCGGGGGTGGAGACCGGGCCGAGACTCGTTTCCAAGGCAGTGGGTTTGGTCAGGGCTCATCTCCCGTGGAGAAGCCCCCACTCTGTGAGCTGCCTTCCCTGGCACAAGTCAGGGCCCGGGGCCCCCCGAGCTCCACACCGCACCCTGTCCAGGCACTGTTGCCCCGCTGGCCCGAGCACAGGTGGGGCGGGGCCGTCCTTTGCTCTGGCTGGACGGCGCCTCGCTGCCAGGATGGATGATGTAGATGCCACCAAGGGAGGCCCACCCCGAGGGCGCCTGTCTGACGAGTCACCCGGGGCGTCTGCCCAGTGCTAGGACCCACGGGGTGTCGGGCACAGGATGAGTGCCAGCCAGTGACCACCCGGATCGGCGGGGTGGAAGCAAAGGGTCCCAGCCCCTCAGCCCCTGGCCGGCCTGGCAGGAGACACTGCCTGTGCTCCTGCGCTCACCCGCGGGCGCCCCCCGCCCACTGCCGACAGTGGGAGCAAAAGGGAGGAAGGGCTTCATTCTCCGCACAGAACGCCCGGGGATGCAGTCTGCGTGTGCACGACGTGTGAGTGCATTTTCCCTTTCATCAGCACCTCGGCCTGCGTGCGCCGCGCTCGGCTTCCAGGCACGCTTCAGGGCTTTCCTCACCCTGCTGACAGCGCTGGTTCGCATTGACCACATTCATTTAAAAAAGAAATTTCCAAACACGTCCTGCAGCTGAATTTGCTCTTTGGCCCCAAGAATGGAATACAGATAATCTCACTTCTTGCAGGTATCTTCCTGTGATTTCAGAAATGGTTTTTGCAAAGGCTCCTCACGTTCGCATCTGTCCGGGGAGAGGAAATTACTCTCTTTGGGGAGTTGGAAGACCACAGATTGTTCCCAACTTCGCCGGCCTTTTCTGCCAAGTAAGCACCAGCTTTGTGTCAGGACACGGGACCCAGCACTCCATGCGCTGCAGCCTTGGGACAGAGAGCCGGGCACGGGCGGGGGGCAGAGGCCAAGCTCGGTGAGCCTGGAGGGTGCACGGCGGTTCAGGGCGACCCTGCAGAGCCGGTCCTGCAGGAAGGCTTGAGCACCCCTGCCTCGGCCTCCCTGTGCGACGTGACTCCGGGGAATCAGTCAGGGCTCTGTCGCCCACTGCTCCCGCGAGGCAGAGGGTTCCCGTCCACACTGCCTTCCCCGCAGCCTACTCACGGCTGAGAGGGCTCCTGGGGCTCGGGTCCACCAGGGCTGGGAGGGCGCACGAGGGGAGGCCTGTGGGGGGTTGCTGGCCCTCCTGCACTCTGGTAGCAGGAGAGCATGCAGGCCGGGCCCGCGCGGGGAGACGGGGTCCCACACACTGCTGCCCTTCCCTCCAGGAAGGACGGCCACCGGCTCAGGAAAACACTGCTTAGTCTCCCGGCAGGGCACGACCGTGAGGGGGAGTCTCCTCTCCCGAGTAGCCTGGCCGGGCCTCTGTCTGAACACGGCTCGGGCTTGCCAGTCCGAGCGGCTCCCCTGGGCCTCGCTCCCAGGCCAGAGCTCCTGGGGCTGCCGCCTCGGGTTTCCAGGGTGCTGGGCAGGGGGGAGGGGCACGTGGCCACCGCAGCAGAGGCGGGACCTCAGGCCACAGCGAGGAGCCCAAATCCCATCTGAGAGGGGCAGGGGCCTCGCCAGGGCAGGGGCCTCGCCAGGGCAGGGGCCTCGGGCCACAGCAAGGAGCCCAAATCCCATCTGAGAGGGGCAGGGGCCTCGCCAGGGCAGGGGCCTCGCCAGGGCAGGGGCCTCGCCAGGGCGGGCACGTCGGGTGGCTCACAGTCCCCGAGCACGGCCGAGAGCCAGCACCTGAGGGCGGTCCGGTGACATCATGTGATTTAAAAGTTAATTAAGCGGAGGGGGACAAAGTATAACAGCCCCAGGTGTTTATTTCCAAGCAGCGTTTGGAAGGAAAGGGGGAATCTAATAAGCAGCTCAGTGAGGTGCTGCGTTACGAGTAATCATGTCACTAAATCACCCGGCGTCCACGGTGGAGCTCCCCGCTGCTCAGGCGCCCCTCCTGGCCTGGCATCCGCAGGCGGGAGCCGGGGTGGGGGCTCTGAGCCCAGGGGCCCCAGCCGCCCAGAAGGAGCACCCACAGATGCAGGCGGGCCTCTCGGTCCAGGCGTGGGCGCCCCTGTGGATGGAGGAAGGAGAGGCCTGGGGGCCAGGGCCTCACCGCGGCCAGGACCCGCTGGATGGACACTCACCGGAGTCAGCCCCTCTGGGGGGCTCCCCCAGCCTCTGGTAGGGGAAGCGCGGCAGGAGCTCAGCGGGGCTGGGGGCCTCAGTCCTTCCCGTCCCCTGCAACCTCCTTCAGGCTGAACTAAGCGAGCCCCCTTCATCCTCTGCAATCCCCGGGCACCCTGCCATCCAGGGAGCTCTGTACAGCCCTCCTGCTGGCCTCCCAGGTACCAGTTTATAAGAGACAGGAAGGCAGGTGGGGGGGTGGCAGGGGAAGGCAGGTGGGGGGCCGCCCTGGAGCCTGGGTCCAGCCCCCGGAAAGGTCTGCTTGGAGCTGGCTGAGCCGCTCCTGTGAGTCACCAGGTAACAAACAGCCTCCCCAGCTCCCGCGGGGGCGCTCTGGCAAGGGCCACGATTGATGGCCCTCACGGTGAAGTGTAATTACCAGCTCACTCCCCAAGCACCAGGCACATCCATCCACGTGCCCACTGAGGCCCTCGTCACTGAGCGGGTGGCCCGCGCCGCCTCCGCGCCTGCACGGCCTCCGCGTCTCTCGGTCCTGACGCCTGAGCTCCTCTGTGGCCTTGGGCCCCACGAGCCGGCTCTGAACCTTCGGGGTACACCTTGTGCCCGCCCACAGCTGCCCACGGGCCCCTCTGCTCACAGGGCAGACCAGGGACAACCCTAGTCCCTCAGCAGACATGGAGGGGCGGAGACATAGAGGAACCCTCGCCTGACGACAGCCCACAGGACCCTGGAGGGACCCGGGCCCTGGCCCGCACCCGTCCGGAGGGCCTGGCGTCCTCCTGGGAGATGGCTGGCACTGCCGGGGGGGAGCTCACCCAACGGAAGCCCCATCAGCAATGTCACCAGCCCCCGTCCCCCGAGAGGCCAGGGCAGCTGCCCTGCCTGGGCAGGTAGGGTCGGGGCGAGGGGAGACCCAGCCCTGGCGCCGGCGGGACCCCGTCAGGGCCAGGCTGCCGGCTGGCCACCGCTCTTCTCTCCCGATCAGGGGTCGAGCCTGCATCTCCTGCGCTGGCAGGCACGTTCCTCACCACTTAGCCACCAGGGAAGCCCCGTGACTTGCACCTGTCTGGATACAGGCCCCGCTGGGCGGCTGGAGGGTCACAGCGTGGCTCCATCTTTGGTTTTCTGAGGAGTCTCCAGAGCGCTGGCCGCAGCGGCTGCACCAGCTCACGCTCCTGCCGACGGGGCAGGAGGGCCCCCTTGTCCCACACCCTCCCCGCCGCTCGTTACCTGTGGGCTTTCTGATGGGAGGATTCCGCCCGCATGAGGTGACGCCTCCTTGCAGCTCTGATCTGCGTTTCTCTAAGACACTGATCGTCTCACGTGCCTGTGGGCCATCCGAGCGTCTTCCCTGGAGAAAGTCTCCTCAGGCCTTCTGTCTGCTTTTGATGGGGTTGCTTGCTTTTTTGTTTTCGTGTTGTGTGAGCTGTTTGCATGCTTTGGAAAGGAAGCCCTTGTCGATAACGCCGTTCGCAAGTGCTCTCTCCCCGTCTGCAGGCTGCTGTTTTGCTGGTCATGGTTTCCATTACTGTGAGAAAGCTTTTAAGTCTGATTAGGTCCACTTATTTATTTTTGTTTTTACTTCTATTACCTTCGGAGGCTGATGTAAGAAAACACCGCTGTCATTTACGCCAGAGAACGTTTCGCCCGTCCTCTCTTCCAGGAGTTCAGAGTTTGATGGTGTCCTGTTCTGTTTAGGTCTTTAAGCCATTTTGTGTTTATTTTCGTGTATGGCGAGAAGGTATGTTGTAACTTCATTGGTTTACATGCGGCTGTTCAACTTTCCCAATAGCACTTGCTGAAGGAATGATCTTTTCTCTGTTGCACATTCTCGCCTTTCTGTTCGTGGATTAATTGGCTGTAGGTGTGTGGGCTGCTGCTGGGCTCTCTGGTCCGCCTCACTGACCCACGCGCCTGTTTTTGTGCCAGTACCATGCTGTTTTGACGACTGCAGCTTTGCAGCATTGTCTGAAGTCTGGGAGGATCATGCCTCCAGCCTTGTTCTTTTTGCTCAGGATTGCTTTGGCAATTCTGGGTCTTCTGTGATTCCATTAGGTTTTAGAGTTACCTGTTCCGGCTGTGTGAGAAATATCAGGGGTGATGGACAGCACTGAGTCAGACAGCGTCGGGCAGCACTGACTGAAGCGTCTCACTCTTTACCAGCCCTGGACCCGTGGACACAGCCTGTGCTGCGTGAACACAGGCTCAGGTGCTGACGCCAAGTGCAGGACGGGCCGGGCCGCCCAGGCGAGGAGAGGAGGGGGAGGGCGAGCAGGGGGCCTGCCGGAGGGGAGCACCGCAGCAGACGACACCCCCAGGGCGACAGCCAGGCCGGGCCTCGCTGGGGGGCTGGGCCTGGGGGCATCTCGCCCCAGCACACTGGTGCCTGGCCAGAGGTGCGCTAGGCACACTCCCGGCCAGAGGCACAGGGGGCGGCCGGGACCCGCGGGTCTGGGCTCTGAGGCGGGCTCTTGGCTGGGCTTTGTCCCTGCCCTGCACCCGCCAGGGACAGGTCACAAGGACAGTGGCAGCACTGGGTTCACTGCCCCGCAGCCCAGACCTCCTTCTTGCACAGATTAATCAGGGCAGAGTGAACAACGGTGTTCTGAAAAATATGTGTTTCTATGTGATTGCTTTTTTAATTGGTTAGCTTAACATTTGAAATTTGATTTAATTTCAGCTTGATTTTCCTCACCACGGGGTCAGGTTGAGCCGGGTAAATCGCTGCAGGAGCTCCATCGTTAACGGCAGGGGTCAGGGGCCATGCGTGCCAGAGCCTGCAGGCTGGCATCAGGGCCTCGTCTCAGCTGAGTCGGGGGAGGGAGGCGGGGAGCCTGCAGCCCCGGGTCAGAAGCTGCCTGTGTCGGGCCCCATGAGCTGGGAGCTCCCTGGGAACCCTCCGTGTGGTGGAGTCGGGGCTGCTGC